>WAAF01013531.1:21083-36473 GCA_013400475.1 Tricholaema leucomelas
CCTTCAGGGAGCTGCAGACAGCAATGAGCTCTGCCCTGAGCCTCCTCTTCTGCAGGCTGCACACCCCCAGCTCCCTCAGCCTCTCCTCACAGGGCTGTGCTCCAGGCCCCTCCCCAGCCTTGCTGCCCTTCTCCAAACACCTTCCAGCACCTCAACATCTCTCTTGAAGTCAGGAGCCCACAACTGGACACAGCACTCAAGGTGTGTCCTGAGCAGTGCTGAGCACAGGGGCAGAAGAACCTCCCTTGTCCTACTGGCCACACTTGCAAGCTTGCAAGCACCCTTGAAGCTGTGAGTCCCTGTTCAGGGGTGTTCCTGTTGCAGTGCAGAAAGGCCACAAGGAGAGGAATGAGCTGGAGCAAAGGGCAGAGAGGCAACTGTCCCAGAGTCTGCAGTTGGAGTTCATAGCTGACTGCTTGCCCAAATGAAGGCAAGAGCTGGGCAAGTCCTTCCCCCAAATAACTCCTGTTAGATGTAGGGCAGATCATAGGATCATAGGATGCTAGGGGTTGGAAAGGACCCAAAGAGATGTTCCAAACAACTCCAGAGCACTTCCCAGAAGATCCAGGCACCTGGTGCATGGCTTTCCCATGGATTTCTGTTATTGTCCATAGTGTGAGCACTTCCAGGAGCTCTAATCTCTTGCCCCATGCTGAATCATTTGTGACAGGAGGAAATTTGGTTTGATGAGAACAAATTCAGGTGAGAGATCTCACCTTCCCAGCTGGAGGCTGGAAAGAAAGGGAAAGAAGCCTCCTCCCGTGGTGCTAGGAGAAAAGAGAAGCAGAGAGATTGCAATCAGACCCTCCACAGGCTTTCCACACGTCCTTCAGGCACAAGTACTTCAGTTTGGCAACTCCTTCCAAATCTCAGCATTTAGCAGTAAAAATGAAGCATGTTCCCAGCCATCATCTGATCCTCTCCATCACTCACTGCTCTGCACTGCCCACCCACCCATCCCTACTCACCCTGAGGCTAAAACCCACTTAGCCAAGCCCTTTCCCATCCAGCCCTTTATCACTAGGGATCGATTTCCTATATTGACTGAGCAGGTCCCAGCCATTAACGAGTTCATTTTCCGTCACTTAGATGCAGATGGATTCCCTCAGGAGCCTCAGGGTCACCAAAGTTTCATTAACAGGCACTGTAAAAGTATTTAAATACCTTTTCAAAAATCACTTGACAAATGGAGTGAGCCTCTACAGTCCTTACTCCTCTCATCTTTAAAGATAAAAGCAACCTTTGCTGCCTATGGAAGGACAGAAAGCCCTTAACAGCTCATCCCTGCTGTTATCCACCTCACAATACATCACCTCTAAAGAGGTCCAGCTTCCCAGAATGCTCCAGAAGGAAGCCATCCATTCATTTCTCCCAGCTCTGGCTGAGCATCTTCCAACCACTGAAGGGCTTTGGACTGCCAGCTTTCCTGTTAGCTCTGGCACAGCGTGTGCTGGTAAACTGAGGCATGAAATGGAATCATGGAGTCATGGAATCATGGAGTCATGGAATCATGGAGTCATTGAGTCATTGGATCATTGAATCATGGAATCATGGAGTCATTGAATCATGGGATCATGGAATCATGGAATCATGGAGTCATTGGATCATGGAATCACGGAATCATAGAATCATGGAATCATGGAGTCATTGAGTCATGGAATTGTGGAATCATAGAATCACAGACTCATGGAATCATGGAGTCATTGGATCATGGAATCATGGAATCATTGAATCATGGAATCATGGAGTCATGGAATCATGGAATGGTGGAATCATAGAGTCATTGAATCATGGAATCATGGAGTCATAGAATCATGGAATCATAAAATCATGGAATCATCGAATCATGGAATCGTGGAGTCATGGAATCATAGAATCATGGAATCAGTCAGGGTTGGAAGGGACCACAAGGAGCAGCCAGTTCCAACCCCCCTGCCATGCCCAGGGACTCCCTACCCTAGATCAGCCTGGCCACAGCCTCAGCCAGCCTGGCCTGAAACACCTCCAGCCATGGGGCCTCAACCACCTCCCTGGGCAACCCATTCCAGCCTCTCACCACTCTCCTGCTCAACAACTTCCTCCTCATGTCCAATCTGTCTTCTTACCACAGATCTCTCAAAGACACACTGAATTTAACTACCACAGATCTCCAGGTAGATGCTGGCTTAGCTGCCAGGCCATAAGGGAGGGAGTTTAGGATCCAGAAACATTACCAGATCTCCACCAGAAGACAGGGCCAGGGAAAATTCAGCCCTGCAGACAGTTTCCACTGTGAGCTCATTTGTGTCGAGAGCTCAAGCTACGCAGCTGAGAAATTTGCAAACAAAAATGTAATGTGACATTTTTCTCCCTGCTTGGAAAGAGATGACTCATTAAGTCAGAATGCAGCTCTTGTTGGGTGCCCAAAATGGCAGGGTCTCACAGCACTTTGAAGCATCATTATCCCCAAAGGCAAGGAGGTAGGGCAAATAAACCTGGCTCCCCCAAATCCCAGGCCTGCATATGAATCCTTTCATAGAATCAGCCAGGTTGGAAGAGAGCTCCAAGCTCAGCCAGCCCAACCTAGCACCCAGCCCTGCCCAATCAACCAGACCATGGCACTAAGTGCCCCAGCCAGGCTTGGCTTCAACACCTCCAGGCACGGCGACTCCACCACCTCCCTGGGCAGCCCATTCCAATGCCAATCACTCTCTCTGCCAACAGCTTCCTCCTAACATCCAGCCTAGACCTCCCTTGGCACAACCTGAGACTGTGTCCCCTTCTTCTGTTGCTGGTTGCTGGTCAAAGAGCCCAACCTCACCTGGCTACAGCCTCCCTTCAGGTAGTCGTAGACAGCAATGAGCTCTGCCCTGAGCCTCCTCTTCTGCAGGCTGCACACCCCCAGCTCCCTCAGCCTCTCCTCACAGGGCTTTCTCCTCATAGGAAAGCTCCAAATTACCACAGATGGACTGAGTTTTTCCTGGTACCTTTTTTCCATCACAACAATCCCAACCAAAGAGGTGGCTGGAGTGAGCAGGCAGAGCCTGGCAGGTTTGGGTAGATCTTCCAAGGGGACAAATGCTTGTCCTCAGTGCCAGGCCAGCAGCTCTCCCAAGGAGATGGGCAAAGATCCCTATCCAGTGTCTTTGGAAAGATCTCAGGATCCCCTAGGAGTTTGGCATAACAAAGGTGACCTCCTTCCTCCTCCATCTGCAGAAGAAAAGCAGAAGCTCATGGACAGAGGAGAATGATTGCTCCCACAACAAGACAGGAGGAGGGAACTGGCCCACGAGGAGAGGTTTGTCCTCTGAGGGAAAATAGTAATGTCATTCTGCTGGCCCCTCTGCAGCTCCTCCAGGCTGACAGAAACATCTCCCTTGGAGTCCCTCCAAATTCACATCTCTAACTCCTCACACTGCAGCAAAACTCCTCAGAATAGAAATCACCCAGGGCCCACTTGGCATTTCCAAACCAGGCTGCAAGGAGGATTGCTCAAGGTTCACAAAGGCACTGCCTGCCCTGGGACGATGCAGGAGGCTCGCAGGGGGAGCTCTTCACAGAGAGAGTGATTGGCATTGGAATGGGCTGCCCAGGGAGGTGGTGGAGTCACTGTCCCTGGAGGTGTTCAAGAAAAGCCTGGATGAGGCACTTAGTGCTATGGTCTGGTTGACTGGATAGGGCTGGGTGCTAGGTTGGACTGGATGAGCTTGGAGGTCTCTTCCAACCTGCTTGATTCTAATTCTAACAATTCTAATTCTAGCTCTCCGCTGCCTGCCCTGGGAGGATGCAGGAGGCTCGCAGGGGGGAGCTCTCAGCTGCCTGCTCTGGGAGGATGCAGGAGGCTCGCAGAGGGAGCTCTCTGCTGCCTGCCCTGGGACGATGCAGGAGGCTCTCAGGGAGAGCTCTCCGCTGCCTGCCCTGGGAGGATGCAGGAGCTCGCAGGGGGCGGTCTCCGCTGCCTGCCCTGGGAGGATGCAGGAGCTCGCAGGGGGCGGTCTCCGCTGCCTGCCCTGGGAGGATGCAGGAGCTCGCAGGGGGCGGTCTCCGCTGCCTGCCCTGGGAGGATGCAGGAGCTCGCAGGGGGAGCTCTCTGCTGCCTGCCCTGGGACGATGCAGGAGGCTCGCAGAGGGAGCTCTCCACTGCCTGCCCTGGGAGGATGCAGGAGGCTCGCAGAGGGAGCTCTCTGCTGCCTGCTCTGGGACGATGCAGGAGGCTCGCAGGGGGAGCTCTCTGCTGCCTGCTCTGGGACGATGCAGGAGGCTCGCAGGGGGAGCTCTCTGCTGCCTGCCCTGGGAGGATGCAGGAGCTCGCAGGGGGAGCTCTCTGCTGCCTGCACGCAGCCTGTGCAATGCTCTGCCCTGCTCACCCAGAGGAGATTCATTAATGTCGACAAGGTAAACTCAGCCTCTATTATTCATATCTGTATTTATCAAGTATTTATGCTGACAACCCAGAGGGTGATAAATCAGCATCACAGGGATGTGTTGATTCCTGTGGCCGACTCTGGTGCTGACAGGGCTGATGCCTACCTCAGCTGGCGCAGGGGGGCAGAGGCCTTGCTGGCACAGAAACAGCTCGTTGGTGACAGCTGGAAATTAGCAGCCTGGCTGGAAGCAGGTGAGAGAAGGAGGGGACAGTCCTAGCTGGATGTGCCTTAAAAGCATAGAATCGTGGAATGGATTGGGTTGGAAGGGACCTTAAAGCTCATCCAGTTCCAACCTCCCTGCCATGGGCAGGGACACCTCCCACTAGCCCAGGTTGCTCGAGGCCTCCTCCAATCTGGCTTTGAACACCTCCAGGGAGGAAGCATCCACAACCTCCCTGGGCAACCTGTGCCAGTGCCTCCCCACCTTCACTGTAAAGGGTTTTTCCCATCCCCAGTCTCAAGCTGCCCTCCTCAAGCTTCAACCCATTCCCTCTCATCCTATCACAAGAAGTGCTTGTCAAAGTCCATTCCCAGCTCTCCTGTAGTGCCCTTTAGGTACTATAAGGCTGCCCTAAGGTCACCCCAGAGCCTCCTGTTCTCCAGGCTGAACAACCCTAGCTCTCAGCCTGTCCCCACAACAGAGGTATTCCAGCCCTCTGATCATCTCTGTGGCCTCCTCTAGACCAGCTCCAGCAGTTTGATGTCCTTCTTATTCTGGGAGCACCAGAACTGGGCCATGTCTGGGTTCAATTTGCTGCAGATTCTCTGAAGTTTATGCATTGGTGTTGCTTCAGAGGTGCACCTCCACAGGAGGAAGTTCATAGAATCAGTCAGGGTTGGAAGGGACCACAAGGAGCAGCCAGTTCCAACCCCCCTGCCATGCCCAGGGACACCCTACCCTAGAGCAGGCTGCACACAGCCTCAGCCAGCCTGGCCTGAAACACCTCCAGCCATGGGGCCTCAACCACCTCCCTGGGCAACCCATTCCAGCCTCTCACCACTCTCCTGCTCAACAACTTCCTCCTCACCTCCAGCCTCACTCTCCCCACGTCCACCTTTGCTCCATTCCCCCCACTCCTGGCACTCCCTGACAGCCTCAAAAGTCCCTCCCCAGCTTTTTTGTAGCCCCCTTCAGATCCTGGAAGCCCACAAGAAGGTCACCTGGGAGCCTGCTCTTCTCCAGCCTGCACAGCCTCAACTCTTTTAGTCTGTGCTCACAGCAGAGCTGCTGCAGCCCTCTGAGCATCCTCGTGGACCTTCTCTGGACATGCTGCAGGATGTCTACATCCTTCTTGTAATGGGAGCTCCAGGTGGGGTCTCAGCAGAGAGGAGCAGAGGAGGAGAATCCCCTCCCTGGCCCTGCTGGTCACACTTCTGCTGCTGCAGCCCAGGCTCTGCTTGGCTTTTTGGGCTGCAAGTGCACACTGCTGGCTCCTGTTGAGCTTCTCCTCCAGCAGCACCCCCAAGTCCCTCTCCTCAGGGCTGCTCTCCAGCTAGCCACTGCCCAGCTTGGATTTGTGCTTGAGATTGCAAGCAAGTTGATCTAGTTCAGTTCCTGGAACTGTAGTAGGGGGACAGTGGAGTTTCCTTGCAGACAGCAATGTGCCCCTCCAGGCTCCCTGTGGCCACTGCAGGGGCATCGCTCCTCTTCCACAGCAGCAGCTCTGCTGCCGCAGCATCAAATTTACACTCTTGTGCTACTGCCTTGACAGCCTGCAAACGAGACAGGCCTGCAAACCTCTTGACTTCTCACCCCACGATCCAGAGATCAGGCCCCAGAAGAGCTTATGCAAGAAAAGAATCCTATTTTTCTAACTACTAAAAGCAAAGGGCTTATTTCCACTTGTAAATTTGCAGCAAGCCCTCATCCTGATTCAAACCCAAAGCAGAGCATGTCAGTGAATTTCCAGTTCAGAAGAAATCCTCTCTGTGGCTTTTCCCTCATGGATGACTGCACAGCTGCTTATAAACCCCCTCAGTCAGAAGCCTATTCTGGGTATTGGTTTGGGACTCTGTGTCCTGCCTTCTCTGCCATGCATGGGCAGTGCCAAGGCAGTGAGGAAGGCAGGAAGACAGTGTTGTTCAATAATGCATGCTATATTCTAATACAATAACCACTGAGGCTTGTGTGTGCTCTGAACGAGCTGTGCCAGAGCTGGGCAGTGTTCAGATCTTCCTAGAGTCATAGAATGATGGAGCTGAGAGTCAAGTCTGGAAGAGAAAGGAGAATTAGCCTGGCTGGATTTCATTAGGGGAAGGGTTTGTAGAGATAGGATGAGGGGAAAAGGTTTGAAACTGGAGCTGGGGAGATTTAGGTTGGACATCAGCAGGAAGATCTTCACAATGAGTGGTGAAACACTGGAACAGGTTGCCCAGGCATGTGCCTGATGTCCTGTCCCTGGAGGCACCCAAGATCAGCCTTGCTCTGTCCCTCTGCAGCCTGCTCTAGCTGGAGGTGTCCCTGCTGCCTGCAGTGGGGTTGGACAAGCTGACCTTTGAGAGTCTTTTCCCATCCAATGCAGTCTGTGCATCTGTGAAGCAGCAACACCAGGAACACAAGCCCTGTGAAATATTTCTGCTGATTTCATTTTCTATTCCTCCTCCCTGTTTTCTTTCTTTTCCCAGGGGCAGGGACACCTCCCACCAGCACAGGTAGCTCAAGACCTCATCCAGCCTGGCCTTGAACACCTCCAGGAAGGGGACCTCCAGGGAGGGAACCTCCACAACCTCCCTGAGCAGCCTGTTCCAGTGTCTCATCACCCTCACTCTTTCATTGCTTCTTAGATGTCAGCTCTATCAAGAAATATGATAGCTCCTTCTGTCAAGCCTCAGTCTCTCCTCCTTAGTAGCAAAAGACAGGACAAGAGGAAATGGCCTCAAGTTGCACCAGGGGAGGTTAAGGTTAGACATTAGAAGAAACTTCTTCACTGAAAGGCTTCTCAGAAGACTGGAATGGGCTCCTCAGGGAGGTGGTTGAATGCTCATCCCTGGAGGTGTTTAAAAAGATGCACAGATGTGGTGCTGAGGGATTTAGTTTAGCACCGAACTTGGCAGAGTTAGAGAATGGTTGGAATTGATGATCTTAAAGGTCTTTCCCAACCAAAACAGTTCTGTGATGCTGCGGTTCTGGGGTTCTATGATTCCAGCAGCTGTGCTGAAGCAGAGACCAACACAGTCACGCACACTCTGCCCCCCGTGGTAAAGCAGACATCCAAGGTGCGAGATCTGCCTGTGCCGGGAGAGGCTACAGCGTGGGGCCGGATCCGCGGTGGCTGCGGAGGGCATCTCCCCGCCGTGCCCAGACCTCCGGTCCCGGCTGGTCCCGGGGGCAGGGCGGCGGACACTAGATGGTGCTCGGCGGTTGTGCTTGGTGCCTGGGGACAGCTCTTGGATTCCCGGGTGGCACCGAACTTCCCTCTCCCTTGCCAGGTGCCCAGCCCGTCTGCTCCACCAGAAACGCTTCTCCTGTAGTGGGATCCGCCCTGGTGCCCCAGTCCCGGGTAGGGTGGGATCAGCCACATACCCTCCTGCCCCACCACGGGAAATGGGATCCCCGACTCTGCAGCTGGAGGCCAGGAGACATCTCAGGAGCACTAAGAGGAATGAGTGCCCTTTTCCTAGCCCATAAACTGGTGGACCCTCCATTCCTGCCTCTGCAAATTAAACCCATCTGCCAGCAGTGCCATCGCTGTTGACTGGAGTGGAAGGTGTCTGTCGGCACAGAAAGCAGAGAGTGGAACAACGAACTTCATGGTGCAGCTGTTTGAGCTAGACAAGGATGCTGCCTGCAGCAGCATACCCACGCAAGAGCACTCCAGCCCAAATTCACCCCCAGAGTGTGGCTGCTTTGCCTTGACAGGCACTCAGCCGTGGTTAGGCATTGCCAAACTGTGGATCCTCTCAAGACCACCAGCCTTGCATTCCCTGCCTGAAGACCCACAGCAGAACTCAGAGTGCTTTCTGCAAGGCTGGGATCCCTAATCTCCCTGGGCTTCTTTTCTCCGTGTATAATGACTCATAGAATGGTTTAGGTTGGAAGGGACCTCAAGGATCATCCAGCTCCAACCCCCTGCCATAGGCAGGGACACCTCCCACTAGAGCAGGCTGCTCAAGGCCTCATCCAGCCTGGCCTTAAACGCCTCCAGGGAGGAAGCATCCACAACCTCCTTGGGCAACCTGTGCCAGTGTCTTACCACCCTCACTGTAAAGAACTTCCTCCTAACATCCAGTCTAAATCTCCCCTCCTCCAGCTTAAACCCATTCCCCCTCGTCCTGACATTACTAGAATGAAGACTGTGGTTTACTTCCTGCCTCACAAGGGAGTGCTGTGGGGATTGAGAGGGTTAAGGCACTCAGATAACATTGCAGCAAGGCTACTACAGACCCTACGACAAAGGGGGACAGAAAAACCTCACTGCCGTTTGCAGACTGCTTACAACTCGCACCAGCTTCCATCATCTGGGAAAGGCAATTTTCTCACCGGTTCAGATCTAATTTCTTCTCGGAGTGCCCGCCCTACACGGAGAGCAGCAGGACAGGAGTGACAGTCGGCGCTGAACTCCCTTTTGAAAGGATGTTGTTTTCAGATCTGGAGGAGTGTCTGCTGTCTGCACACTGGATACGTCTATGCATCCGTGTCAATGTAAGCATGTAGGAGGCTGCATCGGGAGAGCTCAGAAGTGAAGCCAAGCAGAGAATCTGCTCAGGAAGCCCTTCGCACCTCTGATCCTTCATTGTCGGCTGTGCCGCAGACACATTATGTGTGTTTACAGATGAAAAGGCGAAAAGAAAACTGATGGCGGCTTTAAAATTCCGTTCAGCACAGCCTTCTGCAGCGATTCCAAATGTTTATAAACACTGAAGTTAATGTAATCAGCACCGCGGCAAATACACACCAGGTACACAATGGAGACAGGAGTGGCAAATGCATTCCCGGCTCGGAATGACAGGTCTCTGCTGTGGGCTCTTCATCATACAAAAGCAGCTGGGGAAAAAAAAAGCCCAAACCACTAAGGGATGTTTTAAAGAGCTATTCTTCCCCACCCCCTCCTTTCGACCCCCTCTGGTAACCATAATTGTAAAAAATAATATAAGATGCCCGTTCCCACTGAGCCTTTCAAGTCGCAGGGGCTTGCCAGGCCGTGTGTGTGTGCAGAAAGCCCCTGGAAAGCAGCCGCTGCTCGGGAAGGGAAGCGACGGCACAGCCCCAGGCATCAGTGGAGAAACAGCGTGGGGGAATTCCTGAGGAATTCCTTCTCGGTGGCGGGCAGCAGCCTAGAGGATGGAAAGGTAATGGTCTCTGGAGGGCAATCCATCAGCCCAAGCCCATTGTCCCAGAGCAGATAGGAGCTGTTGCTTACAAAGATTTGGATGAGCCACTTTGCCCATACTCAACCCAGCCGCAGGCGAGGCTGTGTATCAGCTTGCCAGGAAAGCCCCCATCCATGGGGTCACCGCAGAACCCTCACCAAACCCATCCTGCGTCTTCCTGCGGGTTGCCAAAAGATCGAGCTTCAACCACGTTAGCGAGGGGAAGGATCTGGGGGAGGTGCGTGTGGAATGTCCTATTACAGCAGCTTGCTGCAGAGACGTTACCTCACATGTCAGAATCAGCAGAAAACTCTTGCGGTGGCTGAGCAGCCAAAATGCTGGGAGGACAAAACAGTGCTTGACTACAATCGAGCCTTCTCCTTCTTTTTTTTTTTGGTGCAGCCAAATGTCGTTTCATGCTTTAATTGCGATTTTCAAGAACTATATTAGCATGACAACTTATGTAAGCGTCGGCCAAGTTACTACACCACTTCTAGTATCTGTGCCTAAACCAGATTTCACAGGGGTGTGGAGGAAGTGGCTTGTATAACTTTTGCATCTCTGTTCTGATGGCTAGTTGCTGCCTAAAATGAGACTTCTACCAGCCCTACAAATCAAGAGGTAGTAAATATCACTCTTGTACGGTCAGAGGGATGCTCTTCCTTGGGGAAGGGAAGATTCCTCACTGCCCAGACCTTCAGACTACCAGAAGCTCCAGGTGGATTTTCTTTATCCTCTCTTTGTTTCTAGTGGAATGTGTTTAAAGATTTAGGAAAGGGATTTCTGAGCCAGTCAGGCACTGGAACAGGCTGCCCAGGGAGGTGGTGGAGTTGCCATCCCTGGAGGTGTTTAAAAGGAGAGTGGCTGTGGCGCTTCTCTCTTCTCTCTTCTCTCTTCTCTCTTCTCTCTTCTCTTCTCTTCTCTTCTCTTCTCTTCTCTTCTCTTCTCTTCTCTTCTCTTCTCTTCTCTTCTCNGTTGGACTTGATGATCTGTGAGGTCTCTTCCAACCTTGGTGATACTGTGAGACTGTGATACTGTGCTTGAGGCTATGGTCTGGTGATGAAGGCTGCTGGGATGAAGGTTGGACTGGCTGATCCTGGTGGTCCTTTCCAACCACAGCGATTCCTAGTGATGAGATGTTGTGCTGAGGGATTTGGGTTAGTCAGGGACTTGTCAGTGTGAAACTTATGATTGGAGTTAGTGATCTTGAAGGTCTTTTCCAGTCTAAGGAACTCTGTGATTCAGAGCCTTAAAGTGGTTCGGATGTCCCTGTACTAGGAGTGGAAAGGATGGGGGCAACCTTTGAAACTTCCCACCTATTATTGCAGGCATTGTGGTGTATACAGTATCTAGGGGTTCTCCTCCACATCTCTGGCTGGGATGTGCTTTGGAACCCCATTGCTATGAGGGCTAGAAAGGAAGAAAGAGACAACTGAACAAAGCAGCTGATATAGCAAAGCAGAAGCAGTCCCACCAGCCCCTCAGAGAAGCTGCACACAGTGACCTCCCCCAATAAAAAACCCAAACCATAAGTATGATGCAATTAAATATCTTACATATGATGATCTTCCTCCCCTAGAAACAACAAAACCCTGCCAAACCAAAGTGTTCTGCTCCTGCCTTCCCTGCTCACGCAGAAGTCCCCTTGGGCTTCACAGAAATTTTGGACTCACAAAAAGCTGCAGAACTGAGGCCCCATGGCACTGTGTAATAAATCTTAGAAGTTAACAACCAGAACTGTGCCAAATGTGATGGGGCTTGGTTTGTGCAGGATGATGAAAACAATGCATTCTGGCTCAATAAATTAGGCCTGATAGACCAGGGCTAATGGTCTGCCTGCTGTTGTTGCTGCTGCTGCTGCTGCTGTTGTTGCTGCTGCTGCTGCTGCTGCTGCTATTGCTGCTGCTGTTGCTGCTGCTGCTATTGCTGCTGTTGCTATTGCTGCTGTTGCTGCTGCTGCTGCTGCTATTGCTGCTGCTGTTGCTGCTGCTGCTATTGCTGCTGTTGCTATTGCTGCTGTTGCTGCTGCTGCTGCTGCTATTGCTGCTGCTGTTGCTGCTGCTGCTATTGCTGCTGTTGCTATTGCTGCTGTTGCTGCTGCTGCTGCTGCTATTGCTGCTGCTGTTGCTGCTGCTGCTATTGCTGCTGTTGCTATTGCTGCTGTTGCTGCTGCTGCTGCTGCTATTGCTGCTGCTGTTGCTGCTGCTGCTATTGCTGCTGTTGCTATTGCTGCTGTTGCTGCTGCTGCTGCTGCTATTGCTGCTGCTGTTGCTGCTGCTGCTATTGCTGCTGTTGCTATTGCTGCTGTTGCTGCTGCTGCTGCTGCTATTGCTGCTGCTGTTGCTGCTGCTGCTATTGCTGCTGTTGCTATTGCTGCTGTTGCTGCTGCTGCTGCTGCTATTGCTGCTGCTGTTGCTGCTGCTGCTATTGCTGCTGTTGCTATTGCTGCTGTTGCTGCTGCTGCTGCTGCTATTGCTGCTGCTGTTGCTGCTGCTGCTAATAGATTTACATTTTTGTCTCAAATGTTTGAGGTCTGTGATTTGGGAGACTAAGGCCCAAGGCTCTATCAACCCCCCCCCACCCCATATTCTTGAAGAGAAATCTGAATCATACCCCAGATGTAGCCCTGAAATGTAACTTTACTTAGCTCAAGCTATGATCAATCCCAAGGTTTGTTTTGTTTTTCATTCTTCAGTTCATTTCAGATTTGAATCTGCAACAAACTGGGGGGGAATTTGTGTCTTTGCCATGTCTGTTCTGTGCCACCTGCAAGCCTTCAGGAGTAGCATTCCCCTTCCCATCCCTCATAGTCAAGCGACTTGGGCAACTTCAGTGTCTCCTAAACCATCACTGCTGGCAACTTCTTTGTCTCCTAAATCATCACTGCTGCCCGTGGCCAAGCAGGTGTACCAAAGAACTGCCAAGGGTGAGAACAGACCTGTCTGGTGCAATCCCAGCTTTGGTTAGTCTCCTTTTTTTTCCCCAGAGGAAAACCTTTAGCTGCTTTCACCCTGAACATGTGAAGCAAGGGTAACCAACCCATGATGCCTTTGCCTGGGTCTGCAGAAGGTTTAAAGCAGTAGTGCTGAGGTCTGGCTTGACTCACACATCTCAGCAGGGTAGTTCAGGTGCTTGTGGCAGCACAACAAAAGGGAGATGAGAGAGAAGAACACTGGGGGAAAGGGGAAAAAATGAACATTGAAACATTGTGTAATGTTTGGGCATCCAGCTCTGGAGCCCCCATTACAAGAGGGATGTGGAGATGCTGGAGCATGTCCAGAGCAGGGCCACTAGGATGCTTAGAGGGCTGCAGCAGCTCTGCTGTGAGCACAAACTGAAAGAGTTGGGGCTGTGCAGGCTGGAGAAGAGGAGGCTCCCAGATCACCTTCTTGTGGCCTTTCAGTATCTGAAGGAGGCCTCCACAAAAGCTGGGAAGGGACTTTTTAGGCTCTCAGGGAGTGCCAGGACTGGGGGGAATGGAGCAAAGCTGAAGGTGGGGAGAGTCAGGCTGGAGGTGAGGAGGAAGTTGTTGAGCAGGAGAGTGGTGAGAGGCTGGAATGGGTTGCCCAGGGAGGGATTTGAGGCCCCATGGCTGGAGGTGTTTGAGGCCAGGCTGGCTGAGGCTGTGGGCAGCCTGCTCTAGGGTAAGGTGTCCCTGGGCATGGCAGGGGGGTTGGAACTGGCTGCTCCTTGTGGTCCCTTCCAACCCTGACTGATTCTGTGATTCTACGACTTGATGGCAACTTAGAGAGATCTGCCCTGGAGGAGAAATGTCTCATCAGAAGTATTTCTTGAATGGAGTTGGAGGGGAAATATTAATGTCTGCATGGGGAAAGTATCCAGATAAACGCTGCAAGGACAGGAAACTCAGCCACTGAAACAACTGTTGCAAGGACGCTGGAGCTCACCGTAGCTTGCTTGTCCACAGGGACAGAGAGTTGCCCTCTTAAGCTGTGGACTGCAGCTTTACAGAGGAGGTCGGAGGCTGAAATCATTGGGGCAGGTTCAGCAGCCTCCTCTCCCCAGGCAGGATGTCCAGAGGAATTCCAATAGCCTGACAGTCTGTGAATCTATTCACTGAACCTCATTACTACATAATAACTTCTGTTATTTTGGAACAAACCTTGTATCTGCCTAATCCTCTTTGTTGCAGAGCTGCCCATCCTTCCCTCCGACAGGAATTAACTTCTAAGGGAATTAAAAGGAGGAGGAGACTGCCGAAGGGGTCCTTAGAGGTATCTTTTTATAGCTGCTGGCTGCCCCCTCCCTTTCTTTTCCACTACGTTCAGCATCCTTCCCCACTGATTCTGTCCTTTTCTGCTTGCCAGGCATTGATTCGTTCCTGTGTTGTTCTAATGGAGCTTGAAATCAACGTGACTTTGTTGTTGGTTGTTGTCATTGTTGTTCACATCTTTGTTTGGGGTTCGGCATCCTTGTGGAGGCCGGGGCAGCTCAGGAGCTGGCGTTAAGAGGCTAAATGCCTCCTCAGCACAAGATCCACAGAGGCTGTGTCTGTGTCCAGCATAATAAGGGCTGCTACACAGCACAGCAAACCAGTGCCTCCCTCCTCCAGAGCATCAGCCCTTGTGCCGGTTCTGAATCTCCCCCCTCACCACCACCACTTATCAGAGCACACAGAACGTGGCCAGAAAAAGCTCTTTCTTCCAGCAGGCCCCACGAAAACGCTGCGGATCACTCAGCATCCACACCCAAACCACTCACGAGTGCACGTCTCTGTTCCACAGGAGATCTCTGCCCATTTCACACGCAGTTCATCTAAGATGTTTTTATCTGCCCTACCAAAGGCCAGACAGGTAGGGACAAGCTGGCAGGGACAGCAGCCACGGCACGGGCGTTCCACCATCTCCCAGCTCCCAAAACGAGCCTCCAGCCTACACAACGCGGGGGGCTGAAGCATCACCGAAGTGCACCTCCGGAGCCCCACCGAGAGGGTCTCAGGGCTCCGCCATCCACACCCCCACACCCCCCGCTGCACGCACACCGGACTCTCGCCGAACAAAAGCCAGCTGCCAACAGCAGCCCGCGGGAGGGGAGGGAGGAGAACGGCGAGGGGCGAGGCCGGGCCGCCCCGACCCCCATCCCGGCGCTTCCCGCAAGCTCGCACAGCCCGGGGCCAGGCGCAGCCCCGGCGGAGCGGCGTTGCCCGTGGCGGCGGAGCAGGCTGTGCCAAGCCGTGCCGTGTCGTGCTGGGCTACGGGGCAGGCTTAGAGTTAACGTCGCTTGCTCCTCCGCCCAGCGCTGACATCACGCAGGAGAGGCCGAGCGCCGCCACCGCCGCCCCGCCCGGGACTGTCTGCGTGTGCGTGTGGAACGGCCGTGCCTTGCAGCCCCCCGCCCCGCGGCCGGCCCGGCCCCGCGACCCCCGCCCGGCCATGGACCGCCGCAGCCGGACCACCACCACCGCCGCCGCCTGAGCGCCGCCGGCGCCCCGCGCCCCGGGAAGCGGAGGGCAAAAGGCAGCGGGCGGGGGCTGCCGGAGCCCCGCCGCCGGAGCCACGGGACCGCCGCGCTCTCAGCGGCCGCTGCAGCCCGCGGAGGGCTCTCCCTCGCTTCTCTTCATTTGTTTTGCCTCCTCCCTTCCATTATTTTTTCGGCCCTTTTTGCTCCCTTTGTTTTTGTGATTGTATTCCCCCCCCCCCCCCCCCCCCCCCCC
>WAAF01013531.1:36516-72578 GCA_013400475.1 Tricholaema leucomelas
TTTTTTTTATTATTATTTTTAATTATTTTCATTTTTAATCCGACCTGAACATCCCCGGGGGCGGGGAGGGTGGGGGGGCCCAGCGAGACGCTGCCAGACCGACCCCTGCCCATCTCTCCTAAGGAACTCTCATGGCTTCACAGCTGCAGACAAGTTGCCGTGCATCTTGCTGGACTATCGGAGTTTGCATCCTGGCGGCCGCGCTCCTCCCAGGTGAGCCGGTGTTCTCCGGGGAGCTGCGGGGGTCGGGTGAGCCCCGGAGAAGGGCTGAGGGCTGCCGGTAAGGGGGGAAAGGGTGCGGGAAGCGCTGCGGAGCGGCTTTTTGGGGATGCGCGCCCGGCTGTGGAAGCATCTGCGTGAGAGATGGGAAAGGAGTTGGGGCCGATTTCATCTCCAGCTTGGAGAGAAACAACACGATCGTTTGTTTTGGAAGCAGCTGTAGGCGGTGGGCACCGGAGTCCTGCGAGCTGAGGCGGCTTGTTTGCTTTTTGGATGGAGCAATGTCTAGCGAGGCATAGCAGCCAGGATTCCCGGGAAAGGGAGCCACGAGGCTGGGTAATGAGCGCAGATGTTTGGGAAGGAGAGCTGGAAGGTTTCAGCTATTCAGCATCCCCGCAAGCCCCTCTCGACACCCACGCTTTCCACGGGCTCTTTCGCAGAGGGACTGGACCGCTCCTAGATTTCAGACCTTCCCTGCGCTGCTTTTGCTCTTGAGTGCCTGATGGCATCTGATCCGTCCCTCGAAAGGAGGAGGTGGGCAGAGGTTTGAATTGAATTCTCCCGAGCTCGTCCAACCGATGCTGGCGGTTGCAGAACAGCCTATGTGTCCACACCCCAGGGCTTGGTCCTGCCCCGGGCTCTAGCACAGGTCTTAGAAGCTAGAGAGTGACCCACTTAGTGAAGCGCCCTGGAGGGGACTGTTTTATTCTGCTCCAGTGCAGAGCGGGTTAATGCCATCCTGGAAGGCTTTCTGGAGTCGGCTGTAGAGACATGGAAAGGAAACCAGCAGCTGGGTTTACATCACTTGTGAATGAACTGGGAAATGCGAGTCGAACCGATGTTTGCCTTTTTGAGGCTAGGTTCCTGGCAGCTGGGTCTGGAGTGCGTGACAGTGGGCACATGTGGCACCCCCGGAATGATATCCAGCCTTCGGCAGGAGTAAGAGGCAGCCTGTGTCTGCAGAAGTGGGGGTTCTGCAGCTGGAAAGGAGAAGTTGCAGGGGGGAATAGCCTCTGCTTGTCCTCTTGTTGGACTGGGGCAGCATCCTAGCAGAGTAGCCGGGCTGGATGGGCTGTGACAGAGATGTGACCACTTAGGTTTGGGCCAAAAGACTGGCCATCCGAGCTAGTGGCAGAGCCCAGCGTTCCACAGTGCCAGCAGGGACAGAAACGGTAACATCCAGGGCATGGGAGATCAACAAGAGCCCAGTGACTTGGTGGTCAAGTTAAAACAGATGAGGACAGAGGTGAAATGGGAGGAGATGGTGGTCAAGAAACCAGGAGATGGTGAGAAGGAAAGGTGAAGAGCGATGAGAAACCAGGTCTGGCCATACCTGTGTGTTCCCAGGACAAAGGGATGTGCTGTGCTGTGCATTGCAAAAAGAGGTGAGGGAAGGGACAGCCTCGGGCTCCCTGCACTCCCCTGTGCTTCCAGGCAGGTGCCTGGCTGAGCTCTGGCTCCTCTCAAGGAGGCTCAGAACTTTCCATACCATTCTTTGCATGCTCTTCCCTGCTTCTCACCCCTTCACTAAGCAGCCTCATGCAGGAAACCCTACCTGCAACCCCTGGGAAGAGCACTGGAGGTGGAGCAATGCTGTGGTGACTACGCTGGGCAAATCAAAAAGGGTTTCTGCTCCTTTAGTGCCCCTAGGTACTGCTTTCACCAAGGAGACACACAGACAGTAACCCTGGGGAAGCCTAGCATCTCACCTTGTCCTGCCAAGAGGGACTTTTTTTCTCTTCCTTATCCTATTTTTGGCTGTTCTCAAGGCTTTGCTGCCAGCAGCCAGGCATTTTTGTCTCCTGCTACTCTGCAGCAGCCTGGTAGTTTGTCTTGCACTGTCCCGCTGCCAGCTCTGCCAGGATAAGTCAGTGGTGCATCTAGTGGTGCCTTGCCAAGCAAAGGGTACAGCCAGCTCTGCAATGCTCCGGGAAGATAATCCTCCCTGACCCCTGTCCACGATCACTGAGTCCCCTGCAGCCTGCGTGGGTGAGACTCTCGGCTGGACCGGTTTGGTGGTGGATGCACCACGTTTGCAGCAGTGACTGATCCTGCATTACCTATCTCTTCTTTCATTCAGCTGTGCATTTATGGTGTGGTTTGCTCTGTCTCAGCCAAAACCAAGACAGCTTAGATGTACTGTGGATGCATCTCAGAGCTGCAGGGAAGGGATCAGCACACTGTGCTAGGTGCTGCACAAAGCCACAGCAGACTGACAGTCCTTACTAAACCACAGGTCTGAGGCATGCAGAGCCTCAAGTTCACAATGAATTGTGGCAGAATCAGCTGAGGGTATCACCGAATTAACAGCTATAACAAGCCATATGGAAGCTTCCAATGCAGACAGGCTTGCTTACCCAGGAGAAGGGGAGAGGGGAGCTTAGGATCCTCTGTTGGGAAATGTGGTTTGGTACCCAGCACCCGAGAAAGAAGAGAGGAAGGCAGGAGACACTACCTGCCTTCTGGAAAGCCTTTCGTGCTCATCTGATCAATGCCATTTCAGATTGTCCCCCATCCACATCTGCTCCCTCCCTCTTCTGACAATGTTAGCTTTTCTTCTGATAAGGAAATAAAAGTTCCCTGCTGTAAAAGCTGTGAGGAGTCCCTTAAAACCTGCTTTACAAAATTGTCTTTAATGTGACCGGCTCAATCGTCCAGAACTGATTCAATTCAGGGTTCCTGCAGCCTTCCTTCCATGCAAATTTATCTGCCAGCCCGTTTGGAACCAGCAGCCAGGTATCAGCTCAGGATGCAGCGTTAGGGCTCCAGGATGCTGCTATGAGTAGGGCTCATGGAAAAGCTGTGGAGTGCCGGGGAGGAGAGCTCCTCAGCGCTGATCCTCAGAGGTTAGGAACGCTCAGCAGTGGAATTTATGCTTTACAAGCCCTAACAATCTGTCTGTTTATCCCCACCGTGAAACTCGGTGCAGCTTGAGATGCAAGCAGGCAGAGCAGAGGCGTTCGTCTGGAGCTTGGTCATGCATCTGCAGATCCAGGCCTCTGTTTTCTAATGCTCCCCTCTGCCTGGGGACAGATTCCTGTCTGCTATCTCTGGGCTAACTCAGGCTCTGCGAGTCCTGCTTTGCAAAGAGCATTGAGATTCTCAGCAGGGGAGAGCTGGAGAGGTGTCTGAAGCTTTGACACGGGGTTTTTGCATCACCAGGCTTGAAAGCAGCATTGGCTGAGCCGTAGTGACCTAGAGGCCTTGGGTCAAACTTGGCTGCAGCTGAAGGAAGGAGGAGGTTCCTTTTTGGTGAGGTACAACAGTTCTCTGGAGCGCTGGGAACAGCCAAAGTGTGTCACTGCAGGGTCTGCTCCATCTTTTACTCAGCAGAGCTGCATCCCAAAGCAGCTTCCAGAAGACAAAAATGTTAGCAGAGTTTTATTCAGCCTTTGATTTGAATTCTTAGTTACTTTTACCTCTCCCTTTCCTATCTCCTCCCACAACACAGAAACACCACCAGGCTATTTCAGGAAGCAAAAGTGTGTCTTTTGCTGGTATTTTCTCACTGAGGTGGAACCAACTCATCTCATTTTAACCCAGCCCGAACTGATGAGCTCATGTATGTGTCAGTGTGGGTGAGGTGACAGGCTGCACTGAGAGCCAGCTCAGCCCACAAGCAGGAGGGTGTCTGCCCCATGGCCAGAGCCAGGGGAGGACTGTGGAGCTGCTGCCTGGACCAGCAGTGTTAATCAAGCAGGAGCCCTCATGGATCTGCTTGCAAAGGGTCAGGCAGAGCAGGGGCATTGCCACATCCACAACACATCCAGTGCGAGGCAAATGCTCACAACTAACTGGTGGCTGACAAGATGCTGATGCTGGCAGAGCCTGGCACATCTCTCCTCACATTGCCCCTCCTCTGGGCTGTAACTGTACCAGCCACAAAGCCAAGTTTACGGGGAGGCACCAGAAGGATCCTTTGGGCACAGCTCACACCGCGGCTGAATCACGAAGGGAACCAGAAGAGCTGGTTGCTGTGACCTGCTTCCCAGGCCTGCATTTCCACTGGCACCCTTTGCCCTCTGCTAGTGCTGCTGAGGCTGGGGACAGCAGGGAGAGTCAAAAAATAACTTGGGATTCAAATCAAAGGCTAAATAAAACTCTGGCAACTTTCTGCCTTTCAGAAGCTGCTTTGGGATACTAAAGCAGCTCTACTGAGTACAAGATGGACCAGCCCCTGCAATGACACACTCTGACTATGCCTATTAGAAGGCAGGGGAAGTGAGTGGTCAGGAGTACTTTTCCCACCTCCAGTGCCCTGAGTAGTGGCACAGCACTGCCAGCAGACAGGCATATGGGCAAGATGCTGGTGCAGCACCAGGGGAAGATTGTTTTGAAGAGCAGAAGCCAGGCTGCCTGTGAACGCTGCAGGGGCGAGTTGGCGTCCTCAGATGTACGACCACAATCCTCAGGGCCTCTGTGAAAAGGTTTGCATCTTGCACCATCTCATTGCTGGAGATTGTGATGGCTTTTGCCATCCTGGCCTCCTTTCCACAGGCCACCAAGGCATATGGATGCAAAAAGCAGAAACAAGTGAGAGAAAGACAAAGGTACTCCAAGCCCAGCACCCCCTGGAGATCTTCTTGCTTTTTTCACATGCGTCAGATTAAATCAGGGCAGCTCTGATGCAGGGTGAGTTGGTGCCGCCAGCCACTGGAGCTGGGACCCACTTTGCATTGGAGACACCCATTGTGTTAATTACCAGAGCCCAGGCATCCCAGCACAGAGAATTCAGAGCTCTGCAGCGAAGGTTCCCTAACCTAAATTATTGTTTCAGGTGAAAATTTGTTTAACTAAAGAACGGAGCCTCTCATGATACATCCCTTTGCTTTCCTCCTGGCTGCTGCTGAGCCACAGATATTCTCCTGGCCTTACAGTTCTCTTTGCTTCACCCAGGGGAGGTTTAGTCCAGGCTGGTCTGATGCGTGTACCCCCCCAGCACACATACAGATACCCTCCCAGCTTCCAAGGGGAACTCCTCAGCTCCATACTGGAAGTGAAACTCCTTCCCAAGCTGCTCAGATGTGGAAGTATCATCCATGGGAGGAAGGACAGCTTCCCCTCAGCCAGCAAGTGAGAGCCTGTGGCAGCCAGACAGGCACCTCCTTGTCCTTCCACTGTGCCAGGTTTAAAGTCCTGCGTTTACATTCTTGTCTCTGTCATGCACAGAAATGGGAAGCAAAATGTGCAGGCTCAAGGGCTTACCCTTCCCAGCACTCTGCTGGTTTATGTAACCTGTGCTGCCATTTCTGTCTGTCCCTGCCTCCATGAGGACCCAGGGAAGCAAGGGGAGTTTAATGCCTTGCTGTCCATTCCCTGTTTCTCCCTGTCTCTGGGGTTGATGCAGCCTTTCGTGCAGGCTGGCATCATAAAAGCTGCAGCAGCTCTCGGCTCTGCAGCAGTGCCAAGGCAGATGAACAGCAGCTACTGGCCATGAGAAGGGGAGAAAGAGCTTCAGTCCCTTGCTGCTTGCCTAAGCCAGGAGGACAGGGGGGCTCAGGTTTGGGAAGGGGACTCTTGTGCTCTTGCATGGCACAGGTCTGCAGCAGTCAGTGCCAGCAGAAGTCAGGCCAGTAGTCTCTTGTCTCTTTGGCATCTCTGTGGGGTGCTGGTGCGGATGGATAGGAGGAACTGACCCAACCTGATGAACCATCTCTTCTCCATTCCTCCACCATAAAGCTGTCCCTGCAGGAGGTTTATAATCCTCCTTTGACATGATTTGGTGTGGTACAAGAGGAAAGCTTCTCAATGCACTACCCACCCAACTCTGCCTCTCACCCTCACTCTGCTCCAGCCCTGTCTTGCCTGGCTCTGAGCCAGTCCACTTAGAGACTGGAGTGCAGCACTGCTTTCCGTCTGCATTCAGCCCACAGGTGAGAGGCAGCAGCCATGTAACTTACCTCCTGGAATGAGAGAACACAGGGCTGGGCTTTGCTGTTCCTCATCCCAGCCTATTTGCCTTTCAGACTGCAGGAAATAGCAAAGTGCCTCCATCTGCTCCCGACTGTGGAGGGATGCTGCAGAAGGACCTGCAAATCACAGCACTGCCTCGAAGCAGCGGCAGGTACCAGATGGACCACCTAGCAATGTGACAGCAGGTGATCCCAAGCCTGGTTAGTCAGGAGGACTCTGCCTACATCTCTCTTCTCAGCAGTTCTCTCTCTACCTGGGAAAGCCCAGCCATCAGGCTGGAGTCTGTTTTTCCTTTCCCATGGAGGATCCATCCCTCCCCTGTGCTGGAGTGAGGCATCCAGAGGCAAGTCCAGGAGTGAGCAAGCTCAGAGCCAGTGGCTAACATCCAGATTTTCTGCTCTGGTGACAGTGAGAACAGTTCCCAGCACAAAGCTCTGTCTGTGCAGGAGATGGCAGGGCTGGAGCAGAGAGCCATGTGGCCACCTGAAAGCAAAATCAGTCTTGCTGCTGGTGTCAGGCTACAGACATGGTGTCAGAACAGCAGTGCAGTGAAAGGGTTATAACCACATCGTGTGGGTCCAGGGGGGACACAGGACATCTGGTCTTAAAGTTGTCTTCTTTATGCACTAAGAATCCCACACTTGGCAAAATCAAGTTTCATTTCTTACCCTCTGGCAAGATAACTTTCTGGGCTGAGAGGAGAACTGCTTGAGAAGCTTTTCACTGTCCATTTTTTGCTGTCCTTAGGAAAGACAGCCCAAGGGGGCAGAGTTCTGGCCGTGGACTCAGAGGCTAATGCTAAGGTGTAGAAGAGGCTGCTGGGACTCAAGAGCTCAAGCAGAGGCTTGTAATTAGAGGCTATTGTGCAGAGTGTCCTGGTGAAGCCAGGGGTTACAAATGGTCTGTGACAGGCAGAAGCCACAGAGCTAGGGGAGAGTTTAGTTTGATGAACAGGCTTTACTCAGAGCCTCCTACAGAGAGCAGGAGAAAGGTCAGGCTTCCCATCACCTTCTCCAGGTTCCTGTGTGGAATAGCTTGATGCACCATGGTTATGCTGGGCTGTGCAAGGCACTGTTGAATGCAGGGCAGAGGAGAATGGCAAGGGAGAAGGGAACCCTGCCTTGTCCTTGAAGAGCCTAATCTAAATGAGCTGAGCTCAGAGTTCGGGGGTGGGTAAGATAACGGCACCCTGCAGAGTCATAACTCACTCCTCATCCAAACCTGTGGCCGTGACAGAGGTTCCTCTTGCCTTGAAACATCTTGCCCTGCTTCTGGGCCAGGAGCAGAAACAAAGAGCCTGTCCTGGTGTCTCTGTATCACAGTCTCAGCTTTCCTAACTGACTGCTGGAGCTGCAGCTGCTGCGCCAGAGACTGCTGCATGCTGTGTGCCCAGCACAGGGAGTGCTGAGGTGGGCAGGAGAAAGGATGCTGGCAGCACACTGAGCAGCCATACAGCCTGCACTACACTGCTTTCACTGGAGAGTTAACCTGGGCTGAGCCAGGGCTGCTTTTTGCTTAGTGAGAGGCATCTTAGGGGACTTGACTCTTTGACTTGGGCTGGATAATCAGCGCTGAGACAAACCCCTGGCAGACAAGCCTAGAGTCACATCTCCACCAGAGCACTTGTGCCTGTGGCCTTCCTAGCCTGAGGGTGCCAGAAGGAGAGCAAATGCTAAGGACAAATAATTAAAGTCAATTGAGGGGCTGTAAGTGCACACACAAGAGAAGGATCACCTCTGTTCCTAAGAGGCTGCAGCTCACAGTATCTCCTTGCTGCTCTTGCCTGTGTCACCTTACACAGCAGCCAAGGCCTGTGCTATTTGAGGAGCAATGTTGTTTTAAGGGCTGGAACAGAAAGCAGCTACTGATTTGGTGGTGTACAGTAGGGATAATCATGAATCAAGCATGTTGGAAGAGAGCTCCAAGCTCAGCCAGTCCAACCTAGCACCCAGCCCTGCCCAACCAACCAGACCATGGCACTAAGTGCTCCAGCCAGGCTTGGCTTCAGCACCTCCAGGCACTGCAACTCCACCACCTCCCTGGGCAGCCCATTCCAATGCCAATCACTCTCTCTGCCAACAACTTCCTCCTAACATCCAGCCTAGACCTGCCCTGGCACAGCTTGAGACTGTGTCCCCTTGTTCTGTTGCTGGCTGCCTGGCAGCAGAGCCCAACCCCACCTGGCTACAGCCTCCCTGCAGGGAGCTGCAGACTGCAATGAGCTCTGCCCTGAGCCTCCTCTTCTGCAGGCTGCACACCCCCAGCTCCCTCAGCCTCCTCTCACAGGGCTGTGCTCCAGGCCTCTCCCCAGCTTCCTGTTTATGCTCTTCCCCCTGTCAGCTGCACCAGCACAGTGGCTATGGACAGAGTGGCAGGAGGGGACATCTCCTGGGTGCAGGGCAGAGCCAAGGCTGTGCCCATTTACAGTCATTTAAGATCAGGGATGTGTTGCACAGCAGCATCCTTGCCAGGCTGGAATATTTAGCAACTGCCACAGTTTCCCTTGGACACAGGACCCCTCTTGACTTAGTGGGCTGCAGTGCTGGGTGCTGTCAGCCTGTGCATGGCACCCCACAGCTGGCCACACTGGAGCTCTGTGTGCTTTACACAGGCAGGATGAGCTCATTCTTGTGGACTGTGGGGCTGAGACTTAGATGGGAGATGGTGAAGCAAAGGGCAGTCTGAGAGCAGCCCAGGATCTAGATCTGAGGACACCTATGGTCATGGCTTCAAAGCCAAGTGCTGTGCTTGCTCCTTATGGTGGCTTCTGAAAGCCTTGAGAAGAGGCTTCTTGCTTTTCTCTTCAGGGCCACGGTTATGAAAGCCCCTCCTGTGCAGCAGCACCTGAATCTCTCTGCCTCTACTGGAGTGCCACTTCTGTCCTGCTGTTTGCCCCTGTGCAGACATCTCCACCTGCTGCCAGCCCTCCCCTCCTCTCAAGCCTGCATTGGTTTTTCTGTTGTCTCCCGGAGGGAAGCAGGCAGAGGAGGGTCAGAAGGGGAGGGGACCTGCTGCTATTGCTTGTGACATCTGTGGCAGCCTCATCTGCTGCTTAGCCCGGGCAAGGATGCAAGACCTAGACCTTGAGGGCAGCAGCAATGTCCTCCTTGCTGCAAGGCAGGAGGGTGGGAGCAGCCTGAGCATCTGCTGGGGAGCAGGGGCAGCCCAGGAGCTCTGTGTGTGTAAGTTTGGTGTAGAGATTTTAGTGGTGGTGAGGCTGAACTTGCCAAATGGACCTCGTGCTGGGCTTCAGCAAGAACCCAGACAAAGTCTGAGAGGGCTTATTGGGATCTGCTTGCAGAGGGAGTGATTACAGTGTGCTCTGATCTTCAGAGCCAGCTTGCTTGGGGATTTGCTTGATGCTCTGATACCTAAAGGGTGTGCTCATGTATCCCTTTGATACAAGCTGAACAGGACCCTTTGGGGAGGATGAGGGCAGTCCTGGGTAAGGGGTGAGAGGGTTTGGGGGGAGCCGCTACTTCCCCTTCTCCCTCGCCCAGCTCCGCGATCGTGCCCCCTCCCGCAGGAAGGCACCGGCGCTGCCCTGCGCCCACGAAGAGGGGGCCCCGCCAAGCCCTCCGGGCCCTTGATCGGAGCTCTCCTGCGGCCGCCCGTCCTCCCTGCCGGGCGCACTGCCTCTTTGTCCTCCCGCACCGACTTTTTTTTTATTATTATTTTTAATTATTTTCATTTTTAATCCGACCTGAACATCCCCGGGGGCGGGGAGGGTGGGGGGGCCCAGCGAGACGCTGCCAGACCGACCCCTGCCCATCTCTCCTAAGGAACTCTCATGGCTTCACAGCTGCAGACAAGTTGCCGTGCATCTTGCTGGACTATCGGAGTTTGCATCCTGGCGGCCGCGCTCCTCCCAGGTGAGCCGGTGTTCTCCGGGGAGCTGCGGGGGTCGGGTGAGCCCCGGAGAAGGGCTGAGGGCTGCCGGTAAGGGGGGAAAGGGTGCGGGAAGCGCTGCGGAGCGGCTTTTTGGGGATGCGCGCCCGGCTGTGGAAGCATCTGCGTGAGAGATGGGAAAGGAGTTGGGGCCGATTTCATCTCCAGCTTGGAGAGAAACAACACGATCGTTTGTTTTGGAAGCAGCTGTAGGCAGTGGGCACCGGAGTCCTGCGAGCTGAGGCGGCTTGTTTGCTTTTTGGATGGAGCAATGTCTAGCGAGGCATAGCAGCNGCAGGGGCAGCCCAGGAGCTCTGTGTGTGTAAGTTTGGTGTAGAGATTTTAGTGGTGGTGAGGCTGAACTTGCCAAATGGACCTCGTGCTGGGCTTCAGCAAGAACCCAGACAAAGTCTGAGAGGGCTTATTGGGATCTGCTTGCAGAGGGAGTGATTACAGTGTGCTCTGATCTTCAGAGCCAGCTTGCTTGGGGATTTGCTTGATGCTCTGATACCTAAAGGGTGTGCTCATGTATCCCTTTGATACAAGCTGAACAGGACCCTTTGGGGAGGATGAGGGCAGTCCTGGGTAAGGGGTGAGAGGGTTTGGGGGGAGAGAAGCTTGGGCAGAGCACAGCTTGGAAAAGGAGGAATTTTCTCAGTGCCTGAGTAGCTGGGAGGGAATTAGGTACAGGATTGAGCCTGGCAGGAGGAAAGCTGTGGTGGTTGCAAAGGCAGGCAGTGCTCTGGCACCTTATCTTTGGCTCTGGCAGCTTTTCTTTGAGAGCAAGGCTGAGAACTTTCTTGAGAGCAAGGCTGAGAACTTTCACATCATTACATCTGTGGCAGGCTGTTGCCATGTGGCATTGTTCAACTTGTGGTCAATCAACCTGTGTGCAGTCAGCCTGTGATAAGGGTTCCTAGATGAGGGTGGTAAAAGGAGCTCACCTCACTCCCACCCTGTGCAGGGAAGAAAGCACTAACCAAGCCCTGTGAGGAGAGGCTGAGGGAGCTGGGAGTGTGCAGCCTGCAGAAGAAGAGGCTCAGGGCAGACCTCAACAACTACCTGAAGGGAGGCTGCAGCCAGCTGGAGTTGGGCTCTGCTGCCAGGCAACCAGCAACAGAACAAGGGGACACAGCCTCAAGCTGTGCCAGGGGAGGTCTAGGCTGGATGTTAGGAAGAAGTTGTTGGCAGAGAGAGTGATTGGCATTGGAATGGGCTGCCCAGGGAGGTGGTGGAGTGGCTGTGCCTGGAGGTGTTGAAGCCAAGCCTGGCTGGGGCACTTAGTGCCATGGTCTGGTTGATTGGCCAGGGCTGGGTGCTAGGTTGGACTGGCTGAGCTTGGAGGTCTCTTCCAACCTGATTGATTCTGTGAGTCTGTGAAGTGCAGAAACAATGCAGGAGCAGAAAGCAAAGCTGCCCTGGCAGTGCTGCAGAAGCCAACACGTGGATTTTCCTGCCCCAGAGCTCAGGTGGCCTTGTCATGCAGAACACCTGGGACACACTGCTCCAGCAGGCAAAGCACCACGGGAGGCTCTGTCCAGGCTCTTAACTCCAAGGACATGTCCTTTAGTTGACATCCATCAACAGGTCCTTGTGCCCTGCTGTCCCAGCCGTGCTGCCTGGGCCCAGCAAGCCAGATTGCTGCTCCCTGGAGGGTGCCTCTGCACACAGCTATGGCATCTCAGCTCCTGGGGGACCTTGTCCAGACTCCCAGGAAGCAGGGACAGTGAAGAAGTCACTCCCCAGGATTCCTAGGAGCTGATTGGCATTGGCTGCTGATTCACTTTGCAACTGAACAAGCAATTTGCCACGGAAAGAACCTTTACCCCCTGAGTCCCCTCACCCCATTCCTTCTGGGAGGTTGATTTCTTCTCTTGCTGCAGACCAGTGGTGGTAGGAGTGAATTCTCTGGGGCAGGTATTTCCAGCCAGCACACAGGAGAAAGGCAATCCCTTCTTCCTTGGTGTGGCAGGAACAGACTTCCCCAAACCTACCCTGATTTTTAAATACCCTTTTTGCCTGTGGTGTAAATACTAAAATGCATTTCCCCACCTCCCCCCCCCCCCTTCCCTGTCCATTTCCCCCCCTCCCCCCCCCCCTCTTTCCCAGAGATTAAAAATATCACTAGCCTGGGGAGGTGCATCCTTCAGTCAGATTTATAATGGCTGCTCTCAAGTGATGTGGAAAATGAGCCTCCCTCTGCCCCATCCAGCCTGGCACCTTCCAAGAATTTATTTCCTTTATTTGCCTGAGCCTAGGACTACTCAGAGGCTGCATCTCCACCCAAGCACTCTAATTATTTAAGTTTTGTTTATGGCCAGTCTCTGGGGAGCTGAGTAGGTCCAGGCTGCTGATCCTTCTCTCCTCTGGGTCATTCAGCCCTGCATTAGTGCCGTTGGATAATGACCAACAAATCACAGCTGCTGTTATCTACTGCCCAATATCTATCACCCCAGCTCCATAAATTGGCCGAGCCTTCAGAGCTGGCCTGAGCAAGATGTGCATGGCCCCTGGCTGGCAGGGCTGCTGCACTCAGCCAGGGAGCAGCCAGCAAGGTGTGGGCAGGGGGGTTGGCAATGGGGAACTTGCTGAGGCAGGGACTTTTGCATAGCATCTAGCATGGAAAGGATCCTGACCTAGCTGAAGCCTTTAGATGCTCTCTCAGCTTGGCTTGTGCTAGGGTTAAGCCTCCCATGCGAGCACAAAGCTTTGACTCATTCCTGTGCAGCCACCCGAGTCACAGCCAGTGCCCTGTGCTGTGCCCTGTGCCATGCCCATGCCAGGCTGCCACACTGTTTATAGAGTCACAGAGTTGTTTTGCTTGGAAAAGATCTCTGAGATCATTGAGCCCAACCATCAACCTAAGCCCACCATGGCCATCAAACCATGTCCCCAAGTGCCATGTTTGCATGATTCTTCAACACCTCCAGGGGTGGTGACTCCACTACCTCCCTGAGCAGCCTGTTGCTAGAATCATAGAATCAAGCAGGTTGGAAGAGACCTCCAAGCTCATCCAGTCCAACCCAGCACCCAGCCCTATCCAGTCAACTAAACCATGGCACTAAGTGCCTCATCCAGGCTTCTCTTGAACACTTCCAGGGAGGGCAACTCTACCACCTGCCCTGGGCAGCCCATTCCAATGGCAAATAACTCTCTCTGGCAAGAACTTCCTCCTAACATCCAGCCTGTGATTCCCTTGCTTCTGTCCCTGGCAGCTGCTGAGACCTTCTCACAGTCGGGGTGGGGGTGGTTGAGCAGTGCTGGTGAGGCAGGAGCTGGGCATGGGAGGAGGCAGTGAGGAGGAGGTACCTTTCCCGTGCTCCCCATGCTTGGTCAGCATAGACTCCTTCCTTGGCATGGCAAAGGGTTCTGCTGCTGGGCAGTGTCCAGCTCCACGATCAAGCTGGGGTCACCTCTGGTCTTTACACCTCCACCTGCTCTAGTGGGAGGTGTCCCTGCCTATGGCGGGGGATTGGAGCTGGATGATCCTGGAGGTCCCTTCCAACCTAAACCATTCTATGATTCATTCTATGATTCTATGATTCCCACAACACTGCTCCACCATCACCCCTCAGTCCCCATCTCTGCCTCCTTGCTGCGCCCCTGCCCGGTCCCTAACCCAGGCTGGCTAAAGCTGGCTGCCTCATTACCCTGCTTAGCCAAAGGCAGGCCGAGAGAGTTGTGTCAGTGAGGGACTCTTTTCCCAGCCCTGTGACCAAGCTTCCCAGCCCTAGTGTGATCCACAGGAATCTGCTCTCTGGAGGCTACGTGGCCTGGGCTGCCGTCGTGCTCCGCGCTAAAGAGAGCGCAGGGATTGTGATTGCATTATGCCAAACAGCAGAGAGATGGAGTGAAGGCTGCAGCCTGCCTATCCTAATTCCAATTAGCAGGGGTAGTGTGGGCAAAGCTTGACAGCTGTATTGATCCACACTCGGTATGGGCAGGACCTGTAATGCAGTTTGCAAAGGTTCCCCAGGGCTGGAGCGCAGGCACAGCTGTGGGGCAGGAGCGGGGCAGAAAGGCAGATGAATGGGCAATTGCATCCTGCCAGCTGAAATGCCAGAGCCAGCCTGCTAGCTGATCTCTCTCCAGGGCTGGATTTGCCTCAAAATCTCTGCTGAAAAACCCACTTGAACCCCTTAGGACTTCTTTCTACCCGCATGATGAAGCAGGTCTTCTTGGTGTGCATGTGCAATGAGTTCATCAAGGCTCTGTTTCTTCACTAGACGGCATGGACCCGAGTAAAACAAACCAGCAGCGATTTCCCTGCTGGGGAACGAAAAGCTCAGGGCTGCAGGGGAAGGGGGGAGGAGGGAGGAAGGAAGGGGGAGTTTCCCTCTTGCACTTCAAGGCAACTCCTCAAGGTCAGGTCTGAGGCAGGCTGGCAGAGGCTGTGGGCAGACTGTTCCTGCAGATGCTGCCTCAGCTCTACCGTTTCTCTGGCTGAGGGGAGGACTCCAGTTTGCAGTTTTGCTGGTATTGATTTGAGACCTTTCACTGGCTCTAAACTCCCTTCAGAAGAGCCTGGATAGGGCTAGGTGCTAGGTTGGACTGAATGATCTTGGAGGTCTCTTCCAACCTGGTTGATTCTATTCTATTCTATTCTATTCTATTCCAATTCTTTTGGGGTATTTGTGTTGTTTTGTATTCACAGGCTCACAGGATATCAGGGGTTGGAAGGGACCCAAAGAGATCATCCAATCCAACCCCCCTGCCAGAGCAGGACCACCCATTCTAGCTCAGGGCATACAGGAACACAGCCAGGCAGGCCTTGAAAGTCCCCAGAGAAGGAGACTCCACAACCTCTCTGGGCAGCCTGTGCCAGGGCTCTGGGATCCTTCCAGGCAAGAAGTTGTCCCTTGTGTTGAGCTGGAACCTCCTGTGCTGCAGCTTCCACCCATTGCTGCTTGTCCTATCCCAGGGAGCAGTGAGCAGAGCCTGTCCCCTGCTCCTGACCCCCAGCCCTCAGATATTGATAAACATTGATTCAATCCCCTCTCAGTCTTCTCTTCTCCAGACTAAACAGCCCCAGGTCCCTCAGACTCTGCTCATCAGGCAGTGCTCCAGTCTCCTACCTGAAGGGAGGTTGCAGCCCAGCTGGGGTTGGGCTCTGCTGCCAGGCAAGCAGCAACAGAACAAGGGGACACAGTGTGAAGTTGTGCCAGGGCAGGTTCAGGCTGGATGTTAGGAGGAAGTTGTTGGCAGAGAGAGTGATTGGCATTGGAATGGGCTGCCCAGGGAGGTGGTGGAGTGTCCATGCCTGGAGGTGTTGAAGCCAAGCCTGGCTGGGGCACTTAGTGCCATGGTCTGGTTGACTGGGCAGGGCTGGGTGCTAGGTTGGGCTGGATGAGCTTGGAGCTCTCTTCCAACCTGGTAGATTCTGTGGTTCTATGACTATATGCTGGGGACAGCAGTGTAAGTCTTCAGGTATCTGCAATGTGCTTTGCTTTTGCCACTGGTTTCCTAGGTGGATGTATCGTTCAGAATACCTGAGCTGCATCACTGCAGGATGCAGGTGACACAAATAACCTGAGCTGGCCTACTGCAGGATGCAGGTGACAAAAACACTCTGAGCTGCCACACTGCAGGCTGCAGGTGACACAAAATAGGAACTTTTTAGGCTATCAGGTAGTGACAGGATGAGGGGGAATGGAGCAAAGCTGGAGGTGGGGAAATTCAGCCTGGACCTGAGGAGGAAATTGTTGGGCATGAAAGTGGTGAGAGGCTGGAATGGGTTGCCCAGGGAGGTCGTTGAGGCCCCATGGCTGGAGATGTTTAAGGCCAGGCTGGCTGAGGCTGTGTGCAGCCTGCTCTAGGGTAGGGTGTCCCTGGGCATGGCAGGGGGGTTGGAACTGTCTGCTCCTTGTGGTCCCTTCCAACCCTGACTGATTCTGGTTCTATGATTCAAACACCCTGAGCTGCCACGCTGCAGGATGCAGGTGGCACAAACACCCTGAGTTGCCCTACTGCAGGATGCAGGTGGCACAAACACCCTGAGTTGCCCTACTGCAGGATAGAGGGGACACAAACACTGAGCTGCCCTACTGCAGGATGCAGGTGGCACAAACACCCTGAGCTGCCCTACTGCAGGATGCAGGGGACACAAACACTCTGAGCTGCCCTACTGCAGGATGCAGGGGACACAAACACTCTGAGCTGCCCTACTGCAGGATGCAGGGGACACAAACACTCTGAGCTGCCCTACTGCAGGATGCAGGTGGCACAAACACCCTGAGTTGCCCTACTGCAGTATGCAGGGGACACAAACACCCTGAGCTGCCCTACTGCAGGATGCAGGGGACACAAATAACCTTCCTGTTGCATGAGCAAGAACTTCACCAACTTTGGTCCTTCCATAAGAGGGGGCAAGGAGCAATGGGAACCCAGGCCCTGTGAGCCATCCAACTTCTCACATGTGAGCAATCACTTGGTGCTGATTATAGTTGTCTGAGACAGCAGATGGATTTAAACAAGTGTCTTTGTGCCATGAAAGCTTTCTAGTCTGTATCCTGGGTAGATTAGGGGTTTAGCCATATGCAGGAGTCTGTGGTATTCCAAGGCTGAGGGAAACTTCCCTGGAAAGATGTGTACCAAAACAAGCCACTGCTCATTGCTGTCTACAGCTACCTGAAGGGAGGTTGTAGCCAGGTGGGGTTGAGCTCTTCTGCCAAGCAACCAGCAACAGAACAAGGGGACACAGCCTCAAGTTGTGCCAGGGGAGGTCTAGGCTGGATGTTAGGAGGAAGTTGTTGTCAGAGTGATTGGCATTGGAATGGGCTGCCCAGGGAGGTGGTGGAGTGGCTGTGGCTGGAGGTGTTGAAGCCAAGCCTGGCTGGGGCACTTAGTGCCATGGTCTGGTTGATTGGGCAGGCCTGGGTGCTAGGTTGGACTGGATGATCGTGGAGGTCTCTTCCAACCTGGTTGATTCTGTGATATTCTATGATATTTTCGTGGCCAAAATTGCTGCAAGGTGCAGGATGGAATGGAAAGGAGGTGGAAAGTTGGGAGCTGGAATGCTGCAGCTCCTTGTAAAAGCAAGGAAGCAGCAGGCTCAGCAGCTACCCTGGAGTCTGTCTGCATCCACCTCCTTCCACATCCTCCCTCAGTGTGCTCCAGCCAAGCAGGCTGGGTGAATTATTACAGGACTCTGGTCAGGACAGAGAAAGAGAGAGATGGAAGGTTTCAAGTTCGATAATTGGTAATTATTACCCAAGATTCCCATGAGGCTTCCTGGGAAAAAGAGATGCTTCTCTTCTGCAGAGGTGTTTCGTGGAACATTAGTCTCTGTCCTGGCCACGCTGAGCCCTTTCCCTCTGCCTTCCTTCTGCCTCCAGTGGGATTAATAAAGAGCTGCTGGAGAGCCTCTTATCTGGGAGCTGAATAATGTTTGTAATACAGGGAGGGGAGGCAGCTTTGATCCGGGAAAAGGAGCAGAAGGAGGAGGGGGTGTGGGGGGGAAATGGGCTTTTGGGGCAAGGGAAGGGTGTGGGGCAGGCTGGGCTGTGCTGGTGCGTGGGAAGCAGGCATGGCTGCTCCTGCACCCAACCTGTTCTGCAGAGAACAGATGTGGGTTTCCAGGGCTTGTTGGGCTGGGGAAGAAAGGGCTGAACCCAGACGCCAAAAACAACAGCAACGAAAACCCCAACACCTGGGAACCCCCTCTGAAGGAAAGGGAGCACGGGGAAAAAGGGGGTGCTCGTGGACAACCCCAGCCACGCTAGGAGGTTTTGCAGCCTCCCACCGGCTGCTGCCCTGGCAGAGATCTCCTTGGCAGGGCGTTGCTGCCCAGCAGCTCCAGCTCCCCCCCTTCTCTCACCGGCAAAAGGTGTCCGCATCCAAGCTGGCAGCCAGGCGGGAGCCTGGAGGCGAAAGGGCCACACCTGAGAGGCAGGCCAGGCTCTGGCTCTTCTCACGGGTGTGGGCTGGGAGCCGGTTGGGCCGGGCTGAGCCCCCGAGGCCAGCATCTGAGCGTGCCAGGGCCACGGGAAAGGGAGCAGCTTGGTGCAGAACAGTTGGCGCAGGGAGAAGCGATTGCTGTTAGGCAGGAGGGAGTTTAGCTCCCTCCCTCCCTGCGGTGCTCTCTGCAGCTTCCCAACACACTCATCTCTCACCCAGGGACCCCTCAATTCCTGTCCCCAGCCTCTTCTGGCCCTTGAGCCCTGCAAAACTGCTTCCCAGCTGGGACAAAAGCTCCCTGGGACTCTGCGGGCAAGAAAGCAGCTGCCTGGCCCCTGTGAATCTGGGGCTGCAAAACTCAGCCACGATCCACAGGGACTGAACTTGTCTGGAGCTAAGGAAGTTGTGATAATGGTGGTAACAGCTCCAAAAGTGGCTCAGGAGAGTGAAGGTTCCTTTGTGTTCCCCAGGAGAAAATGGGCCTGAGCAGCTGAGACAGCTGTGCTAGGAGCCAAGGTTCCTAAAGCAAAAGCCACTGCTTTTATTCTTGCCTTCCTGCACCGACATTCCTTGGCCTCTTTAGCCTGTACTTACCCACAGAGAGTCCTTCCCCCCTCCCAGATCCTGACAGCTTTGCAGGCTGTAAAGAGTAGTTTCACATTTGCTGCTTTCCCTTCCCAAATGCAGTCACTTTGGGGGCTGCCCACACCAAGCTGTGGCAGGTTTGCAGCTCGCTCTGCAAATCCAACGAGGAGAGAAGGGGTCTGTGCCCCTGAGGAGGGCTCTGGGGCATGCCTGGCAGCGTCTCCCAGAGAGTCCAGAGGAGGTGTGGATATCTCCAGCATGTCTTAGATGTTGTTTGCTCCAAAGCCCCACACCATGGCCCCACGTGGACAGGCTTGACAGTTAATCCACAGGGAGATTAGTGGCTGAGTTTTATCTTCACCCACCCTGGTTCTCCTCCCCTTTCTGTCCAGATGAATCCATCTGGTAGACTTGGCAGGGCTGTGCCAGCTGAGCCCTGTGCCCATTCACTTCACAGACAGAAGGTCTGTCCCCTGAGCTCACCTGCTCTGCAGTCTCCCACCTTAGGGGTGAGGTTTACTGAAGGTGGGCAGGGAGATGCTCCAGATGCTTGAGAAGATGTGGCCCTTCCCACACCCAAGCAATGGGATCATGGGTCTCAGAGGGTTTGTGCCACCTGGGAGAGGAGCATGGATGTCCCTCCCTCCTGCCAGCCTGTCCCAAGGTGTCACCAAACCCATTTATGTCTTGCCATGGCCAGAGGATGAGGGAGAGGAGCGGGAGAGGGGTGACCCTCCCTGTCCTCCCCGGTGTGTGGCTGGGGTCTGCTGCTGCCCTGCCCCATAGCCCTGCATGCTCCCACTCCAGCTGGGATTTGACTCGCCGGGACCATCTGTTCCTCTCGGCCCGTTGCCATGGTGACAGGGTGGCTTCAGATCCGGTAGCTGCACCAGCGGCGAGGCCACGATGCTGGGGAGGAGGTCCAGGCTGGGAGAAGAGTGCCCGTTCTGGGTGGGCACTGGGGGAGAGGCAGGCTGCAGCCCTCCCTTCCCCGTGCTCCCACACGGCCATCCTGTCCCCACACTCCTCCTGCTCCCTACTCTCCTCCTGCTCCCCACTCTCCTCCTGCTCCCCACTCTCCTCCTGCTCCCCACTCTCCTCCTGCTCCCCACCCTTCCTGGCCTGTCCCCCCCTTCCCTCCAGTCCAAGCCTCCAGAGCACCTTGGCGGCAGCAGCCAGATGGGCTGTGGGTGCAGGTGTGTGCTGGGAGGTGTCCCACTCCCCGGGCATGGCAGTGGGCACTGAGCCCACAGACTGCTGCCAGGAGTGGTCATGGTTCCTGCTTCTCCCCCAGCCCTGGTGCTGCTCCCCCCATTGCCATCACGGGTGCTGCTGGAGCGTGCTCCCTGGCCAGGGCAGAGGCTGCTGTGGGCCCCACAAGCAGTGGCTGTGTCCCACCACCTGCCCACTTCCTGTCTGGGCTGGTGGCTCTGGGTCCATTGTAGCTCAGGCTGAAGCCACCTGTGCAGTGCTGAGCACAAGGACGTTCAGGATGCCTGCTGGAGGGTGGCCTGGCTTGTGCTCATGCTCAGCCCTAACAATGGCAGCAAGATTTTGTGTTCCTGCCTGCTGGGCTGTGGCTGGGCCCCTCCTCTGCCAATGCAAAGGTTGTGGTTGCATGGGAACAGGTTGGCTGGTGGGCAAGTTTGGACTGGCAAACAGGCTGAGATCTGCTGCTGGCAGTGCAGACACGACCTGGCCTCCTGCTCTGCCTCTACACCAGCTGAGCCCAGGCCACGCAGGCAAGCTGGGCAGATGCCCTCACCCTGCCTAGATATGCAGCCAGGCTGTGGCAGTTTGGCTGATAGGGTGAATGCAAAGAGCCACTTGCCAGACCCAGTCACCCCCCAAGTCTTTCTCACTAAGTATGCCTGGAATAGAATCATAGAATCATAGAATCATAGAATNGGCTGCAGAGCCCCAACTCTCTCAGCCTGTCCTCAGAGCAGAGCTGCTCCAGCCCTCTGATCATAGAGAGTAAGCCTGATGCAAACGATGCCCTGCTGTTTGAGTACCTCTGCCTGTTGCCCTCTGTGTGCTGGTAAATGGAAGTGGAATTGGCTTTAAAAGAAAAATAAAGCAAAACAAAAGAGACAACAATAGATACCTGCTTGGAGGCAGGAGGCTCAGGGCTGGTGTGTGACCCGTGGAAATGAAATGAATGCAAACGACAGAGTGGCAGAAACAGAGCTGGGGGTTTGTGCTGGTTTAGCATCCTGATAGAAGGTAATTCGGGTTGCAAAGGACCTCAGGAGGTCAGCCGGCTACCTGCTGAGCTGGGTGGGTGTGCTGAATGCTCTCTGTCGAGGCTCAATGCCCTTTCACCTCGCTGCAGACTCCCTGGAAGCCCTGGTGGCAGGGATTTGCAGGGCTGCCAGGTTGAGTCTGGGGTGGTTCATAGAATCATAGAATCAGGCAGGGTTGGAAGGGACCACAAGGAGCAGCCAGTTCCAAGCCCCCTGCCATGCCCAGGGATACCTTACCCTAGAGCAGGCTGCCCACAGCCTCAGCCAGCCTGGCCTGAAACACCTCCAGCCATGGGGCCTCAACCACCTCCCTGGGCAACCCATTCCAGCCTCTCACCACTCTCCTGCTCAACAACTTCCTCCTCACCTCCAGCCTGACTCTCCCCACCTCCAGCTTTGCTCCGTGGTTCCTGCATGCCAGTTGCAAACCGATGGTATCGGGGTGTGAGCAGCAGGGGCAGAGGGGCAGCAGGCGGTGAGTAACACAGTAGCAAGCCGGGGGAAGCCTAAGCAGGGATTTCCTTTTGGGTCCAGTACTTGCTGGAGAGGCAGTCTGAGGTTTTCGATGATGAAGCTTTTTGTTTGTTTCTACTAAATCCAGGGAAAGGGATCGATGAGGCCAGCTCCCACTGTGTACCTTTGTGCTGGAGTCCTGCTGTGCTGTCTGCAGCCCCTGCCGGGAGGTTTCCCAGCCTCTGGCTTTAGCCCTGCACAGATCCTGTCTCTGCTCCCAGGGCAGGAAGGCAATAGGCTGTGTTCAGGGCCAGGGCTAAGTCTGCTGCCTTGAAGATGAGTCTTGGTTTCCCAGCGAGAGCTGTGGGGAATGGAGTCTCAGACTTGAGGCTTTCCTGACCTGTTCTGGGAGCTGAGAGGAGAAACCAGGGGCTCCTGTGGCCCTTGGAAGTGCAGAGCTGACTTAAAGTCACCTTTCTCTTGCCTTTGTATCCCTGCTCTGAGTGCAGCAGGACTGAATGTCACCTGTTCCCTTGTGACTAGCGATTTACAAGCACTCATCCTGCTTCTTGTTTGCAGAGCAAATGCCCTTTTCCTGTTGGCTCTGCCCTCCCTGCAGCAGGGAATCAGCATATTCTGGTCTTGAAGCTTCTCCCAGATTTATGAGCTTGCTCTTCACCTTGAGACTAAGGCTCCCTTGCCCTGGGAAAGCTTTGAAACCCAAAACATTAATTGCTGACTTAAGCAAACGCCACTGATCTTCCAGCAAGTCAAACCTCTTTTCGTTTTCCTTTTTAGGATATGGGTTGTGGAGGCTTTTGTTTGTCGTCCTCTCTGAACCCAAACGGTTCTGAAGGAAATGGGATGTGGAAAAGAGCTCATTGGTGACACTTAGGGGAGACATTGCCTCCGGAAACCAACAACCCCCCCGCCCCCAGCATGCACACAAAATAAGCCCTCAGTTTCCTCTCCACGTGAAAAGCAAGGTTCTTTAATTGGCTTTTAATCTGGGGAAGATGAGAGCTGTTTGCATTGAATTGGTAATGGGGGATAATATCTTACCCTGAGTGATGGGTTATTTGATCTCCCTGCCTCAGAAACCTAAGCATATGGCTGCAAATTCAGGTGGGGGTGGGTGGGGAGGGAATACCAGGGCTGGCTCAGGGCCCAAAGAGGAGCACAGCTGCTTTTTTATTTCCAGCAATAATAATAAAATAGGATGGGGAAACAATCACCTTTTGTCCTGTTGTGCCAGAGCATCAAATGATACCAGGAAGCTTGGGGGAAAGCCTTCAGAGATAGGCATGGAGCATAGGAGAGGATGTGTATGGGGCATGAGGGGATGTGCATGGGGCATGAGGGGATGTGTATGGGGCATAGGAGAGGATGGATGTGCACGAGGCATGAGGGGATGTGCATGGGGCATAGGAGAGGATGGATGTGCACGAGGCATGAGGGGATGTGCATGGGGCATAGGAGAGGATGGATGTGCATGGGGCATGAGGGGATGTGCATGGGACATAGAGGATGTGCATGGGGCATAGGAGAAGACGGATGTGCATGGGGCATGAGGAGATGTGCATGGGGCATGAGGGGATGTGCATGGGGCATGAGGGGATGTGCATGGGGCATGAGGGGATGTGTATGTGGCATAGGAGAGGAGGGATGTGCACGAGGCATGAGGGGATGTGCATGGGGCATGAGGGGATGTGCATGGGGCATAGGAGAGGATGGATGTGCATGGGGCATGAGGGGATGTGTATGGGGCATAGGAGGGGATGTATATGGGGGCAGAGGGGAGGATGGATGTGCATGGGGCATGAGGGGATGTGCATGGGGCATAGAGGATGTGCATGGGGCATAGGAGAGGATGGATGTGTATGGGGCATGAGGGGATGTGCATGGGGCATAGGAGAGGATGGATGTGCATGGGGCATGAGGAGACGTGCATGGGGCATATAAGGAGATGTGCATGGGGTATACAAGGGCACATACATGAGGTGTACAAGGAGACATACATGGGGCATTCAGGGGGGCATACAAGGGGATGTTGATGGGGCATACAAGGAGACATACATGGGGCATACAAGGGGTGTGACACTGCCTAGCCACTGAGTGGGAGAAAACTGAGCCACTGCTGCCAGCTGCCCACATCAGCCTGGCTTTAGCTCCAAGCTGATGGCAACAGCCTTGCAGTGTTCCAAGGCAGGATAAGGCTGCTTCTCTGCTGGGCAACAGCAAATTGGTGGACAGGAGTTCACTGCAGTTGTATTGGTGTCATCCATAAAGGTTCACAGATTGCATCAGGTTGGAAGGGACCCACAAAGGTCATCTTGTCCAATCCCCCTGCAGTCAGCAGGGATCAAGTCTGATCCTGAATGTTTGCAGTGATGGGGCCTCAACCACCTCCCTGGGCAACCTATTCTGGTATTTCCCCACTCTCACTGTGCAGAACTTCCTCCTGATGTCCAACCCCAATCTCCCCTGCTTCAGTTTCAAATCTCGAACATGCTCACCTCCTTCTCTTTAAATGCCATTGTCAGGTCTCTGCTGGTCCCACACTGGGCTCTGAAAAGGGAACAAAGGAGGGGATCAGTCAGGCAGCCCTCCCAAAGCGCTGTTAGCTCTGCAGGCAGCGCAGAGCTTCTGCAGCAAGCTCTGGAGCGGAGCTCATTGACGTCATTAGCCTATGGATTGGGCCTGCAGTGGCTCCACTCATGCAGCACAGGGAGAAGCAGTAGGTGCTGGGGGGCATGTGGGGCTCAGAGAGCAATGCACTGCCAGTGCTGGGTCCCTGAGCGCTGAGCCCACTGAAACGTGCTCTTAAATGCCTCCTGGCTTCAAGCTGACTCAAGCACACAAGGGGAAACTTGTTGATGTGGATGACACTGTTCATTCCTGGCTGGTTTTGTTTGTTTGGTTTTGTTTCCTTGCTGAAGCTGCCTTTGGAGCAATAAATAGCTGTGGATCTCGCCTGTGGTCTGTGCAAGGTGGTTAATATTTAATCAGAGGTCTGAAGTTGGATTTCTTTGGTTGGCAAAAGATAAAAATTGCCCTTTTTGTTTTTTTTTTTTTCCCTGCCCCCCCTCTGCTTGTAGAACTAAGCAGATGGAACCAGACTTGGAAAAGAAAAGAAGCAAAAAAACCCCAAAACCTTAAAGCTCAGGGTCAGCTTTTAATTAATGAATTGTTTTAAGCTTGGTCAGTGGCAGGTTTCTAAACAGCTCAGCTCCCAGCAAACCACCCTGGTAAATGCCACAGCATCTGCAGTGGCTGGCACCCAGCATAGCCCTGGTGTGAAAGAGTAGTTATAGGAAAAAAGCCCTGCTGACACAGGCTGGCAGAGTGTTAGCTGCATCCACTCCCCCTCCTCTTCTTCCTTCTTGGGGTTTTCCTCTAGGTCTGTTCATGTAATTGGATTCTGCTCCCCAGGCTACAGGTAGGAGGAGGCAAGAGGGTTATCCTTCCTGCAGCAGGATCAAGCTTTCTTAGGAGGTCTTCCCTCTAGCTTTGCTGGTATTAGTGATCCAGGCCCTTTACAAGTGTTAGTGTGGAAACCCTGCTGCAACCTCCTAAGGGAGAAAGGTTGAGCTTTGATTTCCCCCATTAGCAATTCTTGCTGGCTGCAGAAACGTTTCCAGCAGGTTACCTACAGCTGGACTCCATGGCCAGGCTACCTGCAACGCTGCTCCACTTTAGAATAGAATAGAATAGAATAGAATAGAATCGAATCAACCAGGTTGGAAGAGACCTCCAAGCTCATCCAGTCCAACCTAGCACCCAGCCCTATCCAGTCAACCAGACCATAGCACTAAGTGCCTCATCCAGGCTTTTCTTGAACACCTCCCGGGACAGTGATTCCACCACCTCCCTGGGCAGCCTCTCCTCTTCTGACTCCTTCAGGCCAAGATCAGACAACAGAAGAGACACTCAGGCATTTGAGGAGGTCACTGCCAAGCTAAAATGTGGCAGCTGTAACATTTAGAGAGAAGCATCCATGAATGCTCTTTGTCCCAGGCCCTGAACTGATGGAGTACCAGAGGCAGGATATCTGCAGCATCCAGTCTCTCCTGCTCCCTGTGGAGCTCTTGCCCTGTTTGTCCTGTCTTTGGGGAAAGGCACTGACACCCTTAAAATTTTACAGTTCCCCTTCTTCACATCAAAACCCACAGTCTCTTTCCAGGGAGATCAGAGTGGACCAGAGTGAATCAGAGTGAACCCTGATCCAGGGTAGGGTGTCCCTGCCCATGGCAGAGGGGTTGGAACTGGCTGATCCTTGTGGTCTCTTCCAACCCTGACTGATTCTATGATTGAGGAGTGTTGGTGCTTGCAGGAAGTGGCAGACAAAGCCAGAAGTGCTGAGATGCTGTCATGAGGAAGATGAGGAGCAGGGATGCAGGCATTGGGACAGTGCTGTGCAGGAGCTCCTGCTTGGCAAGCCAGGGGTGCTCTGCAGCCTGCTGTAGAGCAGCTGCTGCTTGCTCTATCCAAGCACTTGGCCTCCTGGCTATGCAGTCAGGTGCTGAGAGATCTTGATTCTATGACCTAGCTCATACCTGGAGACAGCCAGACCCCACAGCACTGTGTTGGCAGAGAGCTCAGTCACTGCTGGATGGATCCTGTTCCCCTCTGCAGAGCACAGCTACGAAGCTGGGTCACAACTGTTCCACTTTGCAACATTTCCGTCTTGATTCTGGCTTGCTGCAGGGATTTGGCAATCCATGGAGTTCTCCAGTCCATTTTGCAGTGACAGGTCTCTGGATTATTATCCTTTGAGACTAAGCAGTGGGCTGGCCAAGATGTGGCCAGCTGGTGTGTTCAGTCTGTAGGAGGGCATGGTTTATTTGCCAGGACCAAGCAGCAGCATGCCTGTGCTGTTGCCTGGTGGTCAGAACATCCTGCTTGCTGAAACCCAGCAATTTGATTAGATCATGAGGCCCAGCAGTCCACCCGTGGGGCTAGTGCCTCATCCAGTGAGGGTGCAAGGTTGTGTGTGTGCTGGCCTGTCCGTGGACACCTATGCCAAGCTGAACATAAGAGGTTCCATCTAAGCAATGAGAAGGAACTTCTTTGTTTGAGGGTGACAGAGCACTGAGACAGGCTGCCCAGAGAGGTGGTGGAGTCTCCATCTCTGGACACTTTAAGCCCCACCTGGGATGTGGTCCTGTTTTAGGTGACCCTGCTCTGGTAGGGGAGTGGACCAGGTAATCTTTGAGGTCCCTTCCAACCTAAACCATCCTCTGATTCTGTGATCTTCAGAGGTCTCTTCCAACCCTTACCAGTGTGAAAGGACAGCGTCCTTGGTTCTGACCAAGCACTGCAGGCTGGGGCTGCAGCACAGGGCTGACCGAAGCTGCAGCTCCATTTGTGAGCTCTTTTCCAGTCCCCCTCCTTGCACTGTCACCTTTGTCATTTATAGAGGTGATGCTCCTCCAGCCTGCAGCCCTTTCTGCACAAGGGGGTGCAGGGGTTTGCAGGATGGGGTTGGTTAATGCTCTGCCAAGACATCTTTTGTTCTGGGCAGGCTGCTGGGGCTTGGAGATGGAGGGCTAAGAAGTGAGCACCAGCAAAGATCTGCGCCTGCACTTGCTGCTGCTGCTGCTGCTTTTCAGGTCCAGCAGCTGTGCCATTCGGACCGGGGGAACACCGACTGCCTTGGTAGGAGTCAATTAAAACTAAACCCAGGCAGAGGGATCGGTGTTGGAGCTCGTCGGACGTAAAAGTTGCATCCTTTCAAGCCTGGATTTTCACTCCAATTTGCCACAGGCGGCAGGAGCTAACTCGGAGCTCTCATTAGCATAGAAATGCAGTTTGCTGGCTCTGAATTCCTGGCCCCATCGCTTTGTTCCTGCTCCTGGCGGGAGCGGTGATGATGAAGCTGCCTCCCAATCGCTCCGGTCCCCTTCCCCCCCGCGATGCTCTTTGTGCGGGGGGCCGGAGGCGGGGGCGGCGGATCGGATCGCGTCGCCTCCCGCGGGGTGACACTGCTGGCCGGGTGACACTGCTGGCCAGGGCAGGGAGGAGGCTTTGGGGCCAGGCTAGGCAGGAGGATTAGCCAGCAGACATCTGCGGGGAGGGGGCAGGGAAGGGCTGCCGTCTCTTACTGATGCTTTGCTGGCCAGAACACGGCCATGGGTTGCAGCCATCCTTGAGGGTTTTTTGCCTTCTGCTCCCCCAAGGCGATGAGGAAAGAAAAGATTTGGCTTAGCCCTGCTCCTGTGCCGGGGCTGGGTGCGCTGGAGAGGGATGCTGCAGGCTGAAGAGGTTGATCATGGAGTCACAGAAGTGTTTGGCTTGGAAAAGAGCTCTAAGATCATCCAGTCCAGCCACCCACCCAACCCCACCATGGCCACCAAACCATGTCCCTGAGTGCTGTGGCCACAGGCTTCTCGAACATCTCCAGGCATGGGGACTCCACCATCTCCCTGGGCAGCCTGTGCCAGTGCCTGACCAAACAGAACTCCTGAAGTGTCCCTGCTCTTATTCCTGATCCAACCATGCATTTTTTGGCAGTCCTTGCATCCTTCTGGCCTTGCTTTAGCCAGTAAGAAATTGCAAGCAAGGCAGGGAAGTGCCAGGTGGGATGCAGTGGGTGCCATCCTGAGAGACCTGATGGGCCACCATAGGATCTTGTTTCCTCCCTTTCCTACTGCTGATAAATTGATATCTTCAGCACCTCTTTGTGCTGAGATAGGAAACATCAACAAGTCCTTGAAGCATCAGAGTGTCAGTGCCTCCTCCCCTGCAACAAATACATCTGGGTTACCACTGCCTGTGTCTCATAGATAGGAGGGGGTGAGACAGAGAATAGGCCAAGCACTGTTGGGCCAAAATGCATCATCTTTAAGTGATGAGGCTGAAATGGCATCCACAGGCAGTGCCACTTTTCACAGAGGGGCAGTTTGCAAAAGGGAAAACAAAAAGACAAGCCTTATGCTTAGGAATTTGGTCAAGAACCACTCCTGCCCAGGAGGCTCTGGAGGAGGAGACAGATTCAGCTGATGTTTGCCTTGTGGCTTGTGATTTTTGGGCTCCCCAGCTGAAGAGGGACAGGGATCTGCTGGAGAGAGTACACAGAGGGCTGTGAGGGTGATGAGGGGACTGGAGCACTGCCTGAGGAGGAGAGGCTGAGGGACCTGGGGCTGCTTAGTCTGGAGAAGAGAAGACTGAGAGGGGACTTAATGTTTATCAATATCTGAGGACTGAGGGGGACAGGCTCTGCTCACTGCTCCCTGGGATAGGACAAGCAGCAATGGATGGAAGCTGCAGCACAGGAGGTTCCAGCTCAACACAAGGAGGAACTACTTAATTGTGAGGGTCCCAGAGCCCTGGCACAGGCTGCCCAGAAAGGCTGTGGAGTCTCCTTCTCTGGAGCCTTTCAAGGCCTGTCTGGATGTGCTCCTCTGTGATCTGTGTTAGTATTGTCTTGCTCTGGCAGGGGGGGTTGGACTGGATGATCTCCTTGAGTCCCTTCCAACCCCTGACATCCTGTGAGCCTGTGATTCTGGGCTGTCTGGGTTAAGACCTGTTAAGGAGGCCAACACTTCAAAGGCAATAACAAGCTCTCATGACACAGGGTTTCCATCTGGGCAGCCCCTTTGGAAAGCACAGGCCAAGGTCTCCTGGAGGAGTGTTTTGAGCAGTTGTCAAGTTGCCAGCGAGCAGGGCAGCCAGAAAGGCTTTTCACCGGGGATAGGTCCCTGCAAGAGCCTGCTTTGATATCAGGTGGAAATATGGAGCTAATCATCCAGACTCCTTCACCTCCAAGGAGATAAATGAGCAGCACCCTGGGTGAATGATGCAGGAGAAATTTCTCTTCCTTGGCTGCATGGTCAGTGCAGACAGCCAGCTGAGATGGAGATGTCTGCAGCATGAGCTGGTTTCCACCGTGGGGCTGCTGCTGGTGCAGGCAGAGTTTCAGCTCCTCTCACCTTTCTGCCACTGCAACATTAGGAGCCCTTCCAGTAGCCTGGCATCGTTTACTGGAGATGCTAAACAGCTTTACAGAGTGGTTCCTTGTCTTGAAGAGTTCTTTTCCTCTTCCCTGTTTCTCTCATTGTGGCTTCCAGCATTTTTAGTAGGGTGTTTGCGTGACAAGAAGAGAAAATACAGGGACTGGAAGTGAAATCTGGAGAATAAATGAGAGATTTATTAATTTATTAATATGACAGAGCTAATTACTGCCTCTCAAAGGTTCATCTCCCTGCCTGGCTTCCCACATGCCAGTGACTTGGTCCCGGGAGTGACATTATCACAACAGTAGGACTGAGAAGAGCCTCCTGAGGGGGAATGAAGAGCAAAACACACAGTCTGGGCAGACAGGGCACAATGGCATCCTGGCACAATGCCACCCTGGCACTTAGGCTGGGTGTGCACAGAAAGCTGAGGATAAGACAGAGCAGGAATGACTGGATAGAAGCTAAGCCATCGCCTCCCTTTCAGCTGCTTGTGCTTACTGGGGTCATTCCCAGTACAGTGCTTCCTCTGGGACAGAACCAGTTGTGTTTGCTAACTAAAGGTTGGGCCAGATGTCCCAGCCCTATGAGGAGAGGCTGAGGGAGCTGGGATTGTTTAGCCTGGAGAAGAGGAGGCTCAGGGCAGACCTTATTGCTGTCTACAACTACCTGAGGGGTGGTTGTAGCCAGGAGGAGGTTGCTCTCTTCTCTCAGGCAGCCAGCACCAGAACAAGAGGACACAGCCTCAGGCTGTGCCAGGGGAAATTTAGGCTCGAGGTGAGGAGAAAGTTCTTCAGTGAGAGAGTCATTGGCTACTGGAATGGGCTGCCCAGGGAGGTGGTGGAGTCGCTGTCCCTGGAGCTGTTCAAGGCAGGATTGGACGTGGCACTTGGTGCCATGGTCTGGCCTTGAGCTCTGTGGTAACGGCTTGGACTTGATGATCTGTGAGGTCTCTTCCAACCTTGGCAATACTGTGAGACTGTGAGACTGTGAGAGCCCAGGCCATGTGGAGTGGCTGCAAACTGGTGCCTGCATGCAGGAGCTGCTCTCCATTCATCTGGAGGAGAGGTTGACTCTCAAAGCTGAAGTCTCCTGATCGTGTCTGGCAGCAGCTTGTGTGGCACTGAGTGGCTGGGAGGCCTTGCACCCCTGCTTGCACCCCTGCTCCTGTTAACATGTTCTTTAACAGCAGTATGGGCAGAATTCTGCAGTCCTAAGGGATGCCAGGACATGCTGAGGAATCCCCTGGCTCCAGCCCCTGGCACTGGGAATGAAAAAGTTGTTTGTCCTCAATGTGTGCCCTGCAAAATTCTTGGCTGATTTCATTCTGCATCACCTTTAACCTATCAGGGCTTGGGACTCTGTTTAGAATCTATTTGAACAAGGGTTCAAAGGCTTTACAGTGTTTGTGAAGGGCAGATGTTTCCAGGCAGGGTGGAGAGGGAAGAGTTTCTGCAGTCAGATGGGCTCAAGTGAGCCTCCTCAGCTCACCCCTTCCCAGCTTCCCTGAATGCTGTTGCTGGGTTTTGCTGCTCTGAATTTGTCAGGTTGCAGGGACAAATCTGTTGTGCTGAGGTGCCAGAAGCACAGAGAAAAAGACAGTGTAGAGGGTGGGAGGAAAGGCAAAAAGAGATAGAAAGGCTAAGTCAGGTGCATTTGTGTGCATCTTTCAGAGACAGCTTCACTTTCCTCCCGGGAAGCCAAAGCTGAGAGACTGAGGGGGAGCTGTGCAGCCAGCTCTGTGCTGGCTGCCCTTGACACGCAAGAGGGAAATCACCATGCTGGCAGGGACCCCAAGGCAAGCAGCTCCAGCACAGCTTGCCTCCTCCACATGCCATCCCCCAGGAGAAGCCACACAGGCTGCCAGCAGGCCCTGGCACCACAGCCACGCTGAGCATCTCTCCAAGGAGAGCCCTGGGCTTTCCTTGGTGCACTGCAGTGCTCCTTGGAGCTCAGAACCCTGCTGCTGGAGGGAGCCTTGGCTCCCAGGAAGAGATGGAGCTCTGCTTCTTGGAGCATGGGAGCTAAGCTGCAACACAATGGGAAGTTCTCTACTCCGCTCTGCTGAGACCCCACCTGGAGTACTGCATCCAGTTCTGGAGCCTCTATCACAAGAGGGATGTGGAGATGCTGGAGTGTGTCCAGAGCAGGGCCAGGAGGATGCTGAGAGGGCTGCAGCAGCTCTGCTGTGAGCACAGACTGAAAGAGTTGGGGCTGTGCAGGCTGGAGAAGAGGAGGCTCCCAGGTGACCTTCTTGTGGCCTTCCAGGGTCTGAAGTGAGCTACAAAAGAGCTGTGGAGGGAACTTCTTAGGTTGTCAGGGAGTGCCAGGACTGGGGGGAAATGGAGCAAAGGTGGAAATGGGGAGACTGAGCCTGGAGGTGAGGAGGAAGTTATTGAGCATGAGAGTGGTGAGAGCCTGGACTGGGTTGCCCAGGGAGGTGAGGTGGTTGAGGCCCCATTACTGGAGGTGTTTAAGGCCAGGCTGGATGAGGCTCTGGCCAGCCTGATCTAGGCAGGGGGGTTGGAGCTGACTGATCCTTGTGGTCCCTTCCAGCCCTGACTGATTCTAAGTTCACAGAATCACAATGTGCCAGGTTGGAAGAGACCCCAAGGATCATCTGGTCCAACCTTTAGTTAGCAAACAGAAGAGCCCAACACCTCCTCCTTCTTCATCAGGATCTCCTGGCACTGTGGATGCTGACACTGCAGACATCTCTTTGCAGGAGGCAGTGGCCTGGTGGCAACAGGACAATCTGAACTGCCTGTGTGTGTGATCACAGCCACGGTTGTTAGTGGGGAGCTGCTCACCAAGTCACTCTGCACAACAGCAGTCTGCATCCCAGCAGGATGGGGTGAGCTGTAGGAGCTTGTGGAAGTTACTCCTTCATGGGATATAAAACAACTAAGCTGCTTGAAGGCAGCAGGGGTTTGAGCCTCACTTCCTCAGGTATTGGGTTTGCACCTAGGTCTTGCTTTTCAACCAAGAGGAAGTGGTTGATGTTAGTAGGAAGGAATGGACAGCACCGTGCCTTGATGAGAGAGTTCTTCCCTGGTATGGCAGGCCATGAGCAGCTTCTGCCCTGAAGCACAAGGGCTGAAATGCTGCCTGCATTCTCCTGAGCTCTGGCTAAAGGCCCCACAGGTGACCTGCCTTGAGGGACAGGAGAAGAGTGACCTTATTGCTGTCTACAACTACCTGAGGGGTGGTTGCAGCCAGGAGGAGGTTGCTCTCTTCTCTCAGGCAGCCAGCACCAGAACGAGAGGGCACAGCCTCAGGCTGCGCCAGGGGAAGTTTAGGCTTGAGGTGAGGAGAAAGTTCTTGACTGAGAGAGTCATTGGCTACTGGAATGGGCTGCCCAGGGAGGTGGTGGAGTCGCTGTCCCTGGAGCTGTTCAAGGCAGGATTGGACGTGGCACTTGGTGCCATGGTCCAGCCTTGAGCTCTGTGGTAACAGCTTGGACTTGATGATCTGTGAGGTCTCTTCCAACCTTGGCAATACTGTGAGACTGTGAGACTGTGGCAGGGGGGGGCTGAGACACAGTTATGGCAGAATCCACTTTGAGCCTCACACTTCCCTCCTTTGCCAGGCTGGAAAGGGCAGCTCTTGGTTTGTGGAGGTGCACAGGGCATAGGTCTACCAGGCACCCCAGGGGCTTTGCCACCTGGGCATTTGGTACAGGTGAAGGTGTCTGCCTCCTCCTGCACTCCAGCCCAGGGCAGCTCCTGCTCAGCTGAGGGCTGGCCAGGAAGCAGCAGCGAAGCACCAGAGCTGCTTGCCTCCTGCTCTGCCCAAGTGCTCCATGCTGAGCTCTGTCTCCAAAAGAGTTTCTCACTTCTGGGCTGGGTTTCTTTTTTGCCTGTTTTGTTTACAGGGGAATAAATGGCACAATCAAGCAGCCTGATCTTATGTGTTGGGAGGGAGGAGAAGATTGATGCAGATCTTTATTGCTGCTGCAGTCAGCTTAGCAGTTCCCAGGATCAGGCTTGGTAGGGAGACCAAGACCCTGCTCTGCCTACAGGGAGGGCAGTTTCTGTGAGAGCACAACTGGCCTTGGTGTCTGTCATGCTGCTGCTGCTGCCACATGGCTTTGCCAGTCTCCCAGCCCTTTCCTTTCCCCCCACTGCCACTGGAAAAGCATGCCACTGGGCAAATGCCTCTGCCCAGTGCCATGCTTTTCCAGGCCCATCTCTGGGGACAGATACCAGGCAGCCTGTCACCTCCTCTCTTGTTCTCTGTGCATTTCAGCTGCCTTGCTCCTTGGCCCACGTTTCTGGGTGATAACCTTTCCAGTGCAGCTCCTGACACTCTGCCTCTCCCCACAGCTCACCTCTCTTTGCCCAGCTGTGCTGTGGCTGGAGGGATAAAGCAGAGGGCACAGGCACATTACCTGCCCACCTATACCTGCCAGCACCTGAACGTGCATGGCTCATAAGCTGCTGTGGTAGCCTTGGCTGAACGTGGGATGGAGAAGGTGGGTGGAGAGTGAGCGTGGGAGAAAAGGGCTTGGGTATGAAATATTCCAAGTAGGGAAAACTGGCGTGTCTGCTAGTGCTGGAAAGAAAGAGGCAGCCTTTTCTCAAGCCCTGGGGCAGAGAGCTAGGCAATAAAGGAGAAGAAACCACTAGAAATGAGATCCGCCAAGCTGACTGCCCAAGCAAGCTGAAACCTGCCTGGTGAGGAGGCTTGTTCCAGAGTGGGAAGGGGCAGGTTCCCAGTCAGGACTGGCTCTGCTCTCTGCAGTGCCTTTTTCATGGCAATGGAGCCCAAAGTTTCCAGGAAAAGCTTAGGCTGTCACTGTCTGGAGGGGAACTCTGTCCTCAACCCTTAACCTTGACTTCAGGCTGCTCCGCGCTTGAGGAAGCTGTGAACCTCCTCTGAGTGCTGTGCCCAGTTCTGGGCCCCTCAGTTCAAGAGAGATGTTGAGGTGCTGGAAGGTGTTGAGAGAAGGGCAGCAAGGCTGGGGAGGGGCCTGGAGCACAGCCCTGTGAGGAGAGGCTGAGGGAGCTGGGGGTGTGCAGCCTGCAGAAGAGGAGGCTCAGGGCAGAGCTCATTGCTGTCTGCAGCTCCCTGCAGGGAGGCTGTAGCCAGGTGGGGTTGGGCTCTGCTGCCAGGCAGCCAGGGACAGAACAAGGGGACACAGCCTCAAGTTGTGCCAGAGCAGTTCAGGCTGGATGTTAGGAGGAAGTTGTTGGCAGAGAGAGTGATTGGCATTGGAATGGGCTGCCCAGGGAGGTGGTGGAGTGGCCATGCCTGGAGGTGTTGAAGCCAAGCCTGGCTGGGGCACTTAGTGCCATGGTCTGGTTGATTGGGCAGGGCTGGGTGCTAGGTTGGGCTGGCTGAGCTTGGAGCTCTCTTCCAACCTGCTTGATTCTGTGATTCTATGAAATGCAAGCCCAACCCAACAGTTTCTCTCTGCAAGTCCCAACTCACAGAGCTTATCTGGGTCCCATCTGAAGCCAAGCTAGAGCTAAAAGCAGTACAAGAGCAGGATAATTCTAGCTCCACACCAGGACCTTTCACTTGCACTCTGCTGTGCAGTGCCCACCAGAATAGGAGTGACAGAGGAAAACCTTTTTAGTGCATCCTGCTCTGAGAGCTGAATTTCTCCTCCACAGAGGACTCAGGCAGTCCTGGATATCACCCCACAACCAGCTCCACTGATTCTCCTCCAGGTCCCCATGCAATATTTGCAGCTGCCCTCAATTCTCACCCCAGAGCACCTGCATTTACCCTGCTCACCCTTGCTGAGGCTGGAAGAAGGGAGGGCAAAGTCCCTTCTGCACTGAATTTTCTGTCATTAGGGCTGGGAGGCAGAGAACATTCCTCAACAAGCCAGCACAGACATCCCTGCCAGCACTCACACCTCTGCCTGCTTTCCACATCCCCGTGGTCAGGACGGCCTGAGAGGTGCCACAGCCACGGGGACCAATTCTGTGTCCCTTTAGCTTTCCCGATGATGCTTCTAAGTAAAGTTGCATTTCAGGGGCAAGTTGGAGCAGGCAGCCCAATTTCTGGTTGGACAGGCTTTGTTTGTGCTCTGGGAGACGTGGAAAGGTTGGCTGCAGGCTTCACCTGGGATGGGAATTGCACAGTTGTGGCCTGGGAGAGGCAGGGACACGTTGCAACTTGCTGCCCATTGCTCTCCCTCTCCTTGGTTCCTTCACAGGGTTTTGAACTTTGGAAATGTCTTCCTGCAAAAAAACAAGAAGGGGTGTGAAAGGGTGCCAGAGGGAAGCAAAGAAGGGGAAAAGGGGATCAGCAGCAGCAGGTGATTCTGTGTCACAGGAGTCAGCTTGCTGAGTGCCTGTTGAGGCTGTACAGTTTGGAGGTGCAGGGAAGCACAGCCATGCTCCGTGCTCTGGCATTCAGTGGCTTGTAGCCTGCTGTCCCCTTGGGGGATGCCACCCTGGTGGTAGCTGAGGCAGGGCTGTGTTCACACAGGAAGATGCTCTGAGTTCCCAGGGTGCCCCCACACACAGCCTGGATCACTGCATTTGGGGTGCACACTGCAGTGGTGAAGGCAGCCTGCTCCTCGCCGCGTTGCTGTACCTGCTGGGAGCTCTGTGCAGCTCTTGGCTGAGCTCCTGGTGGGCAGCTTTAGAGAAGGGCAGAGGAGCACCGTGGGATACCTTGAACAGCTGAGGGACTTCCAACACATAAATCAGCCATGAGGCAAGCCAGGCTCAGAACTGATGAGAAGGAACAGCATTGTTTCGCTTCCCATCCCTCTCTCCTGTTCAGCTTCTCCTTCACGTTAAGTGTTGTGAGGTTTTCTGCCAGCCTCCTCTCCTCTCCTCTCCTCTCCTCTCTCCTCCCCTCCCCTCTCCTCTCCTCTCCTCTCCTCTCCTCTCCTCTCCTCTCCTCTCCTCTCCTCTCCTCTCCTCTCCTCTCCTCTCCTCTCCTC
>WAAF01013531.1:72730-110763 GCA_013400475.1 Tricholaema leucomelas
CCTCTCCTCTCCTCTCCTCTCCCTCTGTTTGAAGCCCCTTCCTACATGTCTGCAAATGCCTCTGCCCAGACACAACAGATGCTGGAACTACTCTAGATGCAGTCTCCATTTTGCTCAAGGATCATTAATTACCCTGATGATTAAATACAATTAAAGATCCATAAGACCTTCTTTGCTATCAGAGCCTTCAGCACAGGCAGCTTGTAGAAACCTTCACCGACAGGAAAACAAAAGGAGGACATAGCCCAGTAAATCAGGGAATCCCAATTAAAATCCATGCTTAGCTCATTAACCTAATTACACATTGTTTTGTGCCAGTCTTGGCTGCACTGAGGGGGAAGAGAGGCAGCAGTGGGGGCAGCCTGGTTACCCAAGTGCTAACCCCACTGGGTTGTGGATGGTAGACCTCTGTTGTCCCTTTGGCTGAGCAGATGGCCTTTGTGGGTGATGTCTGGCTGGGCTGTGGAAGCTGGGAGAGGTTTGTGCCAAGCCCTAAAAGGTGGTGTGTGTGCATGTAACAAGGGATGCATTTCCTCTTCCCTGAAATGTGCCTTTCCACACACACCCAGCTCCGTGCCCTGCTTGCCAGATGGCACATCCAGTGCTGGGCAGGAACCTTCCCCACGCTCGGTTCACCCTCATCCCTTACTTATGGAGAGCCACCAGCAGGGCTGGTGGGAAAAGAGCAGCTGAAGAGGGTGATAAATAGAGATGAGGAGGAGACAGGGTCTCTGAGACAGGGAAAAAGGTTGTGCTCAGCATGGAGAATCCTTCAGCTTCAGCTGTAGCTGCAGCATGCCAGACCTCCGTGACTTGCAGCTGGCTCTGCAGGAAGCCATCTGCTCTCGTTATCTGCTGTGGCACCAGACATCTCTGTCTTCCTCTCCTTCCCCTTTCTTACAGCAGGGGACAGCAGGTTGCACAAAGGCCTCCCCTTTGCCCAGCCTGATGGTCCAAGATCCTGCTCCCAAAGCCCTGCACAGCCTAGCAGGCAGAAGCCTGACCTCTCACAGAATGACAGAATTAACCAGGATGGAAAAGACCTTCAAGATCATCGAGTCCAACCTAACACCTACCACCTTCTAACTAACTAAACCATGGCACTAAGTGCCTCATCCAGCCTCCTCTTGAACACCTTCAGGGATGCTGACTCCACCACCCACCCCCAGCAGCCCATTCCAATGCCAATCACTCTTGCAGTGAAGAACTTCTTCCTAACACCCAGCCTGAACCTGCCCTGGTGCAGCTTGAGGCTGTGTCCTCTTGCTCTGTCACTGAGTGCCTGTGAGAAGAGCCCAACCCCTGCCTGGCTACAGCCTCCCTTCAGGTAGTTGTAGAGAGCAATGAGCTCTGCCCTGAGCCTCCTCTTCTGCAGGCTGCACACCCCCAGCTCCCTGAGTGAAATCATTGGCTGCTACATCTGCCTTCCTCCTCTGCATCCTCATGCACATGGATTTTGCTTCTTTGGTTGGGATTTTGTTTGTTTGGGGTTGTTTGTTCAGTTGTTTCTGGGTTGGTTTGGTGCCTGGGAGGAGATCAAACCCCACCTGGCTACAGGCTCCTTTCAGCCTGATGGTCCAAGATCCTGCTCCCAAAGCCCTGCAGAGCCCAGCAGGCAGAAGCCTGTCCCCTCTCTGAGCCATTATGTCAGGCACTGGGGAGGGAGCTGTGGTGTTTTGTGAGCACATCTGTCCCACCCAGAAGGGGAACAGGACCATTTGCAGGTGCCCCTGGCTGTGTGGTTTGCCCAGATGCAAGCCTGAGGGCTGGCTCCTGCGGTGCGCAGCTGTGCCCAGCGCTTGGCTGCCTACGTGGCAGCGTTCAAAGGCACAGGGGAGGAGGTGGCAGGCCCCAGCTTGCCTGACCCAGAACCAGCAGAATTTGGGCAAGCAAGTCAGAGCTCGAGGAGGTCAGGGTGCGGCTTCCCACGTGGCAGAGCCAGGGAAGCAGGAGCACGCTGGAAACTCTGGGTCCCGTGGGACCAGGCGGTGACTCTGGGGAGTGCTTGTGGACACGGAGAGGGAAGGGAAGGAGGCAGGGAGCCAGGCAGGAATGCTCCTCTCAGCAGAGCAGCTTCCTGTGGGATCTGTGCAGCAGAGCCATTGGCAGCTGAGTGGGGACAGATTAACCCTGGGGAACATGGCTGGATTCCCTGGATTGACAGGGAAGGTGGCAGGGATATGAGGGGACCATTCCAGTCAGGCTGGGTCTTTGGGCAGCCAAGTCCAGTTGGAAGTGTCCCTGCCTGTGGCAGGGGGGGTGGGACTGGGTGGTCTTGGTACAGGGGATTCTGGCATAGGTGATCCTGCTCTGCAAGGGGCCTGGGCTGGATGATCTTGGGATAAGTGATTCTGGCATAGGTGATCCTGCTCTGCAAGGGGCCTGGGCTGGATGATCTTGGGATAAGTGATTCTGGCATAGGTGATTCTGGCATAGGTGACCCTGCAAGGGGACTGGATGATCATTTGAGGTCCTTTCCAGCCCCTGACGTTCTGTGATTCTGTGATCTTTAAGATCCATTCCAACCCAAATCATTCTATGAGTCTATGACCATGGTGAACTTCTGGGAGCTGAGTAAGGTGATGTAAGTTGGGGACAGCTGGAGCCCAGTGGTGCAAGCCTGCTGAGTGGGTGAGCCAGGATGATGACGAAGCCACAGTTGCCTTGCATGTTCCCCTTTAGTCCTTGGCTGAGCCATGGTGAGTGTGTTTTGCCTGGCACCAGTTTACTTGAGGACAGTGTGCATGAGAACAGCTGTTCAGAAGCTTCCACAGCAGGTGCCAGCCTGAACTGAGCCCGCAGAGCCAGCAAGGAGGCATAAAGGTGATCAGAATCCTTTTAACTTCAAGAAAACAACAACCAGAAAGCAGATTAGGAAGTTCAGGTTGTGGCTTGGGTTATTTTTTTCTCCTCTTTTTCTGATTAATTTGTCTTTGCTGTGAAGAGGGAAAAAAATCCTCTCTCAAGAAGCTGTGTTCCAGTTTTGTGGGGTTACTGTGCTAAACCCTGAGTCCACTGCCTGTGGCCCAGTAATGACTGCTCCTGGGGATCATAGAACCACAGAATGTCAGGGGCTGGAAGGGACCTCCAAAGCTCATCCAGTCCAACCTCCCTGCCAGAGCAGCATCTCCTAGAGCAGATCACACAGGAACACATCCAGGCAGGGTTTGAATATCTCCCCAGAGGGAGACTCCACAACCCCCCTGGGCAGCCTGTGCCAGGTTCTGTCACCCTCACAGGGAAAAATTCCTCCTCAGGTTCCCATGGAACTTCCTCTGCCTCAGCTTCCACCACTGCCCCTTGTGCTGGCACTGGCATCACCCAGCACAGCCTGGCACCAGCCTCCTGCCACTCACCTGCACAGCTTTAGAACCACTGCTGAGGTCACCTCTCAGTCTCCTCCAAGCAGCACAGCCCCAGCTCCCTCAGGCTCTCCTCCTGACAGAGCTGTTCCATTCCCTTCAGCATCTCTGTGGCTCTGTGCTGGCCACTTTCAAGCAGTTCTATGTCCCTCATGAACTGGGATGACACAGCCCAGAAGGCAGACTGATCTGAGGCTCCAGGACACTGAGCTCTGAGGCACTCTCTGCAATGATAGGAATGGAAAAGCAACAACTCAGACCCCTGCTGAAGTCACTCTGCCTGGCACTCTGTGTTGTAATCCAGGTGGGAGGTTTGCAGCTGCACTGCTGTGGGATCACAGACATTACCCCAGCCCAAACAACAGGCTCTAAGGTGCAGGAACAAGTTATCCCCATTGCCATAAAACTGTAGGCCAGCTCTCACAGAAGAATTTAATCTAGCAGAAGATCAGCCAAGCAGCCTTCCTGAGACATCCCAGCCTCATCTGAGGCAGCAGGGCTTGCTTTGCACATTGACCATTCTCTGGCTGATGCTCTGCTTCCAGGTGATTAAAATGGCTTAACCCTGCAGCCCTAGCAGCTGCCTGCAGATAACTTTTCTTTCTGCCCAGGGGACCCTTACCTCATTGTGTACTCCAGAGGACTGCAAGGCATGTCTGGAGGACACAAGGTTTTCATTAGGCAGCGAGGGAAGGCAAAACCTCAGATAGCTTTGTCTGGGATCAAGGTGATGGTAAAAGAGGTATGAGAGAAGAGGAGGAGGGGGAAAAAAATCCACCTGTGATGGTTTGGATATTACCTGTCCCCCCTCCCCCACTTTGGAAAATCACCCAGACTAGACACAGTCATAGAATCATGGAATGGTCCAGGTTGGAAGGGACCTCAAGGATCATCCAGCTCCAACCCCCTGCCATAGGCAGGGACACCTCCCACTAGAGCAGGCTGCTCAAGGCCTCATCCAACCTGGCCTTGAGCACCTCCAGGGAGGTTGTGGAGCACAGAATCACCCAATGTGATCAAGATCACATTGGGCGATTCTGTGCTCCACAACCTCCCTGGGCAACCTGTGCCAGTGTCTCACCACCCTCACTGTAAAGAACTTCCTCCTAACATCCAGTCTAAATCTCCCCTCTGCCAGTTTAAACCCATTCCCCCTCGTCCTGACATTACCAGACCTTGTCAATAGTCCCTCCCCAGCCTTCCTGTAGGCTCCCTTCAGATACTGGAAAGCCACTCTAAGGTCTCCTCGAAGCCTTCTCTTCTCCAGGCTGCAGAGCCCCAACTCTCTCAGCCTGTCCTCATAGCAGAGCTGCTGCAGCCCTCTGAGCATCTTCGTGGCTCTCCTCTGGACTGGCTCCAGCAGTTCCATGTCCTTCTTGTGCTGGGGGCTCCAGAACTGCACACAGTACTCCAGGTGGGGTCTGAGGAGAGCAGAGTAAAGGGGGAGAATCCCCTCCCTTGCCCTGCTGCCCACACTGCTCTTGCTGCAGCCCAGCACAGGGTTGCTGTCTGGGCTGCACTCACACTGCAGGCTCATGTAGAGGTTTTCATCATCCCAGACCCCCAGGTCCTTTTCCTCAGGGCTGCTCTCAGCCATTCCCCACCCAGCCTGTATCCATCTGGAAACTGAAGAATGAAGCTTTGTATTTACAGCTCAGCACAAGATACAGGCAGAGATTCACAACCTCTACATCTATAGACAGATATAGACAAGTTAAAAGTAATACAGAGACATAGAAACCAGAGTGCCCAGGAGGGGCTCCCAACCACCCTTCCACCTTCCTCCCACCCCTCTACCTTACCCCAGACTTTGCCTTGTGCTCAAGGTAGTTTGGAGAGTCGGCCAGGGGGGTTAGGAAGGAGATGGATTAGTCACACAGACAGCAGGTTAGGTTAAAGAGAAGTTCATGCAGCCCCAGAGACAGACTCCCTGATCTCTATTTATGTTCTTGTTCCTATACATCTCAGCAAGCCTAGGAGTGCAGCAGCCATCAGCATTGTTTCCTTTTCACAGCCTATCAGCTCATTCTTCTCACCAGAATATCCCAGCTAGGCTCAAACTAGCACAGCACCCAACAAAGCAGATCCTAGGGATGTGAAAAGGCAGAGGGTTTGTGGTTCTACAGTGGGAGAGTCTGGAGTCTATCTCTGAGTTATGCCAAGTGTATCTGGAGTATTCCCAGAGCAAACCATGCAATTACTTTAGATTCACACTGTGCCAGCCGAGTTGTGAGCCTGAGGTTCAGACTCCCAAAGGCTCCTGTGCAGACTTGCTTAGAAGCTGTTAAACTTCCCTAAGGGATGTGGAAGCTGAGAGAGGAAAGCCTGCATTCACTTTTCTGAGGGCAGCTGTAAACTTCCTTTTCCTCTTGGCCTCCCACTCTGAGTCCTTTGCTTGAGGATCATTTCTCTGGGATGAGATTGAACAAGGCCAAGTGCAGGGTTCTACAACAACCCCAAGCAGTGCTACAGGCTGGGGACAGAGTGGCTGAGAGCAGCCAGGCACAGAGGGACCTGGGGGTGCTGGGAGAGAGGAGCTGAAGAAGAGGCAACAGAGTGCCCAGGTGGGCAGCAGAGCCAATGGCATCCTGGGCTGGCTCAGGAGCAGTGTGGGCAGCAGGACAAGGGAGGTTCTTCTGCCCCTGTGCTCAGCACTGCTCAGGACACACCTTGAGTGCTGTGTCCAGTTCTGGGCTCCTGAATTGAAGAGAGATGTTGAGGTGCTGGAAGGTGTTGAGAGAAGGGCAGCAAGGCTGGGGAGGGGCCTGGAGCACAGCCCTGTGAGGAGAGGCTGAGGGAGCTGGGGGTGTGCAGCCTGCAGAAGAGGAGGCTCAGGGCAGAGCTCATTGCTGTCTGCAGCTCCCTGAAGGGAGGCTGTAGCCAGGTGGGGTTGGGCTCTGCTGCCAGGCAGCCAGCAACAGAACAAGGGGACACAGCCTCAAGTTGTGCCAGGGCAGGTTCAGGCTGGATGTTAGGAGGAAGTTGTTGGCAGAGAGAGTGATTGGCATTGGAATGGGCTGCCCAGGGAGGTGGTGGAGTGGCTGTGGCTGGAGGTGTTGAAGCCAAGCCTGGCTGGGGCACTTAGTGCCATGGTCTGGTTGGTTGGGCAGGGCTGGGTGCTAGGTTGGGCTGGATGAGCTTGGAGCTCTCTTCCAACCTGCTTGATTCTATGATATCCACAGCAAAAAAATCCCAGTCCTTTCCTTAGCTGCTTGTTGAGCTTGTGTAGCCCACAGCATTGAAAACAGCCTTGGGGGGTAAGTAAGATTGGGCTGCCCTTGTAGGTTGCCTTCAGCCCTGCAAAGAGGCAGTTAGTTTCCATTTCAGGGGTGTCATTTGTTCCTGATGAGATCTCTGCTCAGGAAGGTGTGTCTCCCCTAAATTAAGTCTCTTCATTTACCCTTCAGGGCACACCATTCTTATCTTCTTGTACTCCTTCCTCTTTCTCACTGCCCATGTGTTTTGCTGGGTCTGGGCACAGAGTGACATTAGCTGCAGAGCTCATTGCCTGTGCCCTCTTGCCCTGATCTGCTTGCTGCACTGCTTAAGGGCCCCAGAGCCCTGGCACAGGCTGCCCAGAGAGGTTGTGGAGTCTCCTTCTCTGGAGCCTTTCAAGGCCTGTCTGGATGTGTTCCTGTGTGAGCTGTGTTAGATTGTGTGGTCCTGCTCTGGCAGGGGGATTGGACTCAATGATCTACTTGGGTGCAGGGATGGAGTCTCAACCACCTCTCCTGTCAACCCATTCCAGCCTCTCACCACTCTCATACTCAACAACCTCCTCCTGTCTGACTCTCCCCACCTCCAGCTTTGCTCCATTCCCCCCAGTCCTGGCACTCCCTGAGAGCCTAAAAAGTCCCTTCCCAGCTTTTTTGTAGCTCTCTTCAGATCCTGGAAGGCCACAAAAAGGTCACCTGGGAACCTCCTCTTCTCCAGCCTGCACAGCCCCAACTCTTTCAGTCTGTGCTCACAGCAGAGCTGCTGAAGCCTTCTGAGCATCCTCCTGGCCCTGCTCTGGACACACTCCAGCATCTCCACATCCCTCTCGTTCTGCTCTGCTCTCTACCTTAAAACTGCTGTTTGTTTCTGTCCACCTTTGCCTCCTCTGAGTTTCTCCTGATAAGCCTCTGTTGCCAGACACAGCCTCTGAGACCTCTGCCCTTAGCTGAAGATTGACTCTTTGAACTCTCTAACCCCCACACTAATAGGAGTTAATGACATTTATCTACAGACTTCTCTTTCTTTTCCACTGCCTGCTCTGTTACTCCTCACATTGAAGTGTCTGGACACCTTACTGCCAGGAATGGTTTATGGCATCCAAGTGACATGAACTCTTTTTCCCATCATCAGAGAATTATTGTTCAAACAACTCAAGAAGCTCCTTCAAATCTCTTCTCCTTGCTTTCTTTTTTCCTTTCTTTTTCTTCTTTCTTTCCTTCCTTCCTCTTTTTTTTTTTTGGTGTTCCTTTAATATCCAAGTGGTTATTTCTGGAAGTCTTTCTCCACTACTATTCTGGTCAGTGTTACAGAACTGGAGATGGGACTTTTTGTCCTCTTTTCTCTTGCTATTAGCTATTTATACCCTTCCATCCATCTTCTTAGGTAGTCAAGCATCCAGCTGTGTTCTGTCTGTCACCCTGGGTACCTAAGCAACAAGTAAAGATGTTCCTCAACAGCTGCTTGCTCAAACAATGTCTGCTCTAGAGCAGGGTGGCAAACAAGTGACACTTGAGCTGCTGTGCAGCTTGTGAGCAATTCAAGCCCAGCTGCTGTGCCCAGAGGTGGTGAAGCAGCAAAGGGAGTTCCATCCATGCTTGTCCCATCCTTCTTTGGAGCATCAAGACCCCAGGGGAGGTATTCTTATCTCTTAGGGCTTCTCTTTCCTGTTCTCCCTCACTTGCATGATGGTCCTCAGCCATTCTGGGACCTGGCATAGCAGGCCAAAAAAGTCCATCACATCTGACCTGCAAGCCTCCCTGCTTCTGTCTCCAGTGTTTTGGCTCCAAAGTCATTTCCCCTATCCTTGGGTGCTTCCCTGATGGAGGACAGAGCTGTCTGTGTGGTGCTGTGGTATCAGTGTTTAAGGCCAGGCTGGCTGAGGCTGTGGGCAGCCTGCTCTAGGGTAGGGTGTCCCTGCCCATGGCAGGGGGGTTGGAACTGGCTGATCCTTGTGGTCCCTTCCAACCCTGACTGATTCTGTGATTCTATGACTGAGGAGTGTTGGTGCTTGCAGGAAGTGGCAGACAAAGCCAGAAGTGCTGAGATGCTGTCATGAGGAAGATGAGGCGCAGGGATGCAGGCATTGGGACAGTGCTGTGCAGGAGCTCCTGCTTGGCAAGCCAGGGGTGCTCTGCAGCCTGCTGTAGAGCAGCTGCTGCTTGCTCTATCCAAGCACTTGGCCTCCTGGCTATGCAGTCAGGTGCTGAGAGATCTTGCCCAGTTGTTGTCAGCTTTTCCAAGGGAACAAAAAAGATAAGTTCTACTTTTGAAGGAGCCTTTCTTCCTGTTTCTTCCCACCAGGGGAGCTGCCTGACATTTTTTGTGTGAAGTCTGCCTTTAAAAGCATAGAAAGAGCTGCAGGAGCTGTGTCCATGGTGCCAGGTCTGCTAAAACCGTGGAATGCTCTGGTTTATCTTTTCTCTCTGCTTCCTCCCCCCACCCCAACCCTGCAAAGCATATGAATTCCTTTAAATAGCCTCCCATGAAGTTGTTAGCAAGTGGGAAGTCACAAACAGCAGACAGAGGAGGAGGAGGTGGGACCCAATCCATCTTTTCAGAGATGGGTTGGGTTGGCAAGGGACCTCCAAAGGTCATCCAGTCCAAAGCCCTCTGCAGTCAGCAGGGACATCCTACAGCTACGTGAAGGGACATAGTGGAGAGGCTGCTGGTGGTCTCTTCGCTGATTGGAGACAGAACAAGGGGGAATGGCCTCAAGCTGAGCCTGGGGAGGTTTAGATTGGACATTAGGAAAAGGTTTTTTCATGGAGAGAGTGGTCAGGGACTGGAATGAGCTGCTCAGGGAGGTGGTGGAGTCACCAACCCTCGGATGAGGAGAGGCTGAGGGAGCTGGGGTTGTTTAGCCTGGAGAAGAGGAGGCTCAGGGGAGACCTCATTGCTGTCTACAACTACCTGAGGGGAGGTTGTAGCCAGGTGGGGGTTGGTCTCTTCTCCCAGACAACCAGCAACAGGACAAGGGGNTCTATTCTATTCTATCTTAAACCAAATCTCTAAGCACCACATCCAAACAACCCTTAAACACATCCAGAGTCATAGAATCAATCATAGAATCAAGCAGGTTGGAAGAGAGCTCCAAGCTCAGCCAGTCCAACCTAGCACCCAGCCCTGCCCAACCAACCAGACCATGGCACTAAGTGCCCCAGCCAGGCTTGGCTTCAACACCTCCAGGGACAGCAACTCCACCACCTCCCTGGGCAGCCCATTCCAATGCCAATCACTGCAGGGAGCAAACAGAGCAGAGTGCTGATGCAGTTGCAACAGAAGTCAATGGAACAGCTATGGAAGTCAATGAAATATGTCAATTAAGGCCAAGTGAGTTATTTAACCCTTGGTCTCTGGGTCTCTTTTCTCTGGCATGAGGCTGGAAATGGGATGTTGACTCTTGGGCTGGCTCCCTTCTGTTGACCGTTAAATAGATCCTCATGAGGAAGTGAGGTTTTGGTTCTGCCTTGGCTTTCAGTTTCAGGATTAGTGAGGTTTAAAAGCAAATCTGTGAGTCAAGCCTGCCACAGGGATCCAGGCCTTGTAGCCACCCACAGCTCCTGTCACAGTTGTTAGCATTTCAGCCTTCCAGACTGGGCTATAAAAGTGGACCGTGCAGAGAGAGCCCCAAAACCTAAGCCCAAGCAGCAGCAAGGCAGTGTGGATGTTTGCTCATTGATCCACCAGGCTCTGGAGCTAGCTGAAGGCTGCTTAGCTGGGATGCCTCCTGGGATGTGTGTGAAGGGACATCTTTGTACCTGGGCATAAGAAGCCTGCTGAGTCACAGCTTGGCATTCCACCTCCTGAGTGGAGTTTGTCATCCACTTCCCCAGAGTGTTGATTCACCTCCTACTTCCTCCCTGGGGCTACCTGGAAGCAGAAAGCCACTTTGTCTGGGGAGAGGTTAATGAGTTATGGAGAAGCTCTTAGTTTCTCTTCCTCCTCCACTGTCTCGAATTACCAACTGTGTACAGCTGGGGAGGGACTTTTTAGGCTGTCAGGCAGTGATAGGACTGGGGGGAATGGAACAAAGAAGGAAATGGGGAGAGTCAGACTGGATGTTAGGAAGATCTTCAGCATCAGGGTGGTGAGAGCCTGCAAGGGGTTGGCCAGGGAGGTGGTGGCAGCCTCATCCCTGGAGGTGTTTAAGGCCAGGCTGGATGAGGCTGTGGGCAGCCTGATCTAGTGGGAGGTGTCCCTGCCCCTGGCAGGGGGTTGGAGCTGGATGATCCTTGTGGTTCCTTCCAACACTGACTGTAAGTTGCAGCACAGGAGGCTCCAGCTCAACACAAGGGGGAACTTCTTGACTGGAAGGGTCCCAGAGCACTGGCACAGGCTGCCCAGAGAGGTTGTGGAGTCTCCTTCCCTGGAGACTTTCAAGGCCTGTCTGGATGTGTTCCTCTGTGATCTGTGTTAGATAGGATTGTCCTGCTCTGGCAGGGGGTTGGACTCAATGATCTCCTTGGGTCCCTTCCAACCCCTAACATCCTTTGAGCCTGTGATCCCATGGTTGTATGATCTCATGAGTCTAAGGCTCCAGCTACTCCTGCTTGCCCCAGCTCAAGAGCAAGCCTTGCTCCCACTGGGAGGTGGGAAAAGGTGATGTGGTCCCTGTTTTGTGAATTCCTCTCTGCAGGACAAGTCATCTTCTTTCTGCTGAACCCCTTTGAATTCCTGCTCCTTCTGAATTGCCCTCTGCCCTGAGCTACATCTTACCTGTCTTTACAGTGCCTGCCCTTACCTTTCTGGGCAGGTAAGAGTGGATATAACCATGTTGGTGTCCCCTACCCTTCGCAGAAGAGCCAAGCACCACCCTCACTCCCACCCCGTGCATCCCAGAGCTGTGTACCAGGCACAGTGAGGCAGGGAGCATGACCCTGTGTGGGAGGGCTCCCCACTGGGCTCTGACCCTCACTCCTTACTTTCCTTCCCCCACTTCNCTCCTTGCTCATCTCCATCTCTTTGCTGCATCTCCATCCAGCACAAAGCCCATGCCTCTGCCAGCTGCGCCCTGCTCAACCCCACCAGCTGCTGTCAGGTCAAAGGGACTCCTCTGCACCAAAATCTGCCCTCTTCAGGTCTCTCTCCTTACTCATCTCCATCTCCTTGCTGCGTCTCCATCCAGCACAGAGCCCATGCCTCTGCCAGCTGCTCCCTGCTCAACCCCACCAGCTGCTGTCAGGTCAAAGGGAGTCTGCACCTAAATCTGCCCTCTTCAGGTCTCTCTCCTTGCTCATCTCCATCTCTTTGCTGCATCTCCATCCAGCACAAAGCCCATGCCTCTGCCAGCTGCGCCCTGCTCAACCCCACCAGCTGCTGTCAGGTCAAAGGGACTCCTCTGCACCTAAATCTGCCCTCTTCAGGTCTCCCTCCTTGCTCAGCTGGCATTGCTGAGCTCCAGCAGGCCATGCCAGATCCAAACCCAGGCTGGGAGGATCACAGCAGCCACTGATAAAGCAGGCAAGAGAGATGAGGCAAACCTGGAGTGCTTGGCAGCTCCTTAAGGCACTGAGGGCTGTAATCGTGGAGCAGGCTTTGTTCAGAGGCTGAGTGGGACCTTTGCTGTCAGCCTCCACATCTCTGACATGCTCTTAACACAAACTGCTGTAGGTTTGGTCCTGGTCACTTTGCTCATTGTGGAGAAAATGCCAGGCACATTTTGGGAGCCTTTGGCCTGGTTGTTGGTGTGGATTTGTTATGTTTGCTTGGAGGCTCTGCCAGCAGCATTGTTTTCAGCCTTCCTCTCCTTGTGCCTCAGCTCCCTCAGCCATCCAAAGCAGGGTGACCTTTTCTGTTTGCATGAGTGCTGGGTGGAGCTGTGAGGTCTTCCCACCAGTGCCCTTCCTCCTGCTTCTTGAAGTGAGAATTGAGCTGCAGAGACTCACCCCTAAATCAACCCATTCAGGTGAGGTTGCCAGTGATTGCCTGGCTGGCCTTTGGCACATCTCTTTGCACCTCTCTTTCAGCACCTCTGCTCTCCCCATCCCCCAAAGTAGGTCTAACAATGCTTCCTCACCTCTCAGAGGGTGGGGGGATTAGTTAGTTACTGTTTGAAAGGCAATTTGAAGATGGCAAAACTTTCCACCAAGATGCAGACTAATGGCTACAGATGGGGCCTCAGTGGGAGGGGAGTCTGGTGTCAGTCACTGCACCCTGGGGGTCACAAAGCCAGGATGAGATGGATTTTGTCAAGTGAGTTCCCTGCATGCTTGTAAGAGAGCTGAGCAGCAGTAAGCTGGGAATCAGGCAGGGCAGTTTTGGTTTCTGTGTACACAGTGCTTACAGCCCAACTCAACAGGAGCCAGCAGTGTGCACTTGCAGCCCAGAAAGCCAAGCAGAGCCTGGGCTGCAGCAGCAGAAGTGTGGCCAGCAGGGCCAGGGAGGTGATTCTCCCCCTCTGCTCTGCTCTGCTGAGACCCCACCTGGAGTACTGCATCCAGTTCTGGAGCCCCTGGGACAAGAGGGATGTGGAGATGCTGGAGAGTGTCCAGAGCAGGGCCAGGAGGATGCTGAGAGGGCTGCAGCAGCTCTGCTGTGAGCACAGACTGAAAGAGTTGGGGCTGTGCAGGCTGGAGCAGAGGAGGCTCCCAGGTGACCTTCTTGTGGCCTTCCAGGATCTGAAGGGGGCTACAAAAAAGCTGGGGAGGGACTTTTGAGGCTGTCAGGGAGTGCCAGGACTGGGGGGAATGGAGCAAAGCTGGAGGTGGGGAGAGTGAGGCTGGAGGTGAGGAGGAAGTTGTTGAGCAGGAGAGTGGTGAGAGGCTGGAATGGGTTGCCCAGGGAGGTGGTTGAGGCCCCATGGCTGGAGGTGTTTCAGGCCAGGCTGGCTGAGGCTGTGTGCAGCCTGCTCTAGGGTAGGGTGTCCCTGGGCATGGCAGGGGGCTTGGAACTGGCTGCTCCTTGTGGTCCCTTCCAACCCTGACTGATTCTGTGATTCTAGGACATGGCATCTCCACTTGCAGTAGTAAGAAACATTTTCACTTAAGGGAGAGAGAGATCTCAGCAATGCTTTGTATACTGAAAGGCAAATGGGAGGTCCACAAAGATGATCAGAGGGCTGGAGACCTCTCCTGTGAAGAAAGGCTGAAAGAATTGGGGCTGTTCAGCCTGGAAAAAGAGAAAGCTGCAGGAAGACCTTAGAGCTACATTTTGATGTCTTGAAGGGGGGCTACAGGAAGGCTTGGAAGCGACAGGATGAGGGACAGTGGTTTGAAATGAGCAGGGGAGATTTGGGCTACACATCATGAGGAAGTTCTGCACAATGAGAGTGATGAAATCCTGGCACAGGCTGCCCAGGGCTCTGGTTGAGGATCTATCCCTTGAGAGACATTCAAGCTCAGCCTTGATGTGGCCCCGGGCAGCCTGCTGTAGTTGGAGATGTCCCTGCTGCCTGCAGGGAGGTTGGACAAGATGACCTTGGAGAGTCCTTTCCAACTCGATGCAATCTGTGAAGCTGTGAAAAAACAAGAGGAAAGCAAGACCACAGAGAGCTGTGAGTGGTCAGCTTGGCTTGAAACTACAGGAAAGTAGGAGTTTTGATCTTGACATGAATTACAGGCCTGGCCAGTACCAACATGGTTTGGCAAAGGTCCCTTCTCCACCGTCTCTTGGCCAGCAGACCAGAGACTTTGTGGCCTTCAGTAGTTTCCCATGACCTGGTATCTACCCTTCTGATAAAAGTGGCTGGATTTGCATGAGGACAGAGAGCCTGAGGGGTGATGAGGCTGGTGGGGGACAGTGCCCTTAGGGCTGCCAGCTCTTAAACCTGGCGCTGGAGTCACGCCTGAGTCAGCAGAGTTTCGGCTTCGCCGTGAGAGGCAATGTGAGTCACCAGCCAGCCAAGCCCTGATTGCTCCCTGATTTCCTGCTCCAGCTCTGAGCTGTCAGCCCAGAAAGGGAAGGAAGGATCTGACTCCCTCTCTCTCTCTCTCTCTTTCTGTGCCATCAAGGTTATTTTTGGGTTTTCCCCCTTGAATCTCTTCAATCTCAAGTCCCTTCCTTGCGGAAATGAGACTCGCTCTGGGTTGCTATCTTGATCCCCTCTTTACAGCTCTCCATTAAATGCCTCCTCCTTAGCACCTGGAGAACTCTAACAGGGGGAATATTTAGCCCTGGACCAGGGCTCCTTCAACAACATCCAAGGCAAGAAGGAAGTCCAAGCAAAAGGCAGGGCAGAAAAAATACTCCTGTGCATCAAGATGAAGTCTCAGGACAGTCTCAGCTTAATTAGCTTCCCTCTGCTCAGTTCTTCAGCTTCTTCCCCCTCCTCCACACTGGATTTTCCAGCTGTACCATTCTTTTCTGCCCTCACTTCCCCACCCAACCACCAAATAAGCATTGGCTCCAAATGTGGTCCCCTTTCTCAGTCTTCCTTCTTGTTCTCAGCCCCTTTCTCAGCCTTTCTTCTTGTTCTCAAGCCAGAGTTGGTGAACAAGAAGACCCTGGCATCTTCCTCGCTGGCAAGCAAGTAGATGACTCTTGAGAGAAGAATCTTTGGGTTTTGGTTCTTTGTTCACCCTTGCCTTTGCCTGGCCAGCTGCCTGCTTTTCCTAGTGCAGAATTAAGACCAAGTCCATGCTCAGTGGTACCTCTCCAGAGGCACTAACAGCTAAGTGTGAGAAGAGACTTGGGGGTTTGATGGTGAGGAAGAGGTGGGAAGATCTGTAAGGCTAAACAGGAGGGATTGAAGTCACAGCCACAAGCATTATAGTCCAAGCTGAGGAGCTCTCTTCTCCTGGCTTATGGAGAACAGGTAGTGGGGGGCAGAAGGAATTGGAATTGCCATTGGAATGGGCTGCCCAGGGAGGTGGTGGAGTCGCTGTCCCTGGAGGTGTTGAAGCCAAGCCTGGCTGGGGCACTTAGTGCCATGGTCTGGTTGACTGGGTAGGGCTGGGTGCTAGGTTGGACTGGATGATCTTGGAAGTCTCTTCCAACCTGGTTGATTCTATTGTATTCTAGTCTTTCTATTCTATTCTATTCTATTCTATTCTATTCTATTCTATTCTATTCTATTCTATTCTATTCTATTCTATTCCATTCCATTCTATTCTATTCTATTCTATTCTATTCTATTCCATTCTATTCTAGTCTGTTCTGTTCTGTTCTAAGGAAAGTGTGACTTAGCTGTAACAAGCTGCACAAGGAGGTGAGAGCTCAGGCACCGACCAGGTATGAGTAAGAATGCACAGCGGGGAAAGAGCTGAGGAAGGAGCTGGAGTAAAGTCTAGGTCCAAAGGCATGGACAGGAAGGTGGGCCAGGTCCTGAGCACTGCTGCATGCCAGGTAGAGGCGAGGGGCAGTCTGGTTTGCTGCTCAGGTGTGTGGGAACTGGCAGCTCCTGGGCAGGATTAGCTGCCGTGCATGTGGGGTGGGGCGGGCAGCAGGATCTGCCTGCTCCACACCGACTGAGGAGCCTTTGTGCCTTGCTGCTGAGCCTGGGGTTTTGTAGCTTTATTGCAGGAAGGCTTTTCCCAGTGCTGTGTCAGCTCTTTTAGCTGGGAGCCCTACTCTGCCAGCCTTCCTGCTTTTGCCACGGGGCATCTTCCACTCCCCTTGACTTGGGGGGTGAAGCAAAGCACCTGTGTGAAAGCCAGGAGGGTAGAGCAAAGAGTGAAAGCCAGGAGCAAAGGCAGGCATGGTTGTTCCTTTCCCACTCTTCTGCTCTGCAGCCCTTTTCCTAGAGAAACAGGCTGCTGCTGAGGCTGTTTGCAAGGTTGATGCAGAGACAGCAAGGACTAGTGGGCTCCTCTGGTGTTCACCCCTGCTTCTCATTGTCCCTTTGACCTGTGGCAGGTCTCACCCTGGCATCTGCATTTCTTTTATCCATTTCTGTGAAGAACACCTAGGAACACCTAGGACAAACATGGCCTTGGTCTTGTTTAGGGCCTTTGTGTGAATGTCAGTGGTGTGAATGAATAGACTTCGCAGAGCTTAACAGAGAACAAGAGGAGCATCAATGGATCAGGCCCTTTGGGAAAGATCTTTCATTCAAGTGGATCCTGAGGCTGCTCTGTGCTCTATTTATCCAAAGAGGAAATACTGCAGAGGCAGGAGAAGGCAACCCTGCTATATTCCAAAGGCATCTCCACTGTCCTGTCCCAGGAAAGCCAATGAAGGGCTGGCTAAAGACCTCACTCAATGCGAGCCATTGAATGGTCCTCAGATAATAATATCTCCGCTGTTGCTGCTATGTGCTGGTTCTGGATATGAACCAGTGACCTAGAGTAAAGGGCTCTGTGTTTCCCATTTGCAAGCCAAAGCCAAGCCTGTGCTTTTTTTTATTGAGAGGGACTTGGATGAGGGCCAGATGGGCCATTGTGCACCCTGCCATTTCCCGTCAGCTCCCAGAGAGCTCCCAGCGCTCAGCTGAGGGAAGGGATGATTAGGTCTGCAGTTTTTCTTAGGGTGCCCCCACCCATCCCCTCTGTTATCTCAGGCCTTTCACCTTCCTGTGCAGCCACATCACCTGGAGCTATAATCTTGCCACATCTCTCAGTCACTCATCCTCTTTCTCAGGCCCCTTGCCTTGGATGCTCTGTTTTCCTCTTCTAAGCCTCTGGCGTTCGTAGCTCCACACTTCAGTGGGGCAGGACTGAGTCAGTGCGTGACAGGAGTCCTCCAGTGCAAGTTGCTGATCATAGAATCATAGGATCATAGAATGTCAGGGGCTGGAAGGGACCATGAAAGCTCATCTGGTCCAGCCCCCCTGCCAGAGCAGGATCACCCAGAGCAGATCACGCTGGAGCGCAGCCAGGTGGTTCTTGAACATCTCCAGAGAGGGAGACTCCAGAACCTCCCTGGGCAGCCTCTTCCAGTGCTCTGTCACCCTCACAGTGAAATAATTCTTCCTCAGGTTCACATGGAACCTCCTATGCCTCAACTTCCACCCATTGCCTGCTGATGCAGGAAGGTGACCCATTGGTGAGTCAGTGGAGACCACTCCTGCATTGCAGTGCAGCCAATGACTAAGTGAAGTGAGGCAGGCACTGTGCTGCTGTGGGAGAGCAGCAGGGCACTGCTTTGAAGGCCTGGCACTCCATCCAAGGGCTCTCTGGCAAGAGGAAAGGTCTTAAACTCAGCACCTTAGTGAAGCTCCAGCTTCTTGTCCACCTGAAAATTCCCCTGCTGGAGCTTAGGATTTCCTTTCCCATTTCCCACCCTGCCTAACACACCTGGGGGGTTCCTTTGGGCTGCTGGAGGCTGGTTGTGTCCCAGGGGTTGTGTTTTAGACCTTGATTTCCACTTAGAAATAGGGAAGGCTTAAAAGATGAGTTCAGAAATAGCAGGAGAAAAATGTCTCTGTGTACCAACTGGAAAGTTTTGAGCTCCTGTTCCATTACTTTTTGCACTCATGGGAAGTTCCTGGAGACCTGTTTAAGTGTCTGTGAGGGATACTGAACCTACACAGAGCACTGTTTGCCCTCCTTAAGGCGCAGTGCAAGGGAGGATGCCTCAAAATCGGCTCCTTTGTGTGGAGTCTTTGGTAGGTTGAAGTGTGAGGCATTGCTTTGTCCTTTTGTGATGGTCCCACTGTGACCCTTCGGTTCAGCTCTGAGTGATGAAAAGACTCTTAGGACTGTTTCCTCTGACATCTTTATCAGCCCTGATATTGCCACACCAAAGGGTTGGCTCATCACACCTCTGCCAAGGGCTGTTTCAATGCCCTTGGGCTGAGATGAGTATCAGGGAACAAGAGGGAGAGAAAATGGTGAGAGGCTGAGCAGAGGCAAGGTTGTGCAAAGCGGTGTGGAGTTCACATGGGTCTTAACAAAGAGGCATTGAGAGGTGGCTCACCGTTGGGACACAGCTCTCTAGTGCCTGGAGATCATTTCCAGAGCTTTCTGTATGGGGGAGCAAGGACCAGATCTGCAAGTGTGGGAGCCTCAGGGGCTTTCAGGAGGAAGGGTTTTCAGGTTCAAGAGCCAGCAACTGTCACTTACTCTGTTCCCTCCCCAGCACCACTCACACCCAGGTAGTCCAGACCTTCCTTTCCAGCCTACTGCCTCTGCCACAGGGCACCCTGAGTTCTGCACAGTGCCCCCAAGGCCTTCCATGACCGAGTGAATATCTGAGCTGGGGATCGTGGGGAAAGGCATCAACACAAACCACTTCAGAGGGTAAGGTGGAGAAGGTCTCCACTAATGAAGTCTTGGCACCGACATGCCCTTGGCACCCGGCTGGGCCTCTTTGGCTGCTTTTTGGTCCTAACAAACAACACCACCAAAAAACCTAAGGAGTAAAAGACAACTCAACAAGCCTCAGCGCTGCCTGGGAGGTGCCAGGGTGGATCGGTGGGCACTGGGAGAGCTGGCAAAGGAGCTGCAGATGGCAGGATGCATCCCAAGCCTTTCCTCCGCCGCCTCGACCACACACATCATTGAGCAGAGAGCAAGGCAAGGCGAGCCCTGGTGCTGCACAGGCACACACACATCCTCTTTAATATGTTCAAGCCTCTCCAGAGGCTGATTAGTGATCTTATTTTCTCCTCCTCTCCCAGCCTTGCACGCTCATTGCCATCAATTATCTATGCATTTCCCCCGATGAATTATTGAGTGTGTAACAGGGTGAGGGAAGATTCACCACCCCAGCTCTGTCATCTTGCAAACAAATGCTCCCTGGAGCATGACAGCAGCTACTTTGCCCTCTGTTTGCTGATTTAGGATGGGGAGCATGTGAAGCTGATCCAGTTGCTTGCAAAACCCCTTTACTCCATCTGTTCTCTCAACAAACGTTGGTACAAAGAGACACTGACAGGCTGTGAGAGCTGGGGGCTGTGCAGCCTGGAGAGGAGAAGGCTCCAGGGAGACCTTAGAGCATCCTTCCTGAAGGGGGCTAAAGGAAAGCCAGGAAGAGAGGTTTGATAAGGGCTTATTGTGGTAGGACAAAAGGGAATGGATTGAAGCTTGAGGAGGGCAGATTTAGGCTGGAAATTAGGAAGAAATTCTTTACAGTGAGAGTGGTTAAACACTGGCACAGGTTGCCCAGGGAGCTTGTGGATCACAGACAGTGAGAGTGAGGAGACACTGGCACAGGTTGCCCAGGGAGGTTGTGGAGCACAGACAATGAGGGTGGTGAGACACTGGCACAGATTCCCCAGGGAGCTTGTGGATCACAGAGTGAGGAGACACTGGCAGAGGCTGCTCCCTCCCTGGAGGTGTTGGAGGTAGTTGGAAACAGAGCAAGGGAGGATAGCCTCAAGTTGAGGCTGGGGAGGTTTAGATTGGACATTAGGAAGAAGTTTTTCATGGAGAGAGTGGTCAGGGTCTGGAATGAGCTGCCCAGGGAGGTGGTGGAGTCACCCAGCCTGGCTGTGTTTCAGGATGCTTTGGATGTGGTGCTTGGGGCTATGGTTTAAGGTGAATCTTGTGGAGCAGGGTTCTAGGTTGGCCTTGGTGACCCTGAGGGGCTCTGCCAACCTGCATGGTGCTGTGATCCTGTGTTCAAGGCCAGGTTGGATGAGACCTTCATCAGCCTGCTCAAGTAGGAGGTGTGGTTAGACCTGCATGATCTTTAAGATCCCTTCCAACCCAACCCATTCTATCAATCTGTGATTCCTCATCATTGCTGCTGAGGTGGTGGTGGTGGTGGAGGGGGGTTGCTGCTGTGGTACAGAGCAGAGCAATGGCTTCATTTATTTCCCTGCTGAGAGGCTTGGAGGAGCAGAACATAAAAGAGCCTACTCCTGCCTTGCAAAAGAGCCCTGAGTTACTCAGTCACCTGGAAAGGAAGCTCCACTTCCGCACAGCCTTTGGGCTTTTGGGGGGGGTATTTTTTTGTTTGTTTTGGTATTTCTGCTGCTGGTTGAGTGTTTGGCATTTGGGTTTGGGTTGGTTTTATTTTTTTTCCTTTTCCCCTGAAGCCTCTAGAAAGTTTGGAATGTGTTTTTGTTCAAAGTTGCTACATGTAAGGGCCTGAATGGCAGCCTTGGCAGCACTTTGTTCTTGGCACAGTCCTCCACTGGCACCGACTTCTTCCCTAGCCCAAAGTCTGACTCTTGATGCCTGGGCAAAGGAGGGTTCTGCAGGGCCATTCTGGGGGCTGGCTCAGGCTCAGCAGCAGCAAAGAGCTTTATCTCCAGTTTGTGTCCATGTACCATCTGCAGAGATCCCATGGCAGAGGTTGGGGAGAAGGGAGAGGGTAGAAGTGGGAGATGGTTGGCACCACTTGAGCTGAAGAGAAGCCCCTTGGTTTTTAACAGGGTCATTTGGTAATCTGCAGGGAAATCCTAGGGTGAAGAAAGGACACAGTGAGGAGGTGAGGGATAGGACTGACCTCTGCCATGTTCTCTGCCAGGTTGGCAGACAGTGGCTTTAAGAGGCACATCTGAGGTACTGAGTGTTGTGTTCAGTTTGGGGCACTGCAATGCGAGAGAGATGTGGAGGTGCTGGAGTGGCTCCAGAGGAGGACAACAAAGCTGGGGAAGGGTCTGGAGAATAAATTTTATGAGGAGAGACTGAGGGAGCTGGGGATGGTTGGTGTGAAACAGAGGAGGCTGAGGGCAGACCTCAGTGCTGCCTACAGCTACCTGAAGGGACATTGTGGAGAAGCTGCTGCTGGGCTCTGCTCACAGGGAATTGGAGACAGAACAAGGGGGAATGGCCTCAAGCTGAGGCTGGAGAGATTTAGATTGGACATTGGGAGAAAGTTTTTCATGGAGAGAGTTGTCAGGGACTGGAATGAGCTGCCCAGGGAGGTGGTGGAGTCACCCAGCCTGGCTGTGTGTCAGGGTGGTTTGGATGTGGTGCTTGGGGATGTGGTTTAAGGTGAATCTTGTGGAGTAGGGTCCTAGGTTGGCCTTGGTGAGCCTGAGGGGCTTTGCCAACCTGCATGGTGCTGAGATTCTGTGACCTTGGGAGACCATCCTTGGACAGTGGTGGCCTTCAGCCTGGTGTGCTCCTCATCTGCATGCCCTGCCAGGGCATGGCTGGGCTGTCCCAGCTAATTGCAAGGAGAAGCCTCTTGGTCCTCTTCTCTCTGGGATCCATCTCCCTTCTCACTTTGCTGGCACTACAAGGAGGTGTTGGGCCACGACTTCACTGTCATGAATGGAGCCTCTTTTATTGGGGTGTTGAAAGCCTGATTCAAAGGGAGCCGCTGAGACCCGTGGGGGGTCAGGGAGCTTGTGTGGGCGAGGAGCCAGCAGCTGTGCCAGCTCCCCAGCCTTGGGCAGGTGCTGCTCGGGGGCATGAGCCTTTCATGAGGGGGGTGGGGACCAGCTGCTGATGAATCCTCTCTCCTCCAGCCTTGGGAGAAAGAGGGAGTGCTGAGCACACCTACAGCCAGGCAGCACTGAGATGGGCGGCAGGTTGTTCCCAGGGCCTTCACCACATGATTGCTTTTGCTCTCCAGCAAGCTCCCACACGCTCTGGGAGGCAATAAAGACTTCAGAGCCAGACTGCTTGGCAAATCTATTGCTCACCTCAGTGGGTGTGGGCAGTTCTGCAAGAAGCTTTCCACCTCCAGGGTAGAAGGAACAGCATATGCTGCAAAACACATTGGAGACCTCTCCCCGCTCCCCATTCACCCATTCCTGCCTCAAATCCCAGCGTGGCATTATCCAAACCCAACTTTGATGTGCACCTGGTGCCCTTATTTTAATCAGGATGGCCACTGTGGGCCACAGACTCTCACAGGGGGTTGGCCAGGCTGGTGTCAGAAATACCTTTCACTGTGCTTTAGTGCCTGCTCATCCTTCTCTTGTCCCTGCCTATGGCAGGGGGTTGGAGCTGGATGATCCTTGAGGTCCCTTCCAACCTAAACCATTCTATGATTCTATGATTCTCCAGTAGGCTGATGCCTCTGGTTGGCATGGGGAAACATGGCCCAGCTGTGACTTTATCAGAGCAGGAAGGTCTCTTCCCTCTGGTTCCTGGAGGGACATGCATGGGGAAAATGACTCTGGCTGCACAGTAGGACACTGAACAGGTTGCCCAGGGAGGCTGTGGATGCCTCTTCCCTTCTGGTATTGAGGGCTGGGTTGGATGAGGCCTTGAGCAGCCTGGGCTAGTGGGAGGTGTCCCTGCCCATGGCAGTGGGGTTGGAACTGGATGATCTTTAAGATCCCTTCCAACCCAAACCATTCTCTGAGTCTATGAGAGTAGAACTCCACCACCTCAGCTGACAGCCTCCAGGGCCTCCATGGCTCCATGCAGGCAGGCACATGAGGGCACCAGTGCTTTGCAGTGGCTGTAGGCAGTGCTGAAATGCCTTCTTCAGCACCCAGCTGCAGTGCTGGGGTGTGAGGCAAACCAGCACTTGACTCAGGGATGGGGGCAAGTTCACACAGAGCTCTGGAGACTAAGTTTCGGACTCAGGCGCTGATGGCTGTGGTCAGCCAATGGCGTCTCACGGCCGGGCTGGATTGTTGAGGCTTGTTGGGGTCACAGGCTTGGCATGCAGGGATGGAGAAGGACAGAAAGGTAGATGTGGAGGCCAGGATGAGGCTGAGCTCAGTAAGCATGGAGAGAGGAGGCAATGTGGAAGTGTGCTGAGAAAACCGCGTTAGTGGCTGAGAAGACTTCTGTACACCTGCACTCCAGTGTGAGAAACTGCAGGCAGGAGACTCTTGCTCAGGTTCATGTGTGGGTGGCACAGGGCACATCTGCCAGGGCATCTGTGGGGGCTAGCACTGGGGGGGTTCATTGTTGTGAATGCAGCTGTGGGATGGAAAGTGTTCAAGAACAGGAGTGAAGCTGTAGGAGCTGCAGTTGGATGCAGGCAGGGACTACTGACACGGTCCTAGAGGTAATGGGTTTAAGCTCCTCTGCCCCACAGTCAGATGTTGTCTGTTTCTCTCTCTGGGCATTTTTGGGTTCCCCAGCTCCTCTCTCTGCTTACCCTTTTGTGTTCCTCACTCTTTGTACATCTTTCTGTTTGTCTTACTCCTTCCTTCCCTTTACTCTCAGGCTCCCAGAATGCATCCAGTTTCGGATCCTGCCAGCAGCAGAGAGCCAAACCAGCTTTTCTTGTTCTCACCACCTCCCTTCTCTATTGTGTTTATCATACAAATGCTGCCTGTATAATTACCAGAGCATTATCTCTAAACATACAGATTAGGGAAAGACACAATGGCAGCCAAAGATGAATTTCAGGGTCAGTCTGGGAGACATTTCTCTCCAGCTGTCAGGAGGGATCAGCTGAGGCAGAAGAGCAGCTCTGAACACCACTTCTGCCAAGCACTTTGCATTCTTCGCTCTGCAGAATCAAGAGGAAAGGTTCCTAAATGCAGCTGCTTCTGGGGTTTAAAACAGAAAGGAACCAATGCAGATGATGCAGGTGGATGGTGCAAAGGTGTACAGGCAGTGCCATGAAGCTGCTCTTCCGTGGCCACTCTTGCTGCTCTGAACTGGGGCCTGAGGCTTTGCAGCTTGGTTAATTAGTGCTGCATTTCCAGTCAGATGCAGTGGCTGTCTGAGCGTGTGCTGGCATATGTTAGGGTGTGCTGTGCTGATAGCTATCAGCACTGACACAGGCCTCCAGATAAGCATGCTCTGTGTATTGACAAGGACTGATCCAGTGCCATCCAAATTGCAAGACAAAAGGAAGGTCCCTTCCAACCCTCTGCAGCCTGTGAGTTATTGATCTGACCTGGTGCCTTGTGGTGGTCACGAGCCCTAGGCTGGCTGCAGAGCAATCAGGGCTGGTTGCAGTGAGGTGTGAATGCAGCTGTGGGAGGGAAGGTGCTCATGAACAGGAATGAAGCTGTAGGAGCTGCAGTTGGATGCAGGTTGGGACTATTTACAAGGTCTTGCAATGACAGGACAGGGAGGAATGGGTTTAAACTGGAAGTGGAGAGAGTTAGGAAATGGTTCTTTACTGTGAGGGTGGTGAGACACTGGAGCAGGTTGCCCAGGGAGGTTGTGGCTGCTCCTTCCCTGGGGATGTTCAAGGCCAGGTTGGATGAGGCCTTGAGCTACCTGTTCTAGTAGGAGGTGTCCCTGCCTATGGCAGGGGGTTGGAACTGGCTGAGTTTTGAGGTCACTTCCAACCTAAACCATTCTGTGATTCTACAAGGTGCTGAGTGCCTGGTGCCATAGGCTGTTCTTGTGTTAGCCATGCCAAGAAGGAGCAAATGGAATAAAGGAGTTCATGGGCCTGATGTCCAAGGACATCTCTCATTCCTGGGGACTTGTAACAAGGGCTTGTTGTGATAGGATGAAAAGGAATGGATTGAAGCTTGAGGAGGGGAGATTTAGACTGGAGAGTAGGAAGGAATGGATTGAAGCTTGAGGAGGGGACATTTAGACTGGAGAGTAGGAAGGAATGGATTGAAGCTGGAGGAGGGGACATTTAGACTGGAGAGTAGGAAGGAATGGATTGAAGCTTGAGGAGGGGAGATTTAGACTGGAGAGTAGGAAGGAATGGATTGAAGCTTGAGGAGGGGAGATTTAGACTGGAGAGTAGGAAGAAATTCGTGGCACTGAGGGTGGAGAGACACTGGAACAGATTGCCCAGGGAGGCTGAGGATGCTCCCTTGCTGGAGATGTTCAAGGCCAGGTTGGATGAAACCTTGAGCAACCTGTTCTGGTGAGAGGTGTCCCTACCCACGGCAGGGAGTTTGGAACTGGTTGATCTTTAAGCTCAACCCATCCCATGGATCTGTGAGAAGCTCACACAGGCCCCTGTCTTCCCGTTGCGTTGCAGGACTGCAAGCTCAGACTGTCTTAGTCAATGACACAGTCTCGGGGTTCATCGGTTCAGACGTGGTCCTGCACTGCAGCTTCACCAACCCCCTCCCCAACGTGAAGATCACGCAGGTCACCTGGCAGAAAGCCAGCAACGGCTCCAAGCAGAATGTGGCCATCTACAACCCTGCCATGGGGGTCTCCATCCTCTCTCCCTACAAAGAGCGAGTGACCTTCCGGAACCCTTCCTTCAAGGACGGCACCATTCAGCTGTCGCGGCTGGAGCTGGAGGATGAGGGGGTCTACATCTGCGAGTTTGCCACCTTCCCGACCGGCAACCGGGAGAGTCAGCTCAACCTCACCGTGCTGGGTAAGGCACTGGGCAGCCTTTGCAGTGTGAACCATTGCCTCCACTTAAACACATCCAGAGGAACCTGAGACTCGTGGCCTGGGAGCTCAGGGCAAAGATGGGGCTTGGGTGTCAGTTTTAGCTGTGATGATTGTGATGGTTTGGGAGTTAGCTGCCTCCCCCTCCACCTCCCCCTCCACTCTTATGAAATCACCCAGACTAGACTCAGCCAAGCTGGAAATTACTTCAGCATGAGAGTGGTGAGAGCCTGGAAGGGGTTGTCCAGGGAGGTGGTGGAAGCCTCATCTCTGGAGGTGTTTAAGGCCAGGCTGGATGAGGCTCTGGCCAGCCTGAGGTAGCGTGAGGTGTCCCTGCCCATGACAGGGGGGTTGGAACTGGCTGATCCTTGTGGTCCCTTCCAACCCTGACTGTTTCTGTGATTCTATGAAAAGATAACAGAGAGATCCCAAGTGCTTAGGTTTATGAGTGGATAGACCCCACCAAAGGTCAACCTGATTAATTTCCCCTCTGATTTTGGTTTCTCATTCTAACAAAGGGCTTAAAGCCTTTGGCAGGAGGGGATTCCCTTTCTGCTGTTTATCTGTGCACCTAGAGCACTTTGGGCACTTCTACCATTCCCTCCCCAGTGTAGTTTGATAGCAACTTGCAGCAGCTCTGGGTTCCCCACAAGGTCTGTCACAGGGGCAAGGATGCTAGATGTCTGTTGGGTTGGAGTAGATGGGGTAGCATTGCTTTTCTAACCATCTCTCTGTATCCTTTCCATCTCCTCCTCCTCCTCCTCCTTTTGCAATTCCTTGCAGCCAAGCCCACGAATCGGATGGAGGGCACCAAGCGGCCACTTATTGCCAAGGCTGGCAGGACCGAAAAGATCTTGGTAGCTACCTGCACCTCTTCTAACGGGAAGCCTCCCAGCACTGTCACCTGGGACACCAAGCTGAAAGGAGAAGCAGAGTTCCAGGAGATCAGGAACAGCAATGGCACCATCACAGTGATCAGCAGGTACCGGCTGGTGCCCAGCCGGGAGGCACACCGGCAGCAGCTCATGTGCGTGGTCAACTACCAGCTGGATCGCTTCACAGACAGCATCACCCTCAACGTGCAGTGTAAGCGAGCCTGGGCAGGGCTGGGGAGCGTGGGCAGCCCCGGGGGTGGCTGCTAAAGCCTGGCCAAAGGGTGTTTTTCTGAAGGGAAGGGGATGGTTGGGTAGAGGGAGGCAAAGCAGGGAGCTGCTCTCTTCTTCTGGAGGGCGAAAGCTGAAGCGATCCCTTGGATTAATCATCTGCTTCCTCTTTTTCACACCTTTCTGCCTCTGTCCTGTCCCTTTGTTCCTCCTGTTCTCTCTCTCCTTCATTCGCTCTCCCTACCATTCTTTGTCCCATTGTCTTTCCCACCTCGCAATCTCTCCCCTCCCCCCTCATCTCTTCCTATTTCCTTTTCTCCCCCTTCCTTCTCCATCACTCTTTCCTCTCCTTTTCCACTCTGCTTCCCTGTCTTTCTCACCCCCCCTGCAGATGAGCCAGAAGTCACTATCGAGGGCTTTGATGGCAACTGGTTCCTCAACCGGAAGGATGTGAAGCTGATATGCAAATCTGATGCCAACCCCCCAGCTCACACCTACGAATGGAAGCTGTAAGTGCCTACAGTGCTTCTGCTCTCCTAGGAACATCTGAACAGGGCCACAGAGCCTCTCTGGAAACTCAGCCTCCCTCTGGTCAGTCAGGGGCTCAGTTTCATCACTGTCAGTGATGTCTCTCCAAGGTAAAATCCTTGTATGTGAGACCAGAGTTGGATGCTTATAGGTCCAGGAGCTGTGGTGCTTGGAGCTGATTCTGGCTGCCTGGCACAGCTCTGCCAGGTGGCCTTTGGTGCCAAGGACTGGAACTCATTTCTTTATTTGCAAACCAGACAAGCTGCTGTCTTCAGCCTTGGCCTTTCTGGCTCACCTTTCCTGTGCTGGCCCTCTTTTGGAGCTGGGTTTGTCAGATCCAAGTCTTGCCAGCCCTGTCTAGAGGGCAGCCTACGCTTTTCAGGCAGGTAGTGCACTGTTTGATGTGTCTGGAGCAAGGAACTTGTTTTGAGTGGATGGGCTTTATCAGGAAGATTTGCATGGCCTGTGGCCCCAGCTGGCAGAGCTGGGGTTGGAGTTTTAGCTGGGGCACACACAGTCACCTCCCCTCTGGATGCACAGAGTTTATCCTCTGTCTTTCAGTTAGGTCTTCTCCCAGCACCTTCCAGTTCAGACTCAGGAGGGAAGGGCAGTGGGTAAGGATCATACACTCCCCCTCAGCACAGGGCTTGGAATGGAGCTTGTTATCACAGCAGTGCAACCTCAATACCCAGGGTAGCTTCCTCTTCCCATTCCCCTGGAGTAACATTCTGCCCTGGTGATGGGAGGCAGCTAAGACATGACAAGGTGAATGATTTGCCCTAAGTGCTTGCACTGTAATTTGCACTAAGTGCTTGAGGAGCTAGGAAAGAACCCAGGATTTCCCTTCCATAAAGGGGCACAAATAGCACAAAATTGATCTGCTTCTGAAAAAAAACCCAACCCTTTCCCTGGAATCAGCCCCAGCTGTAAGCAAGAGCTCCCATTTGGAGCACTCATCCCCACGCAGCTGACATTAAACAGAAGCAATTCCTCGTCCTCCAGGGTTTCAGCTTTTGGCTGAACAGACTAAAGGGACTGAAAAGTGAGCAAGGAGTGTCTGGGGAGTCAAATGGGGATTGATGCAACCTGATGTGGTTCTCTCTCCCTCTCTTTCTTTTCTATAGGCACTCGTGGAGCCTTAAAAAAAAAAACCAAAACAAAGGCAAGATCAAATGGATCCTTTCTTCTTTTCAGCTGGCATTTGTCGCCAGCAAAGAGGCTCTCAAAATGACTTTGCAAGGAGCTAGGCATAGTCTCTCTCATTTTGCTTCCCAGATCAAACTGCTCACAGTCAGAGTCTGAAGAGGATTGTTTTTTCTTGCCTTTTTTCCCTAGTTCATGTCCCCATCTCTCTCCCTCTGCTGCTTCTGCCAGTTTGACTTAAACTCCGAGGGGGTTCTCTGGGTTCCTCGCAACAGTGCCAGCAAAGTGTTAGAGGCAGAGATGCCCCTTGTGGCACCCTAGGCAGAAGAGATGCCAGTTTAGGCTCTCTGTGTGCAGCAGGGCTGGCAAATTGAGCAGAAGTGAGCCTGGAGACAGGAGGCAGATTTTCTCTCTGCTTTTGGGCAAGTCGTTTCTTCCCTTTGTTCTGCCACTGCTGAAGGCTGAGCACTTGCTGAGCTCCTGGACATCAGGCTGGCCGTGGCTGGAGCTCTGTCACCGTGCCCAGACACGGCCAGCAGCACAAGCAGCCCCTGATCTCTGTTGGAGCAGTCTGCTCCTGCTGTGCTAGGGATGCTGAGGGCAGGCTGAGAGCTGAAGCACAGGGTAGCCAGGTGCCAAACAGCTCAGCCAGGTGATGCTTCTGTAGCCCAGGGCAGAACAGAGGCTTAGACACCAACTAGGCTCCAAGACAACAGGTGTCAGGGCAGAGCAGGGCACGGCAGGACTGCAGCTGAGCATGGCATGTCCTTTGCACACCTGGTAACAAATTCAGCTCTGGTTTTGGGAACAGCACATCTCTGAGGCAGCCACTGAGTCGATCCCTATGTGCTTGTGTGATTGATGATGTTTGTTTTGTTTTAAGCACTGGTAAGAGTTGTTTTCCTAAGGATTCTCTGTGAGCTCTGTGTCTGTGTCCATTCGTCTGTCTTTAGCCTGCAGAGGTTTCTTGACTTACAGCTAAGAGGCTGAGAACATCAATACTGTGCTTTGAGAAGGGCTGGTGGGGAGTGAAACGAAGAGAGAGGAGGACTGAATGAAAGAGCACAGGTTCTCAGGACAAAGAGCACTTCAGTCTGATGCCTCAGCCTCTCCCTTTTTTGCACATTTAGAGGGTCAGTTAGACCTGAGTATGAGATTATTGATCTGAGAGGGTGGAAAGGAAAACTGGAGTGCAGCTGGAGGCAGGAGAATGAAGGCAGAAGAAAAGGAAAGTAGAGAATAAGAGCAAGTGAGACTGGGGGGGGAAACAGAGGTGAAAAAGGAGGAAGAAAAACATGGGGTGCAGATTGCCCCCCTGGATCTTTCAGCTCAGACTCCTGTTCTCCCATTCTTTGTCCCAAGCTGCCTGTTAAGTAGGGCCCTGTGAGGAAGAGGCAGACCAAGCAGAGGGGATGAAGGCCTGATAGTTAACTGTGCTGCAGCCAACTGCCCAGGGATGTGGCACATGTGTGTATAGGGGAGTAAGGAATGGGAACAAGATCCATGACCTTCTCCTTCCTTCCCACAGTGCCACTTCAGTAATATCAAACTGATCCTTCATTTCTTTGGCTGGGGCTGACAGGGAAACAGCCACCAAGCATCCTGGGTTTATCCACCTGCTCAGATGTGCCTCTTCCCCTTCCTGAGGGTCAAGAAGCAATAACTCAGGGGAGGAGGCTCAGGGCAGACCTTATTGCTGTCTACAACTACCTGAGGGGTGGTTGTAGCCAGGAGGAGGTTGCTCTCTTCTCTCAGGCAGCCAGCACCAGAACAAGAGGACACAGCCTCAGGCTGTGCCAGGGGAAATTTAGGCTTGAGGTGAGGAGAAAGTTCTTCAGTGAGAGAGTCATTGGCTACTGGAATGGGCTGCCCAGGGAGGTGGTGGAGTCGCTGTCCCTGGAGCTGTTCAAGGCAGGATTGGACGTGGCACTTGGTGCCATGGTCTGGCCTTGAGCTCTGTGGTAACAGCTTGGACTTGATGATCTATGAGGTCTCTTCCAACCTTGGTGATACTGTGAGACTGTGAGACTGTGACTCTGGCCAGCCTGATCTAGGCTAGGGTGTCCCTGCCCATGGCAGGGGAGTTGGAGCTGGCTGATCATAGTATCATATCATAGTATCATAGTATCATCAGGGTTGGAAGAGACCTCACAGATCATCAAGTCCAACCCTTCACCACAGAGCTCATGGCTAGACCATGGCACCAAGTGCCACGTCCTTGTGGTCCCTTCCAACCCTGACTGATTCTGTGATTCTATTCTATGATTCTAACTGCTGCTGCTGCTGTTTTGCTCCTGCATGGGATGTAAAAAACAACCACACTCATCCAGCCTGTGGTGAGAAACAATCAGGGGAACCTTTAGAGGAGGCAATATCCTTCTTCAGCATCCCACAGCACAGCTGGGAGGTGTGCCCTTGCCTTTGTAGATGTAGGGCCCTATAGGCAGAGGACCAACATCCTTCCATCAGCGATGGGATCATTGGCTGAGTGTAACAGGAGGGACGAATCTGTTTGCTCTCCGCGTGTGGACACACAGAGTCTGTGCACGTAGCCACTTCTTTCCAAACCTCATCAGTCCCCTAATCATTCCCTTTTGTTTCTCACTAACTGCTGACAAGATGTGCACATTTTTTTTTTCCTTGGGAGGAAGGGAAAGGAGGACTTGAGTAATTTTTAATTGCCTAAGAGAAGTAATTACTTTACTTTGCTTCAGTAATTAAGAGCAAGCAGGCCACGTGTGTCTTTTCCTAACACACAGGGTTTGGGGGGGTGTTCTTTTCATCTGCCTTTGTTAATTTATACTCTGGGTCTCTAGGTTTAATTTTGCACTACTCCAGCTTCACACCTACCTGATTATTCTGACCTGATGGCAGGGCTCTAAATTAGCACCACTTTGCTCCAGCTTAAGTTGCAGTTAACACTGGCTGAGCATAGAATCATAGAATCAAGCAGGTTGGCAGAGACCTCCAAGCTCAGCCAGTCCAACCTAGCACCCAGCCCTGCCCAACCAACCAGACCATGGCACTAAGTGCCCCAGCCAGGCTTGGCTTCAACACCTCCAGGCACGGCAACTCCACCACCTCCCTGGGCAGCCCATTCCAATGCCAATCACTCTCTCTGCCAACAGCTTCCTCCTAACATCCAGCCTAGACCTGCCCTGGCACAACCTGAGACTGTGTCCCCTTGTTCTGTTGCTGATTGCCTGGCAGAAGAGACCAACCTCACCTGATTAACCTCCCTTCAGGTAGCTGTAGACAGCAGATGTCCAAGAGAGTGACATGAGCAGGAAACTCATCCACAACCTCCCTGGAGATGTCCTAGGCCAGGTTGGATGAGTCCTTGGATGAGTGTGGCCAGCAGAGCAAGGGAGGGGATTCTGCCCCTTTACTCTGCTCTCCTCAGACCCCACCTGGAGTCCTGTGTGCAGTTCTGGAGCCCCCAACACAAGAAGGACATGGAACTGCTGGAGCCAGTCCAGAGGAGAGCCACGAAGATGCTCAGAGGGCTGCAGCAGCTCTGCTCTGAGGACAGGCTGAGAGAGTTGGGGCTCTGCAGCCTGGAGAAGAGAAGGCTTCGAGGAGACCTTAGAGTGGCTTTGCAGTATCTGAAGGGAGCCTACAGGAAGGCTGGGGAGGGACTATTGACAAGGTCTGGTAATGTCAGGACGAGGGGGAATGGGTTTAAGCTGGCAGAGGGGAGATTTAGACTGGATGTTAGGAGGAAGTTCTTTACAGTGAGGGTGGTGAGACACTGGCACAGGTTGCCCAGGGAGGTTGTGGATGCTTCCTCCCTGGAGGTGTTTAAGGCCAGGCTGGATGAGGCCTTGGGCAAGCTGCTCTAGTGGGAGGTGTCCCTGCCTATGGCAGGGGGTTGGAGCTGGATGATCCTTGAGGTCCCTTCCAACCTAAACCATTCTATGATTCAACCTCTTCTAAGTGAGAGGTGTCCCTGCCTACAGCAAGGGAGGTTGGAACTGAGATGATCTTTGAGGTCCCTTCCGACCTAAACCATTCCATGAGACTATGATTATCACCTTTGGGGCCAACCATGATCTTTGTTTCCCCTAGGCCAAATGGGACCCTGCCAGGGAGTGTGGAGATCCAGAACAACACCATCTACTTCAAGGGGCCTGTGTCCTACAGCGTGGCAGGCACCTATGTCTGCGAGGCCTCCAACGCCATTGGCACACGGTCAGGCTTGGTGGAAGTCAATGTCACAGGTAGGAAACCTCTTGGTGTGCTTTGAAAGGCAGAAGAGGAGGAGGAGGAGAAGGTGGGGAGACAACTACCAGTCAGTTCCATCTCTTTGCTCTCTGTGAATCACTGGTGTCTCCTTCCAGGGCTGGGGAGTTTGGTGGTGCAAAGGCAGCGGTGAAGTTCTTTGCTTGGCACTGGTTTGGCACTGGTTTGGCCTGTTTGGTTTTTTTTCTCCTTTCCTCTTGTTGTCTTTTCCTTTCTTCCACCAAGATGCATTCAATTTGTTTCCTCTCCTGCCTTGTCTTCTGCTTTGGATTCAGTGAGACTGTTCACTTAAAAGTGCAGACATGTCAGGGAGCTCACAGGCTCACAGGATGTCAGGGGTTGGAAGGACCCAAAGGGATCATCCAGTCCAACCCCACTGCCACAGCAGGACCATACAGTCAAGCTCAGCTCACACAGGAACACATCCAGACAGACCTTGAAAGTCCCCAGAGAAGGAGACTCCACAACCTCTCTGGGCAGCCTGTGCCAGGGCTCTGTCAGACTCCCAGTCAAGAAGTTCCTTGTGTTGAGCTGGAACCTCCTGTGCTGCAGCTTCCATCCATTGCTGCTTGTCCTATCCCAGGGAGCAGTGAGCAGAGCCTGTCCCCTCACCCCTGACCCCCAGCCCTCAGATATTGATAAACATTGATTCAATCCCCTCTCAGTCTTCTCTTCTCCAGACTAAGCAGCCCCAGGTCCCTCAGCCTCTCCTCACACGGCATGAGGATATTTGTTAGAAGGTAGAAGAAGGAATAGGATGAGGATGTCGACTGCCACTGAGGCAGTAAAGCATGAGATGGATGAGTCATTAGTTCAGGATGCTGTTTGGTGTTTCTGATGGCAGGGACTTTCTTCTGGCTTTCCATTTGTGCTCCTTCCAAAGCCATCTTGGTCTGTGCACTCACTCACCTGGCCGCCAGGGATTACTGAGGGGCTGTGAGCACTCGAGCGGCTTTGTCTGGGCTCCACAAAGGAGTAAGACCACAGGATGCAAGCCCTGGGAAGTGATGCAATGTGCTGTTGTCTGAGACAGAAGGAATTTGATGACTTGCAACTCTCCTTGTAGCCACAGGAGTGAGGAGGAGACATGGGGATGTGCTTCAGTAGTGGCAGGGAGAGAAACTGATGTCAAGGAACAGGTTAAAGAGAAGCAACACCACAAAACTATAGACAAAGTGGTACTGCAGGGCATCACCGAAGGGGAGAAGTGGCTGATGGTGCTTTAGGAGCAAGGGAGGGAGGTTTGCACCATTCTTTGGGGGTAAAAGGAGGGATTTGTTGTGTCAGTGGGTGAATGACAGGCAGTGACCAGCAGTCGTGGATCTTGCAAGGGAGATGAAAGTTCCTCTCGCAGCAGTGAGCTGGAGCATTGCCACGCTGCAGGCTCTCGGGGGTCAGAGGAGGGAGTGACTGATGAAGCAGCACTGCCTGCCTGGGAAACATGCCTGGCATCTGGGGCACTCACCAAGGCTCCCTCTGGCACCCCAGCTGGCCAGCTCAGTGCTGATCTCCTTTGGGTGCTCCCCCCACAGCCCAGGATGGGATCAGTGCCAGCTGGGCAGGCAGCACACACCATGACACATGGCCACTTTGCAAGCTGAGCCCACAGCAGGGACCGTGGGGTGCTGCTGCAGGTCCAGACCTGCTCCCTCTGGGGAGGGCAGCAGGACTCTGCCTGCAGCTGGGTGAGCTGGAGAGCAGCCAGCTGGCTGTGCAAATCTGCCAGCTATCTGTGCAAGTGCCACGGGCAGCAGAGTGCCTGCGAGATGGATGGCAGAGAGGGGCACTGGAACCTCCCAAATCGTGGGAAATACAGGACAGCTTCCTAGGATTGTTAACCCTTCCTGCTGACAAGCCCAAGGCAAAGCAGGGTGCCTGCTGTTCTGCCAGCAAGCTGGCCAGAGCCACCCTAGCCTGACCTTTGGATTGATGTCTGCCTGCCTGTAATCTCAGTTTATTCCCAGTGGTCCAAACTGGGAAGGTTGAGGTCAACTGAGAGGGGAAGAAGGACACAACTCAGAGCTGCCCCATGATGAGGGGTTAGCAGCCAAGCCATTAGGCCTGGCCACCACCACAGAAAAACCTGCTTTTAGTAATTGATGGGGTCTGAATATGTTTATCCAGCTTTCCCTGAGGTCCTATTAGGTCAGTTCTGGGGAGGGCTCAGGCATCCTCACTCAGCTGTTACAGGTACATTTGTTTGGGTCTTGCAGGCAATTTAGGGATTGTCAGTGGACCACAAAACCTCTTTCAAGAGCTGCATGCAATAAATGGAGTTCAATTTAGTGAGCAGCCAGCCTGACCAGAAAAAAAAAGAACAGAAGGCTGATGCAGAGAAAACCTTGCAGCTGTTTCTCCCCCTCCTGTGTGCCTGGGTCTCCCCTCAGCATCCTTCCTTCCACCCCTGATGAGAAGGAATCACACAACCACAGAATGGTTTGGATTGGAAGGGACCTTAAAGATCATCCAGTTCCAACCCTCTGCCATAGGCAAGGACACCTTCCACTAGACCAGGCTGCTCAAACCCCTGCCCAACCTGACCTTGAACAGCTCCAGAGAAGGGACATCAAGAACTTAGAATCACAGAATTGCCCTGGCTGGGAAAGACCTCCAAGCTCACCTCCATCATGGGGAGGGCAATTTGTTCAGAGGGAGAAGGCTGAATGCTTCTATTAGAGCTACAGCACATTAAAGAGATTGATATGTGCAAATACAGTATTTTATTCCAGCAATCTGTCCCTTTAATAGCTTCTCCTGCCTTGCAGGACCTTTGTCAGTGGCAGCCAAGCCATGCAGTGGGACGTAGTTATTTATTGCAGGCAGTTGGGTGACACAACCCAAGGCTGTGGGTACAGACTGCATGAGTGTCCCTGCACATGGATTTGGTGATCATCAGCAGAGAGCTGCTCGAGTACACAGACACTTGTGTGTGACCCTGATCTGCATCCTGGCATGCAAAAGGGCCTCCCAAACCTGCCTGCCCTGTGGCACAGTCAGAAGATGGGCTTGGTTGGCTGGGCTTGTGTGCAGCACCCTGCAGAGACCCCCTGGCCACTCTACATCTGTGTGTGTGTGTGTGTGTGGACATTCATGCACTTGTGTGCTGGCTTCAGCCAGAGGAAGCCCAAGGAGGAAGATGTTAAAGGGGTGACCTCATTGCTGTCTACAGCTACCTGAAGGGAGGCTGTAGCCAGGTGGGGTTGGGCTCTGCTGCCAGGCACCCAGCAACAGAACAAGGGGACACAGCCTCAAGCTGTGCCAGGGCAGGTTCAGGCTGGATGTTAGGCGGAAGTTGTTGGCAGAGAGAGTGATTGGCATTGGAATGGGTTGCCCAGGGAGGTGGTGGAGTCGCTGTCCCTGGAGGTGTTGAAGCCAAGCCTGGCTGGGGCACTTAGTGCCATGGTCTGGTTGATTGGCCAGGGCTGGGTGCTAGGTTGGACTGGCTGAGCTTGAAGTCTCTTCCAACCTGCTTGATTCTATGATTCTGTGATCTCTTCTGCCCATGGGCCTGTCAAGAACCAGGCAAACATTCCCTATGGGGAACGGTGGCAAGAGTTGGGGGTATCCAGCCTGGAGAAGAGAATACTCCAGGGAGACCTTAAAGCAGCCTACCAGTACCTGAAGGGGGCTACAGGAGAGCTGGGAAGGGACTTTTGACAAGGGAGTGATAGGCTGAGAGAGAATGGATTGAAGTTTGAGGAAGGGAGATTTANGGAATCAAAAAGGAAAGAGGATCACAGAATGTTAGGGGTTGGAAGGGACACCTAAAGATCATCCAGTCCCTGCCAGAGCAGGACCACCTGAAAAAAGGTCACTCAGAAGCTCACCTGGGTGGGTTTTGAATATCTCCAGAGACTCCACAACCTCACAGTGCTGGAGCTGAGGCAGCACAGAAAGCAGCCTCTCTGCTGCAGGGCTCCCAGCTGTTTCCTGAGGCCAGGAAGGGATCTTTTCCTCCAGGATACTGCAGCTTCCCCCATTTTCTTGGCTTGCAGCAGGGAGTTATTCACACACCACCAGTGATCTCGTCCCAGCAAGGTCACTGCAAGCAGCCTGTGGGGGCTCACTGGAGCCTACTGCCATGTGGCAGCCTCTGCCAGGGCTTGGAGCACAAGAGAAAGCTCTTTCTGGGAAGCTTTAAATCCCAGGCCTGGAGCAGGAGCACCCAAAGCCCAGGCTCATGCCACACTGCACCAGCAGGCACTGGTGGCTGGGTTAGGTGGGAGAATGTAGGGCCAGGGGCTAAAGAGGTGGAAGCCTGGTGGGGAGGAGGGCATCTGACACTGCTCTCCCGACTGGCAGGGAGCAGCCTCTGCTGCATCCTGCCTGCTGGCGTCTGTGCCAACAGCCCCTGCGGGAGCAGCGCTTGATTGACAAGCAATAGGTGACCTGACAGAGAGAGATTAAAACCTAAGACACGTTTGGCATCTGGCCTAAGAGCTGTCACACTCTGAAATGCCAGTGGCAGCTGCTGAACTTCTGGATTAGTCGCCAGTGGTTTTTCCACCCCCACTGCTTCCTCTGCGCAGGGACGGCAGAAATTCCTGCTGGGGAGAGGACAATCAGGACCCCTTAAAGCCAGAGATGGGCATGCAGAGGTTGTGAAGGAAAGAGGACAGCAGTGCTGCTGGCTTCTCAGAGTGCATCCCCCGTGTGGGCTGAGGCAGGTCCAGAGGTGTTTCCCTACCTTCATTCATCCATACGCCTGCAAACACGGTGGGTCAAAGTCCCTGGATCATTTGGTGTGGAATGTACTGGCAGGGAAAGTTTGCCAGCAGCAGTCTGTCTCTTAACAAACCTCACGTGGTCACCACTGTGTTTGCTGAGGCCATCTGAGAACTGGGAAGCTCCATGAACTCCCTGGACTGAAGGTTGTTGCTCCTGGAGCTGCTTCCCCTAGCAGCGGGTGTTTGGTTTTTCCAGGGCACAAAGGAATTCCAGGGCCTTTCCCTGGAGGAGCCTCCTGCAAAGAGCAGCTTAGAGTCATAGAATCAGTCAGGGTCGGAAGGGACCACGAGGATCAGCCAGTTCCAAGCCCCCCGCCATGGGCAGGGACACCTCACACTAGAGCAGGCTGCCCACAGCCTCGTCCAACCTGGCCTTAAACACCTCCAGGGATGAGACTTCCACCACTTCCCTGGGGCAACTCCTTCCAGGCTCTCAGTACCCTCATGCTGAAGAACTTCCTAACCTCCAGTCTGAATCTCCCCATTTCCAGTTTTGTTCCATCCCACCAACTCCTATCTCTACCTGACAGCCTAAAAAGCCCCTCCCCAGCTCTCTTGTATCACAGTCTCACAGTCTCACAGTATCACCAAGGTTGGAAGAGACCTCACAGATCATCAAGTCCGAGCTGTTACCACAGAGCTCAAGGCTAGACCATGGCACCAAGTGCCACATCCAATCCTGCCTTGAACAGCTCCAGGGAC
>WAAF01013531.1:110833-130142 GCA_013400475.1 Tricholaema leucomelas
CCTCCCTGGGCAACCTGTGCCAGTGTCTCACCACCCTCACTGTAAAGAACTTCCTCCTAACATCCAGTCTAAATCTCCCCTCTGCCAGCTTAAACCCATTCCCCCTCATCCTGACATTCCAATAGTCCCTCCCCAGCCTTCCTGCAGGCTCCCTTCAGATACTGCAAAGCCACTCTAAGGTCTCCTGGAAGCCTTCTCTTCTCCAGGCTGCAGAGCCCCAACTCTCTCAGCCTGTCCTCATAGCAGAGCTGCTGCAGCCCTCTGAGCATCTTCGTGGCTCTCCTCTGGACCTGCTCCAGCAGTTCCATGTCCTTCTTGTGCTGGGGGCTCCAGAACTGCACACAGGACTCCAGGTGGGGTCTGAGGAGAGCAGAGTAAAGATGCTGAAAGTTTCAGCTTGGGCTGACACATGTCCAGAAGGTAATTCCTCATGGAGTTTGACATTTTCCTCGATGCCCAAAGCTGCAGAGAGAACCTCAGCTGGTGCTGGGTTGTTTTTTTTTTCCCTTGGCCCTCATGATTGAAGGGAAAAGGATGGAAAAGTGACTCGAAGGCAGAATATGTCCAGGGGAAATGGTACCTTTGAAAATCTCCGAGCAGGGTGATGAGCAGAAAGGCTTTTGAAAGCTGCCTTCCCGTGGATCTGCACATCAGAGAAGCATTACTGGATGTCTAAAAATAGGCTTTTTTGTGATCTGGGCCCTTCCCACCCTTGGGAAAAGCCTCTTGTCCCAGTGGGTTCTCTGATGTCTAATGAGGTTTAGCTCCCACCTCTGCTAGGGATCCCGCTCGGCTCTCTCCAAGAGCTTCCTGATAGGGATAATTTTGGCTCGTTCCACTCGCAGATAGCAGTGAAATTGGCCAGCAGGTTCAAAAAGCATGAGCTGAGGGATTGATGGACAGGCAGGATGATTTGCATATGGCTCATTTTTACTGCAGCCATGAAAAGAAGGATGGTATTTTAAAAGCATCTATTTTGGAAGCCACTCGTGACGGGGAAGAGCCTGGTTTGTGCCTGCAGTGGCAGCGCTGCTCTGCCCAGGCTGCTCCAGGCAGGGCAAGGGCAAAGGCAAAGGCAAGGGACTGCTTGCAGGGCAAGGGCAGAGGCAAAGGCAAGGGACTGCTTGCAGGGCAAGGGCAGAGGCAAAGGCAAGGGACTGCTTGCAGGGCAAGGGCAAAGGCAAAGGCAAGGGACTGCTTGCAGGGCAAGGGCAGAGGCAAAGGCAAGGGACTGCTTGCAGGGTGAGGGACTGCCTGCAGCTCTCCACCTGGCACGCAGGGATCAAAAGGAACCTGTGGGCTGGGCTGGGTGCCAGAGCAGAGCCCAGGGTGACCCCACAGTGTCCCTGCGCTCCCAGCTGCCGCTCCAGAGGTCTGGCTGCTGGCACAGGGACAGGAAGCTGGGCTGAATGCAACAGCTGGCAGAGCTGGGCAGCGGGCAGATAGTGTTGCTGCTTTAATGCCTATTCACACAGCACTGCCTTCTTTTTTATGAGGGCTGGGGGAGCAGCAGGAGGAGTGGGGCGAGGGGGGAGTGTTTTTGTGCTGGCCTTAAAGCCTAACTTGTTCCCTCTCCTTCCACTCTCTCCTGTTTCTCCAGTCTGCTTTTCACAGCAGCTTTAATTCTCTCCAGGCTCTTCCTAATGGATTTTTCACGTGGGGCCCTCAGCACACTCAGGCATGGCAGCAGGTTCCAGAGATTTCACGCACCTCTCCAGCACAAAAAGGGGATCCTTTTCCCACACTCTGCTGCACTTCTGCTCTCTCTGGCACCCCAGACCCAAAGCTGGGTGGGCAGAGCTGTCAGTGCTCCTTTGTGGGGCAGACAGCAGTGGGGGGTGTGGGGTGTGGAGTGACCCTACAGAGAACCAGCCCTGCCCAGAGCTGTTCCTTCCCCTGGCACGGTGATAGGAGGCTGCAGGCATGGGGTGTGAGGTGTGGAGTGACCCTACAGAGAACCAGCCCTGCCCAGAGCTGTTTCTTACCCTGGCATGGTGGTAGGAGGCTGCAGGCATGCCAGGCTGTGCCCTGCAGCTGTGGGCATCCTGCCAAGGGCTGGCTCTGGGCAGGGCTGAAGGAGGCAGCCAGCCGCAGGGTGAGCCAGGCTGGGGTGCAGGGTTGGGGGGACGTTGCTGCCTTGCCAAGGGCACCTTGTCACAAGGTGGCGGCGGAGCCCAGCCCGGTGCCCAGCTCTGTGCCCAGCTCTGTGCCCAGCTCAGCCCGGGCTGGCTGCTCGCTGCAGCCCTGCGGCCAGGAGGTGAGGGGCCCGGACAGCGCCCGCAGCCGGCAGCGGGTCTGTGCCGGTCTGTGCCGCCATCCAGTGGCAGTGCCAGGTGGGTGCCCTCCCCGCTCCCGAGCAGCCTTGCCCTTCTTCCTCCTCCTCCTCCTCCCAGCTGGGATACTCCTGCCTCGACCCTCCCGGTCCCCCCGCTGGCATCCCCGGGCAGTGCAGTGTGTGGAGGAGCTGTGCGGGTAAGGATGCTCTGACCGGAGATGGGGCAGAGAATCCCAGCCCGGTGGGGTTGGGAGGGACCTCTGGAGACCATCTAGAGCAGCCCCTCGGCTAAAGCAGGGTCACCCACAGCAGGTGGCCCAAAACCACAGTGGCCTCTCCACAGGAACCTCTCCAGAGAAGGAGACTCCACAACATCTCTGGGCAGCCTGCTCCAGCCCTCTGGTATCCTCACACCAGTTTCACCTCCTCCTCAGGTGGAACCTCCTGGCTGGCTTCCAGTTTGTGCCCATCACCCCTTGTGCTGTCCCTGGGCACCACTGAAGAGAGTCTGAGGGGTAGAGAGGGGAGGATTTGGGCTGCCCATCCATCTTCTGTTTGGGTTTGTTTTCTCTGGCGTGGGAACTGGGCCACTGCAAGGAGGATGGGGGTGGGATCCAAGCAGAAAATAGTTCCAGCCCTGAGCAAAGTGTGAAATCCAAGGCAGTGCTGTGACAGCCTTCATGTCCACGGCGTTGGCAGGGGCAGGGGGGTGGCACGTAGGAGAGTGCTGCCTCAGGGGTGGGCAGCACCAAGGGCAGGGAAAAGTAGAAATCTAGATGAGAAAGGTAGGAAAAAAAAAACCATTCTCCCTTTTCACTTCTTGCATCCAGCCCAGGCTGGTAATGAGGCTTTTAATAGCAAAGTGATCCAAGCTCCTTTTGCAGTTGAGCAGACTTCCCCTCCCTCCCAGATCTGTGTTTTCCAGAGCTGGGAAGCAGAGAGGATGAGTGTGGTGTTAGAGACCCTGCACCCAGCATGCACACCATGCCTTGGGCTGGTCAGGGTGGGCTTTGGGGACCCATAGGTCCATCGACAAACTCAGCTGTGTTGTGGGGGAAAGTGAGGTAGGAAGAGGCTTCAGATTGACTGGATAGGGCTGGGTGCTAGGTTGGACTGGATGATCTTGAAGATCTCTTCCAACCTGGTTGATTCTATTCTATTCTATTCTATTCTATTCTATTCTATTCTATTCTATTCTATTCTATTCTATTCCATTTGAGCTGTGTGTGTGGGGAAGTAAGAGATAGCTCCAGGGGTGTGGGCCAGCTGGCTGGGCTGGGCTTTCTCTGCACCCTCAAGGGGTAGACCATTGCTGTGTTTGGGGAGTTTGGCCCCGTGGAGTTGCAGAGGCTGTGGTGGCAAGGAGCAGGCCTGGGTGGATAGCATGAACAGAGCTAGAAAGAGTTGTGTGGAGCACGTTTGTGTGGTTGGAGCTGAGCCCTCGGCCGCCAGGATCACCAGGGGATGGGAGTGACTCTTCTTGTTGTCTCTGCAGAGAGGTTGTGCATGAGGCAGCTGCCTGTGACAAGCCTTCTGTGGATGCAAAGTGTGGTTCTGGCTTTGCAGAAGCCAGTCCCAGCTCCCTGTGCTGCAGTGCATGTCCTCGTCCCTGCTCTGAGGGCTGTCTTTGGAACAGGGCTGGCTCCTGCCTGTGCTGCCTCTTCTTCCTCATTCCGGCAGCAGCAGGGAACTCTGCGTCTGATCTGCCTGTTCCCTCAGCTCCTTCTGCCCACTGTGCTGCTCTCTGTGTGATTTCAGGCTGGTGAGGCTTTGCTCAAGGCAAGGCAGCACTGCAGAAAGCCAGACCCTGTTGTTGGGGTGATCACTCAGGCAAAGCTGGAATGAAACAAAAAGTTTGTGCTGTAAGGATCAGGCCAGCAACTGCTCAAAGTCAGTGCCCTGGGCCAAAATCTGCAGCTGTTTCAGGATCTGCCTCTACCCAGATGAAGCTCTTTCCTCCCTTCTTCCTTAGCAGCCAGGCTAAGCTGTACTGCAGGGAAACTCACTCCCTGCCCAGCTCTTGCTTGTTGAAGGCTTCCTGCCCCGATGCAGAAATGTGGCTGCTGGCAGCAGGCAGTCCCACAGGCACACGAAGAAGGGGTCAGGAAGCAGAGTTTGCCTCATATTCCTTTTGGATTTGCTGCCTTTGATCCCCATAGGCCTGTCCTGGCTGCTCTTCTGGAAGGGCATGCTGAGATTGTTAGTTGCTCCATGCCTCTCCTTACCTGCCAGGGTAAAAAATGAGGACCAGGAGGCTCCAGAGCAGCAGTGAAGGCTTGGGGCTGGCAGACAGGCTTTGGGGCTGGAAAAAGTGGTGTGAGGGTCTGAGCATGATGTGAGAGGATAAGGCTGCCAGGGGGGCATTAACCAGGTGTCTGCTGTCTAAATTCAGAGGCATGTGAAGGATTGAGGTATGGCCATGGATGCTCAACAGGCAGTGTGTGAAAGCTGAGTTTGGCCAGGGCCTGTTACTGTGCCCAGGGAATGTTAGGGAGGTTGATTAAAGTCCTGGATGAAACTTTATCTGTGCCAAGGTGAAGATGTTGAACTGCATGAAAGAGAAGAGAGCTTCTTTCTCTTTTTCACTTGCGAGTTTGTTTCTTGCTCTTCTGAAGTAGGTCAGGGTAACTGTGGGCCAGGATTAGCATCAGCAAGAGCACTGTGCTGGCCACTGCAGCAGCAGAAGAGAAGGGAAGCAGCGGGAGGTGGTGTCCCTGTGCTGCAGAGCGCAGCTGGGTCAGCGAGCGAGTTCAGGAGCCAGCTGTGACCCTGAGCTGCCTCTGGCACAGAGGAGTTGTGGGGTGGGGAAATCACAAGGTGCTGCACAGCCCTGTTGGGGTCAGACCGGACTGGGATGTCAAGCAGAGGGGATGCAAAGCCAGCAGGTCCAGTGCGGCACCTACGGGAGCAGTGACGGCAGCTTGGCGCTGGGTGGGTGAGGTTTGGGTCTCGCTCCCCGGCAGTAATGCTCTGGTAAACTGGATCTGAAGTGACACCCAGTAAAATGGAAAGCACCTGGACCGAAGACACTAGGCCTGTGGGATCAGAGCACGTCTGGAGCGGAGTGGGGAGGGGAACACTGCTTGCAGCCTGCTGGGCTCCTGCATGAGGCTTTGGCCAGCATGGCACGGCACACCGCCTCCCCCTCGCTAAAGCAGAGCTCCTGGAGCTGACCCCCTGAGGACACACCCTTGCCCCTTGCCCTGCTTTTTCCCTTCCCTGTTCCTTACCCTCATCTTCCCCCCACCCCCCTCACCCCTCAAGACTGGCAGTGAGAGCATGGCGGGAGGGCAGCGTTTCCGCATGGTTTGACACTGTTCCCCCTTCCATCTGTCTTTTCCTACCCAGAATTTCCCTACACCCCGTCTCCAATCGATGATCGCAAATCCATGGTGCAGCCGAACATCCCCACACCAGTGATTGGGGGCATAGTGGGAGGAGTCTCGCTGGTCCTGCTGGTGGCCGTGGTGCTCTTTGTGGTACTCCGGCGCCGCCGTCACACCTTCAAGGGTGACTACAGCACAAAGAAGCACGTGTACGGCAACGGCTACAGCAAGGCCGGCATCCCGCAGCACCACCCCCCCATGGCCCAAAACCTCCAGTACCCCGACGACTCGGACGACGAGAAGAAGCCAGGCCCCCTGGGCAGCAGCACCTACGAAGACGAGGATGAGGATGTGGGAGGCGAGCGCAAGCTGGGCGGCCCCAACAAGTACGAGGAGGATGCCAAGCGGCCTTACTTCACGGTAGACGAGGGGGAGGCTCACCCTGAGCCTTACGACGAGAGGACACTTGGCTTCCAGTACGACCCCGAGCAGCTCGACATAGCAGAGAACATGGTCTCACAGAACGACGGCTCTTTTATTTCCAAAAAGGAGTGGTACGTGTAGCTGGGCACCTCGTGGCTGCACAGCACACACCCCCCCCCGACACACACACACAGCCACGCACACCCCTCACCCCCACCTCCACGAGCGATGCCCTCCCGCTCGCCTCGCATCCCCACCCAGCCCAGCGGAGCGCAGCAGCGCCCAGTGGAGCCCAGCAGCGCTCAGCAGAGCCCAGCGGCGCCTAGCGGAGCCTAGTGGAGCCCCAGCAGAGCCCCAGCAGAGCCCCAGCAGAGCCTAGCGGAGCCCAGCAGACTGCAGCTGAGCCCAGCAGAACCCAATGGAGCCCAGCAGAGCCCAGCGGAGGCCAGCAGCGCCCAGCAGACTGCAGCTGAGCCCAGCAGAACCCAATGGAGCCCAGCAGAGCCCAGCGGAGGCCAGCAGCGCCCAGCAGACTGCAGCTGAGCCCAGCAGAACNAGGGGGGTGGGGGGGGGGGGGGGGGGGGGGGGGGGGGGGGGGGGGGGGGGGGGGCATCTAGGGGCGGTGGGAGGTCGGGTAATTATTTTCTCGGTTTTGGTTTTTTGCTTTCTTAATTTCTCTCGATGCCTTTTTCGTCCCCTTCTGTGGTGTTTGTATTGGTCGGTGGCTTAGGTGTTAACTATTTGCTTTAACGACTGTCGCCCAGCCTGTATATTACACTCTGTTTGTGTCTCCATGTCTCAGAGTGTCCTTTCAGCTCCCCTCCACCCCCTCTCCCGGCTTCCCCTCCCCGAGGTTCTTTCCTCCACGTTTCTTCACCCGTGGAAAAAAAAAGAAACACTGGAATTTGTTTGTTTGTTGTCTTCTTCGTTGGGTTTTTGTATATTAGGGTTGGTTTTTCTTTCTTTCTTTAACCTTGGGAGGGAGCCTAAGTGTGTGGGGGTGGTTGTGTCTGTGAGACAGAGGCCAGGAAAGCTTCTGGCAGTGCAAGCATAGGTGCCATGATCAGGTGAACTGGTTTGGGGTTTGTTTGGTTTGGCTTTAGTTTCACTTTCTTTTCAGTGGGGCTCTGGGGAGTATTCCCCTTGCCCATTGCACACCTGCAGGGATCCAGTCCCAGTTTTTAATGACCCAAGAAAAGGAAATTAAGGAGAAAAAGGAGAGGGAGAAACTCCTGGAACAAAGTNCGCCCAGCAGAGCCCAGCGTGCCCCAGCCCCTGCACGCACAGCCCCCAGCCCTGGGCGCTCAGCAGAGATTCTGGAGGCTCTCAGCATTGGCAAGAAAAAGGAGGGCAGGCTGGGGTGAGCAGGGAGGGAGGGCAGCTTTGCTTACAAATCATTTCGGGGAGTGTGGGGGGGTGGGGTGGGGGAGGGAGNCTCCCCTCCACCCCCTCTCCCGGCTTCCCCTCCCCGAGGTTCTTTCCTCCACGTTTCTTCACCCGTGGAAAAAAAAAGAAACACTGGAATTTGTTTGTTTGTTGTCTTCTTCGTTGGGTTTTTGTATATTAGGGTTGGTTTTTCTTTCTTTCTTTAACCTTGGGAGGGAGCCTAAGTGGGGGGGGGGTGGTTGTGTCTGTGAGACAGAGGCCAGGAAAGCTTCTGGCAGTGCAAGCATAGGTGCCATGATCAGGTGAACTGGTTTGGGGTTTGTTTGGTTTGGCTTTAGTTTCACTTTCTTTTCAGTGGGGCTCTGGGGAGTATTCCCCTTGCCCATTGCACACCTGCAGGGATCCAGTCCCAGTTTTTAATGACCCAAGAAAAGGAAATTAAGGAGAAAAAGGAGAGGGAGAAACTCCTGGAACAAAGTGCAGGTGCCTGGGCTGATAGCAGGGCAGGAAAACAGAGCTGCCATTTCCCTCCTGCAATTTAGTATTTCCTGGCTGTTCACTTTCTGTCTTTGAGTGCTCTTTGAAAAGAAAGGAGTATTTATTGCTGACATCGTTCCCCCTGCCACGGCTCAGAGCAACTCTGCCTCTTTTTGTTCTTCTTGCTGCTGGTGGTGGTGTTGTTGTTGTTGCTAGCAGCAGCCACAGAGCAGTTAACTCTGGCGCCAGGGCTGTGCGTGGCAGTGCCTCCTTGTGCCACACACCTTGCTGCCACTGCCTGGGGAAGGGGACCAAGACACCACTTCCACAGGCTCACAGGATGTTAGGGGTTGAAAGGGGACCAAGATAACCACTTCCACAGGCTCACAGGATGTTAGGGGTTGAAAGGGGACCAAGATACCACTTTCACAGGCTCACAGGATGTTAGGGGTTGAAAGAGGGACCCAAGATGATCATCAAGTCCAACCCCCTCTGCCAGAGCAGGACAATACTACCTTAACACAGATCACTTTGCTTCTGCCACAGCCTCACTGCCTTCAGCTCTGCTCTGCGGGGGCACCGTCCAGTGTCTTTGAGGGCTTCAGTACAGGATCAGGCCCCAAAGTTCTGTTATACCACTAAGACTTAATTGTCATTTGTGTTTACATGTTGTTGTGCTTTCAGGTCAGAGCACAGAGGTGCTTCTCTAACTCTCCTAGCAACAGCCCCAGCCCATAGGTTTATTGCTTAGTCCGCACCAATTGCCACTTATTCAACACCATAACCCCCTTCTAAGCAAAGGCTTTGCTAGGCAGGGCCAGAGTGAGCCTGGGCTGCTGCCCTTGGCCTCCTTCCCTTGAGCACTGTGATGAGGAGGCTTGCATTGCTGCTGTTCTCTGCTCTGAGGATCCACAGGGCTCTAGAATTCAGGGCCCTCTGTCTGACACTGACCATATCCAAATTAGATTCGCTGGGCTGGGGATTATTTTGCTTCTCCTGGGTTGTTGGTTTGGTTATTTTATTTTTGGGGGGGGTTTCTTTCCTTTTTTTTTTTTAATTTGCTGTATAAATAAATCTTCTGTTTGAAGAGAACACCCCCACCCCACCCCCCCAGTTTTCTGAGCTGTATTATCATGCATCTCTAAAAATAGCAGGACTAATTCCCCTCCTCCTGCCTTCTCCACTGGGTTTTGTTCCCTAGTGCCCAGCAGGTTAGCCTGCTGCAAAAGGGAGGGTGGAGAGGCAGACCCCTGCAGATGGGTCTGATCCAGGCAGCCTCCAGTGCTTTCCTCCAGCTTGTGGTGCTTGCTGCAAACAAGGTGAAGCTCAGCCTGAGCCATCCACACGTTTTGTAGCTTGCTCTTGCTGTGTTAGTGGTGTAGGAGAGCAGGAAATCCAGCAGTTGTGCTGTACTCTTCCTGCTGTTCCTGCCAGCCCTCCAGGCTCACTGGCAGCTGGCAGAACAGACAATTGCTGCAGGAAGGCTGCTTTGTGTCCATCTGAAGCAGGGCAGGCAGAGATTCCCTTGGGATCTCATGGCTTGAACCTTAAAAGATGTGTCTAAGCATCTCGTGCCCTTCCACTGCCAGCAGGAGCAGCCAGCAGGCAAGGAAGTGGCATCTCTTACCTCTGTCCTTAGCTCTGGTTAGTAGCAGAGGCTGATAATTAGGGGCAGCTGCAAACTGTATCCAGTGCCTTGAGAGAAGAGCGTAGCCAGGGCTTCAGCCCCACCAAGTGTGAGCCCTGCCACCTGCATCAGGGCAGAGCAGCACTGCTGAGCCCTGTGCCTCAGCCTCTCCTTCCTTTGATGGAGCAGAGGGTGTGCTGCAGAGCCTGCACAGCTTCTCATGCGGAGGTAATTCTCAGCCTCTCTCCAGCAGAGGTTCTGCCCTTTAGATCCGAATTTCACAAGTGGGCTCTAAAAGGGGTTGTGACAATGGCATCAGCGTCAAACTCTGGGTGGTCCACGGCCAAGGGCCGAGTGGAAATTGGTGGCACAGACCCTCCTTGGCAGATTTCCCCCAGCACAGACACCTACTGCAAGGAAATGGATTTGGAAGAGCACAACCTTTTAGAGACTCTGCAGGGTCCAGCAGTGAATCTTTCATGTTCTGCATTAGTCACAGGCAGGGGCCTCTGATCTGATCTGGCAAATTCACATTGCACTGACTCCACAGCGCTGCAGAGCCTTAGCCCACTGTGAAGTTGTGTCCTACAGACCAAAGGTACAAAGCTTTGCAGACAGAGCAGACAGTGCTGGGAGAGGACAGAGCAGTGTGGCTGTTGCTGAGTTCAGCTGTGGCTTGCAGGCCACAGGAACAAAGAGTCCTGAGAAATAATAATGCTTTGGTAGCTATTTAGCCTTGCACTTAGAGATGTCTGGGCTTGAGATGGAGCCTCCTTGGCCTTTTCATTGCCCACTGTGCAAATAGTTAGCTGAATGGAGGCTCCAAAAGCCAGTGGGGCACAGAGAATGCAAAGGAGGTGGTGCAGCAGTGTGGCATTTCCAAGCTTGGAGCTATTTACACTTCCCTTTCTGCCACATCACATCTTTCTGCTCCCCAATACTGCACCAGCACAAGTGTAGGAAAGGGCTCAGCCACTTAGCTTATCAGTGTGGTTCAGAAGAAGAGGTCAGAGGATTGTTCTTCATCCAGGACCTGGGCAGGCCCAGGCTGCAAGGTCCTTAGATGGTATTGCCTGGCACAGCAGTCAGGCACCTTGCAAGGTTCAGGATTCAGTGGTACATTCCCCTCGTCTGTGGGCCCTTCAGCATCAGTCTGTTGGTGCAGTTATCCCCACAGCCACAGAGAAGTGCCACCTCTGTGCTGTGATTTGCTTCTTGCCATCTCTTGCAAGGTCAGCTAATTGGCCAAGAGACTCTAGGGGTGGTAATTAGCTGAGTGATTAGCCATTAATCCATAACAAGGTAAAAGAAACAGAAGTTGGGGGGGGGGATCAGATTGATGTTTCATCTGAGAGCTGTTTAGATCCAGTAATAGCATCACTCCCTTCTCTGGGCTAAATCTCTCTGAGGGGGCCCTTGAAGGTAATTAGATCAGGTTTGCCACCAGCATCAGGAAGCAAGTGGGACCTGTCTCTGCCCCAGCACCAGACTGAGCTCAGTGAAGATGCCAAATTGCAAGCCATGTACATCCTGCTTCCTGGGAGGTTCTGTGGGGCAGTGAAGGTGCTGTACAGCAGGCAGTGCTCACTGGCCAGGCTGCCTACTGGTGCCTGGGCTGCAAGGGGAGGCAGATGTGCAAGCTGTTCTTTCCTCAGGGGCTTCCCTTTGTGCCTCAATTCCTTGAAATGGGCCAGATTCTGTCAGGCTGGAGCCAAGCTGCTGGTTTGAAGTGGTGACACACTGGTGACAGCTGTGCACATGAGCCCACAGGCTGGGCCACCTCTCTGAGGGACCCTCAGGCTGCCTCAAGTGAAAACTCCCCTACTTCTCTGCCTCCCCCTTCATAAAAGGTGCTAAGGAGATGCAGCCCCATCGGGACCTAGCAAAGAGCAAGTGGAAGCTTCTAGTTGGGAAGTGGAAGCTGTTTGTTGTGGCATCCTTGCATCCCAGCCAGCAGTACAGCATGGGGGGGAGGGGGTGGGGATGTCCAGATCTCTTTGCTGGCTGCTTAGCAGTGGAGGGCCATAATCAGCACGGTGCTTTTTCCCTTCCCAAACCCTGATCCTGGATGGCAACTTGAAGCAAAACCTGTGGTACCTCAAGATTAAGTTGGGCAGATGAGCAGGCAGATGAGAGGGAGGGCAGCCTGAGCCCTGTGGTACAACATTCTGGGTCTCACCACCATCCTAGCAAAGGAAATGCAGGTGACATGGGGCTGAGCCCCCAGCTCCTTCCCTGGGTGTACCGAGGGAAGCTTCTGAAGCAGAGGCATCTTTGTCACAACCCAGAAGGAGCCTGTAGTCGATGTGCAAAGCCCACCCCAGCTGTTTGCCTGCTGGGGCTTATCTCTAGGATTATTCCTTGCAATTCACCCCAGTGATGTTATTTTCCCTTACTTAATTACCAGAGGTTTTGGGTTTGGTGGTTGGGTTTTTTTCCCCTCCCCTGTTGTTAAATCATTTTCATTGAGCCAGGGAGGGGAGGATGAGGAGGTGGGGGAGGGGGGGGAGAGAAATAAATTAAAAACCTTGAAGATTTCTTAGGGGAAAAAAAAAAATCATCAGGTGGAAATGGTAGCACCGAATTGATTGCAAAGATGTAAGGGACAAAGGGAGGCATTTGCCTGATGTTGAGTCAAGAAAGGAACACAGCAACTGTTGAGCAGAAATCACTGAGGGTTAGAGAGAGAGAGAGATTCAAAAGATTGATCTTCAAGCAATTAGAGAAGGGAGTGCAATTAGGATGGGGGCTGCTGCTTCTCTGTGCTGGATGTTCTTCCCGTGCCCATGCATGCACACCGAGAGGTTTTTGGAGCGGCAGGCACTGGTCACGATGCTAAAAGAGTGGAGGGGGAACCCTCACTGCCCAGCTTGGGGCATGTGTGGTGGTGCTGTGCAGGCTGCACAAAGCTCAGATGGGGTTTTTTTTGCACACTGTGGAAGTGGAGGGAGTAGCCCAGACCTGTTTTGCTCTAAGAGGAGGAGCAGTGAGGAAGGTTGGAGCCTTTTGCCAACAACGTTCCCCCAGTCACAGCCACTCCTCTTGTAGCTCTGCTGGGGTTTGGGTCTGTTTGAACTACTGGTCCGTGGGCTCTGGTGAGGAGAGCTCTGTGTGCACTGATGCCTGATCTTTATTCCTGCACTTTACCCTCCCCAAGCCTGCAATTTCACCTCCCTCTTTCCTTTCCTTTCCTTTCCTTTTGCCTTTGGTGCAATTTGCAGTCAATTGGAGCAACTCCCTGAGCTAGGCAGAGGAAGCCCTGGGGCGAAGGAGGGTGCAGGGTCCCAGCGCCACTTCACCTACTGGGGCTGCTGCTCTGCAGCACAGGATGCGGAAAGCCAAAGCTTGGAGCTGGCAAAGGGACCAGGGCAGAGGTGGAGTGGCAGAGCAGGGAGTGCTGCCTTCTGCAAGAGGTGAAGGGGAGGGTTCAGCTCACCGGCAAAGGAAGGAAGGCCAAGCCTTAGCGGGGGGGAGGGTTGTTTGTTGGCCCAGAGTGACTTTCCATATGCAGTTGTCCCGGAGGTGAATGGAACAAGCATATGGAGTCAGATCCTCTGCTAGCATCAGCTGGTGCTGGAGGTGCCCCTGCTGAGGATCTGCTTTTTTCTTTTCTTCTCTTGCCTTCTTTTCTTTTTGTATTGTTTGGGTTGGTTTTAAACATTCCTTATCTCCAGTGATTTTTATCTTTCCTCCTCTTCCTCCTCCTCTTCTTCTTCCTCTTTTTCCTCTTCCTCCTCCTCCTCCTCCTTCTCCTTCCCTTTCTCCTTCCCCTTCCCTTTCTCCTTCTCCTTCCCCTTCTGCTTCCCCTTCTTCTCCTCCTCCTTCTTCTTTTCCTCCTCCTCCTTCTTCTCCTCCTCCTCCTCCTTCTCCTCTCCCTTCTCCTTCCTCTTCCTCCACTTCTTCCTCTTCTTCCTCTCCCTCCTCCTCTTCCTCCTCTCCCTCTTCTCCCTGTAATTATCATTGTGGAATAAAGACTACAGACAGACAAACAACCCCCACCCCACTTTTTGTTGTTGTTGTTTTGCTTGTTCGTTTTTTTTCTTTTTTTTTTTTTGGGGGGGGGGNCCCCTTCTTCTCCTTCTCCTCCTTCTCCTTCTTCTCCTCCTTCCCCTTCTCCTTCCCCTTCTCCTTCCCCTTCCCTTTCCCCTTCTCCCTCTCCTTCCCCTTCTCCTCTTTCTCCATCTCCTCCTTCTCCTCCCTCTTCTTCTTCTCCTCCCTTCTTCTCCTCCTCCTCCTCCTCCTTCTCCTCTCCCTTCTCCTTCCTCTTCCTCCACTTCTTCCTCTTCTTCCCCTCCCTCCTCCTCTTCCTCCTCTCCCTCTTCTCCCTGTAATTATCATTGTGGAATAAAGACTACAGACAGACAAACAACCCCCACCCCACTTTTTGTTGNATAAAGACCACAGACCGACAAACCACCCCCCCCCCCCTTTTTGTTTTTTTTGTTTTGCTTGTTTGTTTTTTTTTTTTTTTTTTTTTTGGGGGGGGGGAGGTTTGGTTTCTTTTGGGGTTCATTTTTGTTTGCTTTCCTCATTTTGTAATCTGTGTTGGAAGTGATTTTGTATAAAATGAAAAACCAAAATAAAAAAAAGGACAAGAACAATGTCATGGACTTTGATGCTTTTTGCTTTGGTTTGTTTCTTGATATTATTATTTTGGTTTGGTTCCATTTTGTTGGTTTGGTTGTTCTCCCCCCCCCCCTCCCCCCCCCAATCTTTTTTGTTGTTGTTGTTGTTGTTGTAATTTCTTTGGGGTTTTTTATTTCTTTTTTTTTCTTTTTTTTTGAGGTGGGGAGGGATGGGGGTGCAGGGAGGTAGGGAAGCATTTTCCTGGTTCTGATTTGTGTTTCCTTTTACTTGTAATAAAAAAATACAAAGAAAAAGAGGGGGGGAAAAAAAAAAAGACACAAACACACAAAAAAAGCCAAACCAAACCAAGAGTGGCTCAGCTGTGGAAAAAAAAAAATGTACTTTTTTATAAATAAAGACTTTTAAAAGAAAAAAAAAAACCAAAACCAACCAACAGGAGAGAGATTCTCTTCTTCTTGAGGTTTGTTCCTTTGGTGCTCTCTTAGGACTTGCGTCGTGTGCTGTAAGCTGGGGGTTGGGAGCTGCAGGCAGAGTCGCCGCAGCAGACTTAGCAGCTGCTTTCCAGCCACACCTGGGGGCTGTTCTTCCTGGGGATGGGAATTGCTTGTAGGTGAAGGTTAAAGGCTAAAGGTTAAGAGGTCTCTCAACCAGCCAAGTGTGGCCTAGAGAAGGAGGCGTTGGAGTGGTCTTCCAGGATCTGAAAGGGGCTACAGGAGGGCTGGGGAGGGACTATTGACAAGGGCTTGTAGTGACAGGAGGAGGAGGAATGGGTTTGAACTGGCAGAGGGGAGATTGAGACTGGATGTTAGGAAGAAGTTGTTTGCAGTGAAGATAGTGAGACACTGGCACAGGTTGGCCAGGGAGGTTGTGGAGCACAGAGAGGGAGGATGGTGAGGCACTGGCACAGGTTGCCCAGGGAGGTTGTGGAGCACAGAGAGTGAGGATGGTGAGGCACTGGCACAGGTTGCCCAGGGAGGTTGTGGAGCACAGAGAGGGAGGGTGAGGAGACACTGGCACAGGTTGCCCAGGGAGGTTGTGGAGCACAGAAGCACAGAATGTGATCTTCCTGGGTTGGAAGAGACCTTAAAGATCATCCAGTCCCAACCCCCTGCCATCTCCCACCAACCCAGGTTGCTCAAGTCCTCATCCAACCTGGCCTGGAACACTTCCAGGGAGGGGACATCCACAACCTTGGGGTCCCTTCCAACCTGAGTGTGACTCTGTGACTGTGATTCTGTCTCTAAGCCTACGAAGTTCTTAAGTTGCTGCCAGCTACAGCAGCTGGGACAGGCTCTTGGAGAAATGTCAATGCCCACTTGTCCTCTTCTCATGTTTCCTCTAGGCTGTGTAATTAGCTGTGGTCAGGGCAAGGCCACTGAGCCAGGCCAAGCTTTGGTTTGCTGCTGCAGGATGCTCCTTCAGCGCAGCTCTTGGCCGCTGTGGTGATTGTGCAACAAAAGCACCGGGGTGAGGATGCTGAGGCTCTGCTGGGAAGCAAGATCAGTCCAACTGCATCCCTGCATCTCCATCACTGCTCTCTCTGTTGGGAAGAACACTTTGCCTTGTCCCTTTCCTCCAGCTTCCTGGCTGTGACCGCATGCTACAAAGAAAGCCTTGTTCACAAAGATCAAAGCAGACAACTCTGCAAGAACCAGGCTTCTGCAAGAGAGGGGGAGACAAAGCAAGCAAGAGATCAGAGGAAGTGTGCATGTTCTTCCTTGCACTGATATCCACAGGCACTTTGCTCTGCTTCTGGATGAGCAGGTGGAATTCTGAAAGGATTTTTTGCACCTGGCTCCGGCACGTGGATGATCTGCCCAAGATCTGAGCTAAAACCCAGCACAGAGAGAGAAAGGGAAAAGGATTCTAATCTTCAACTGGTCCCTTTTGTGAAGAGATGAGCTGGGTGGATGAGGGAAGAGTGGAGGATTAGCCTGGAAAGGAATGGTTTGGGACAGAGCGTTTGCTGCCTGGCAGCAGCGAGGCGGCCGCGGAGCATGCGCCGGCGCAGCAGGAGGCTCTTTGATACCAGGCTCAGGGATCACTGTGCTGTGTGCTGCTTGGCAGACAGGCTGCCTCCTAACCCCCTGCCACTAACACAGCCAGTTCTCACTCATCATTCTGGAAAAGGAGGGGTGCACCTTGCTCTGGAAGGGGTTAAGGACAGCCTAGGGGGGGACTTTCCTCAAGTGCAAAGGGAGGAGAAGCTTGGAACGCTCTTGTCAGCAGGCTGCAACGTGGCCAGGGAAGTGGTGGCCACTGTCTGGGCTGTATCTGTCTGTTCACATATTTCACTCCTCATTTTCCCCTATCTGCCAGCTCCTATTAGCAGTGATAGATGTTGGAAGCGTTGCTTTGCTTCAGCTGCAGCCGTTCAGGTCAATAGCCCCAGGAGTGACCGTGACAGCCATGCAGAGGGACAGCAGCCTACAGAACTGGATCCCAGGCAGCTGGCTCAGACACATCAGCCAAGTTTGGGGGTGGAGAGAAAGTAAAGAAGCACCAGAGAGCTGGGGGGGGGGAGGTCTAAGATGGGAAGAGGGATGGGAGGGGCTGTCTTTGCCCATGGTCCTGCTGGGATGAGCCCCTGGGAAATGCTGCACTGATTTCCCAGGCTGTGTCTCACAGTTAACTGATGATGGATAAAACCCATTGCATGGGGCCTCTTCTCAGCAGCTCTGGTTGCAGGGAGCTGAAGGCAGTGGGAACAGACTGCCATGCAGTGCCCTGAAGGATTGTGTTTCTCTGGAACAAACCAGGAACACGTTTGAGGCAGGAATGCCAGCAATGCTTGCAGCCCATGGACAAATGGAAGCGTGGCTTGGATCTCTTCTCAAAGCCACTTCTCTGCAGGCAAGCACTGCTGGCCCCAAAAGCAGAGCTCTGACAATCAGCAGAGAGTCAGAGGAGCAGCTGGATGAGGGCAGGAGATGATGAACAAGAGGCTCATGTTTGCTCTTAGGCTGTATGTCAGCTGCTGGGCATGGTCCAGCAGCTGAAAACCAGTCTAGACCAGAGCAAAAGCCATGAGATTTACCTCCCTGCAAGTGGGAGTTGTACTCAGAGCTGAGGGTTGAAACACCCATGATGAAGACACAGAGCCATGTTCCTGGCTGCTGCAAGAACATCCAACTAGTCCTGACTACAAGTCAAGTTAATGTGGCCTAAGTAGGCTTTGTAGTGAGTGAGACAGATCCCAGGGGAATCAGGCAGCCTGCTCAGTATCTCTGGGCACAGGCACCTGGGAAGGAGATGTCCCTCCCATGCTGGGATAAATTCCTGCCACAACAGCCCAAAGCAGATGGATCTCCAAGGGATCCACATATTAATGGAAGGAGATGTCCCTCCCATGCTGGGATAAATCCCTTCCACAATAGCCCAAAGCAAATCCTGGCTGGGCAGTGAGTGGCTGCTTGAGAGCAGCCCTGAGGAGAGGGACTTGGGGGTGCTGCTGGAGGAGAAGCTCAACAGGAGCCAGCAGTGTGCACTTGCAGCCCAGAAAGCCAAGCAGAGCCTGGGCTGCAGCAGCAGAAGTGTGGCCAGCAGGGCCAGGGAGGTGATTCTCCCCCTCTGCTCTGCTCTGCTGAGACCCCACCTGGAGTACTGCATCCAGTTCTGGAGCCCCTGGGACAAGAGGGATGTGGAGATGCTGGAGTGTGTCCAGAGCAGGGCCAGGAGGATGCTCAGAGGGCTGCAGCAGCTCTGCTGTGAGCACAGACTGAAAGAGTTGGGGCTGTGCAGGCTGGAGAAGAGGAGGCTCCCAGGTGACCTTCTTGTGGCCTTCCAGGATCTGAAGGGGGCTACAAAAAAGCTGGGGAGGGACTTTTGAGGCTGTCAGGGAGTGCCAGGACTGGGGGGAATGGAGCAAAGCTGGAGGTGGGGAGAGTGAGGCTGGAGGTGAGGAGGAAGTTGTTGAGCAGGAGAGTGGTGAGAGGCTGGAATGGGTTGCCCAGGGAGGTGGTTGAGGCCCCATGGCTGGAGGTGTTTCAGGCCAGGCTGGCTGAGGCTGTGGGCAGCCTGCTCTAGGGTAGGGTGTCCCTGGGCATGGCAGGGAGGGGTTGGAACTGGCTGCTCCTTGTGGTCCCTTCCAACCTTGACTGCTTCTATGCTTCTATGAACTGCATCTCCCAGGCATCCACAGTCATGGCACACTCAGGAATGCAAAGCCAAAAGGCTCCACCAGACAGAGCAAGAGGGAGAGTAACTGGGAGATGTGAAACCAGGCTGGCTGTGGAGGGGAGGGAGCTTGAGGGGCACCAGAGACAGAGCACAGAGCATCAGCCCCAAAAAAACATTTGACCTTCAGGCCAAAATTCCTTGAGGCAAGAGGCAACCCATGCTGGAGGTCATGTCAGAGCACTCGAGGTCACTTATGCCATTGTCACCTGAAGCTAGTGCTGGAAAAAGAGGGACTGAGAGAAAGCTGCCAGGTCAGAACAGCAGTGGGTGAGTCAATGGTGGCACTTTTGTAGCAACAACTATTTTTAGGTAGCTTTTCTTCATGGTTGAAGATTATTTTGCAGTCTTGGGTTTGATTTGTAGGAGCAGATTTGTTAGAGGAAATTGCTTTATGTAAATGCATTCCAGTTGGGGGGAGGACCTGTGACACTGAGAAGTGCTGTTGAGCCTCAAACACCCTCCGTGGTGCCTGGCAGAAGGTGAGAGGGGTTGGTTCCCTCCTCCTCCTCCTCTAAGCAAAGCATTTCACAGCCTTCCCAGCCGCGTTCAGATGCAGGCTGCCTCTTAACAGGGTGTTTGCAAAACAAAGAGCAGCCTGCAAAGAGCAGAACAAAACTGGATGTGTGCTGCATGGCTAAAACTTCCCAGGGGAGCTGGCAGGAGTGGTGGGCAGGCAGGCAAAGCAGGGCCACAGCAAGAGAAGTGTGTGCATAAATAAAAGAGAGGTTAAAATGGTCCTCTCGTCCCCCCCTCTAAGGGTGGAGTTCTTGAAAGGTGATCATTTATGGGTACCAACCGTTGCAGTTGCTTCCCTTGCCTCAGCAGCTGAGGTAGATGTTGTGGCCTCAGCTGACTGCTTGAGAGCAGCCCTGAGGAGAGGGACTTAGGGGTGCTGCTGGAGGAGAAGCTCAACAGGAGCCAGCAGTGAGCACTTGCAGCCCAGAAAGCCAAGCAGAGCCTGGGCTGCAGCAGCAGAAGTGTGGCCAGCAGGGCCAGGGAGGTGATTCTCCCCCTCTGCTCTGCTCTGCT
>WAAF01013531.1:131877-144952 GCA_013400475.1 Tricholaema leucomelas
ACTGGCTGCTCCTTGTGGTCCCTTCCAACCCTGACTGATTCTCTGATTCCATGATCTCAAGATCTCTCTTGAATGGTTATGAATGGGCAGCAGAGTGGGAGTGCCAAGTCTTGACTGGCAGGAGTAAACACTGCAGAAGAGTCCAGAAATCCTGGCATGGGGGCTTTGGGATGGGAAGGACTCCTAATTAAATAGAAATTAGTTACTTAAGTGGTCAGTTCCTGGGGTTTTGCTGCTGTCCGATTAACTCAGCGCTCATTTGCATAAGCAATAAATGTTTAATGATGTTATTAATCTGTTTGAGCTGAGAAGCTTGTGGAGGTTGATAATTGGCATTTAACTAGATAGTTCCAGCATATTAGCTGATGGTTTATAGCTCCAGTCGAGGGTTCCCAATTATAACTGACCTAAAAAGGAAGATATCTGCTGGAGGGACCTGCCTTGGAAGTGTTACCTGAGCAACAGAATGAGGGCAGCTGATGTCTGCAGCTCAGAGGAATGTGTGCCCTGCTGAGACTGTGTCTGGAGTGTTGTGGCCACTGCTGGGCTTCCCAGATCAAGAGGGACAGGGATAGACTAGGGAGTGTCCAGTGGAGGCTACAAGGAAGAGGAAGGGACCGGAGGGACTGAGGAGGAAGGGTAGAATCATAGAATCATAGAATCAAGCAGGTTGGAAGAGCGCTCCAAGCTCATCCAGCCCAACCTAGCACCCAGCCCTGCCCAACCAACCAGACCATGGCACTAAGTGCCCCAGCCAGGCTTGGCTTCAACACCTCCAGCCACAGCCACTCCACCACCTCCCTGGGCAGCCCATTCCAATGCCAATCACTCTCTCTGCCAACAACTTCCTCCTAACATCCAGCCTGAACCTGCCCTGGCACAACTTGAGACTGTGTCCCCTTGTTCTGTTGCTGCTTGCCTGGCAGAAGAGACCAACCCCCAGAGAGAGCCCTGGGGGCTGCTGAGCCTGGAGAAGAGAAGGCTGAGAGAGGATCTGATGGATGGTTATGAGTACCTGGAGGGTGGCTGTCAAGCAGAAGGAGCCAGACTCTTCCCTGTGGTGTCCTGTAGTCTGTTCATGGGTGGGTGACAGAGCACTGCAACAGGCTGCCCAGGGGGGATGTGGAGTCTCCCTCTCTGGACATAGTCAAAACCTGCCTGGATGTGTCCCTGCCCATGACAGGAGGGTTGGAACTAGATGGTCCTTGTGGTGCCTTCCAACCCTGACTGATTCTATGGTTCCATATCCCTCTATGATTCCAACTGCTTCCAGCCCTTCTGTGATTCTGCTGCATGATTCTGTGTGTCCCTTTGTGCTCTGCTCTGGGTGATCCTGCTCTGCCAGGGGGGTTGGACTGGATGAGCTTTGGAGGTCTCTTCCAGCCCCTGACACTCTGTGATGCTGTGACTCTTTACACATCCACCAGCCTCTGTCTCAGCTAAGGCAGGTGCTCGTCGTGTCCACACACCCTGTGGAAGCACTGAGCAGCACCAGGCTCAACTCCCCTCCTTGTGCCCTCCACTCACAGTAATGCCCTCTAGACAACTCCATCTGAGACCTGTCACTTAGCCATTCCATTTCCTGGGCCATCTCTGCACTCACTTGGATGAGCTGAGTGGTTTGGTAGGCAAAAGATGACAGTGACTGACAGGAGCCATTCCCCACCAACCCCTTGGGCTGACATTGATTGGATTCCTGTCCTTTTTAATTCTTTATTAGCTGGAACCTGTGTTAGTTTTAACTTTGGTGCCAGCAAATCACTCTATGGGATTCAAGTCCTTCTCTGGGTCCTCTGGGTCCTTACCCTGTGTCCTCTTCCAGTCTGCTAGGATTTAACCTTCCAGAATTTAACTATTTCAACAAACAGCAGGAAAAAAATGACAACAGCCATGGGAGCTCCTCTAGATAGGCCTTCAGGATGGAGGTTAGTGGTCAGGGTAATTGGGCTTGGTGACCCTGAAGGTTGTTTTCTGACCTTGATGATTCCATGATTCTGTGATTTGAACCTCTCTGCTTGTTTCTAACAAGGGGAGTGGTTCTAACAAGGTCAGCAAGCTCCTTGCTCTTGTCATCCTCAAGGTGTAGAAGTTGTTTTGCCATCTCAGAAGCCCCAAGGTGTAGAAGTTGTTTTGCCATCTCAGAAGCCTCAAGGTGTAGAAGTTGTTTTGCCATCTCAGAAGGCTCAAGGTGTAGAAGTTGTTTTGCCATCTCAGAAGCCCCAAGGTGTAGAAGTTGTTTTGTCATCTCAGAAGCCACAGAGCAATGTCTGTTGCTCTCCAGGGACAGGTCATGCACAGCTATTCAAACCTTCTGTCTTTTCTGAATCTTTGCTGCCCTCTTGACCACATCCATCTCCTGGAGTGCCTGCAGAGCACTGCAGAGGTTGTGTTTGTTCCTCTTGTCGTGCCCAGGGTAACTCTGCCTTCTGTATCAATTGCTTGCCCTCCACAGCTTCTCTTTCATACTGACTGATCACTCTCTTTGCAGCTCCTCCATTTGGTCCCTGCTGGAGATGAGGAACCTCCCTGTGTGCAAGCTGACAAATCCCCAGTTCCATGGCTAAATGCTAAGGCAGAGACTGTTTGGCAGAGCCTGCAATGTATTTGAGAAGCTGGGAGGGAAGGTGTGCTAGAATCATAGAACCATAGAATCAGCTCCAGGCTCAGCCAGCCCAACCTAGCACCCAGCCCTGCCCAACCAACCAGACCATGGCACTAAGTGCCCCAGCCAGGCTTGGCTTCAACACCTCCAGGCACAGCCACTCCACCACCTCCCTGGGCAGCCCATTCCAATGCCAATCACTCTCTCTGCCAACAGCTTCCTCCTAATATCCAGCCTAGACCTCCCCTGCCACAGCTTGAGCCTGTGTCCCCTTCTTCTCTTGCTGGTTGCCTGGCAGAAGAGACCAACCCCACCTGGCTACAGCCTCCCTTCAGGTAATTAGGAGCCTTTCATTGCCAGTAACAGGAGGGAGAAGTAAGGAAAAGGGTCAGGAACATCAAGTCTGAGTTGCTTTCTGCATCATTGTCCCTCTCCTGGAGCAGCACTGGATGGGAGCAGCTGGGGACATGCTCCAGCTGCTCTTGCCCAGTGAGTGTGGGCACAGTGACCACTCTGGCTTGGGAGAAGGGAGCTGATCCTCAGCACTGTTGGTCGGGAAGATGTCTGTGAGGAGCAGGGGAGGAGGCAGTGGCACTAAAGTCCAGGTCAGAGCCACTTGAGTGCCCAACAGCTTCATTCTCACACATCCCTGCAGAATGGCTGGCAGCTCCCTCCCTGTTCCAGGAGGCTGAAGAATCTTCCTTCTGTCTGGGCTGCAGCAGGTCTCAAGGGTACTTGGGAAGCTGTAGGAGAGGAGAGAAGGGAAGGGGATGTGGGAAGAGGCACATCAGCCTTGAGCCCTGCTTTCTGCTGCAGCTAGCAGGGGAGACAAGAGAACTGAAGCCCTGACCACCTGTCCATGTGCCCTGCTCTTCATGCACTTCTGTCTAGGTGACAGAGAAGCAGAGTGGCTCCTCCTCACCCTGCCACCCATAGCCTGTGTCTGCACCTCACTCTCAGCAGTCTCTCTGTGGAGGTGCAAACAGGGAGTTGATCTCATCCCTTGGGCACATCCAAGAGGCAGCTGCCCCCTGCTCCGTGCTGTAAGCACCCCAAAGGCAAGAGGAGACAAATCCAATCCAGGGCACATGGCCAAGCAGAGAGAGACATTCCCAGGAGTGCTGCTGAAGATTGTTGAGCAAATTAACTCTATTAAGGCAGATGATAAGACTCTGAGCTGCAATCCCTGTACCTTCTATCTGACAGAACTCATCTGGTGGCTGCTTGTAATAGCATGACCTTAATGGACTCATCAAAGGAGCAAGGCTATATCTCTGGCTAAACATGGGCTTGGGCCCATGCTGTGCCCTGGATAGCTATAGCAGGCTGCTGAGATCAAGAGAAGCCCACTCTGGTGTAATGAGGTTCAGGATCTAGCCCCTTCATCCCTCCAGGAGAGGCAATTTCAAATGTCATCACCTCCTTGAAAGTACAGCAGAAGAAATAAATTACTAAAGGGATTTGATTGTTCATTACTCTGCTGAGCTGCAAAGAAACGAAGCAGAACTAAAATTAAGGGCTAGGAGGCAGAGGAAACATGAGGAGATTTTGCAAGGTCCACCTTTTCTCCCCAGACAAGCAGGGGCACTCTGGACAATGCTGCACCAAGCTGTGAAGCCAAGCTTGGAGCTTGGAGCTCTGTGGAGTGGTCCAAGCGGGATGGAGAGAGGGCAGAGGGAGGTTTGTGATGGATTTGGACAGATTTGGACAGTTGCTCTGTTAGAGCAACTGTGTGGCAGAGGGACAGGGACATCCCAGAATCCAGAGCTAATGCAGATATTGCTTGGCTAAATGGGAGGTGTGGGGGTGCAGCCTGTGTGTGCACATGCAGGGAGCTCAGTTTCTGTGGGTGGGCACTGCTGCAGGTTACTGCAGATTGCAACCTCTGAGCAGTCAGCTCTGCCCTGCACAGTGCTGGCTTTGCTGGGCTCTATGGGATCATAGAATCAGTCAGGGCTGGAAGGGACCACAAGGATCAGACAGTTCCTCATCTGCCATGGGCAGGGACACCTCACACTAGATCAGGCTGCCCACAGCCTCCTCCAGCCTGGCCTTAAACTCCTCCAGGGATGAAGCTTCCACCACCTGCTTGGGCAACCCCTTCCAGGCTCTCACTACCCTCATGCTGAAGAACTTCTTCCTGACCTCCAGTCTGAATCTCCCCATTTACAGCTTTGTTCCATTCCTCCCAGTCCTATCACTACCTGACAGCCTAAAAAGCCTCCCTCCAGCTTTCTTGTAGCCCCCTTCAGATACTGAAAGGCCACAATAAGGTCACCTTGGAGCCTTCTCCTCTCCAGACTGAACAGCTCCAACTCCCTCAGTCTTTCACACAGAGCAAAGCAGCTCCAGCAGTGAAACTGAATCCAGCCCGGGAAGAGCTACCTGCAGGGGAGCTCCCACTACAGCAGCTACTCTGCAGAGGTCTCTCCTGATGTCTGCTGGATCCCATGGGGTTAACACAGTGCTGCTGCTGCTGCTGTCCAAACCCCATCCTTCTTAGTGGCCACTGGGAAGCACTGCAAGGGAAGGTCACCAGGGGTTAAAGCCACATTCCAGACATGCTTTTGCTGCCAGCAGCTACTTAACCAAACGCTACTTAACCAAGGCTGACTCTGCTGCTTCCTCTGCAGGAGACCTAAGGCAGCAAGCTGGTCATTACTGGAGAGAGCTGAGATGCCTCCACCCTTGGTGAGTGGCAAAGCAATGGCCTGTGCTGGAATGCATGTGAAATAACACCCACTAATATCAAGCCCATCCATGTGTCCACTCACAGTTGGGCACACTCTTCAAAGCAAGCACCCCAGGGAGGGCTGGATCCACACACCACACTGCCAAGCTCTCCCAAAACCTCAGCAGAGGCAGGCAAGTGGTTTGCAACCTCTTGAAGTGCCAGCTGGGCTAGTAAAAAACATTACAGAGGGAAGTAAAGTGGGCAAGGATCTTAAAAGGAGGTCGTGATTAGTAGCTAGCCAGTGGGATTGCCATGCTCCAGAGGCACCCAGGGGGTACTCAGTCTTCAGCAGCTAGTTGGGGGCAGATGTTGCTGGGTTGGAGGGCAGAAGGGCTCTGCAGCAGGACCTTGATGGGCAGAGTCCAAGGGGATGGTGTTCAATGAGTCCAAGTGCTGGGGGCTGCACTTTGGCCACAACAACCCCATGCAGAGATACAGGCTGGGGTCAGAGTGGCTGGAGAGCAGCCAGACAGAGAGGGATCTGGGGGTGCTGATTGATACCTGCCTGAACATGAGCCAGCAGTGTGCCCAGGTGACCAAGAGAGCCAATGGCATCCTGGCCTGCATCAGGAATGGTGTGGCCAGCAGGAGCAGGGAGGTCATTCTGCCCCTGTACTCTGCACTGGTTAGACCACACCTTGAGTACTGTGTTCAGTTCTGGGCCCCCCAGTTTAAGAGGGATATTGAGATGCTTGAAGGTGTCCAGAGAAGGGCAACGAGGCTGGGGAGAGGCCTCGAGCACAGCCCTACGAGGAGAGGCTGAGGGAGCTGGGATTGGTTAGCCTGGAGAAGAGGAGGCTCAGGGCAGACCTTATTGCTGCCTACAGCTACCTGAGGGGTGGTTGTGGCCAGGAGGAGGTTGCTCTCTTCTCTCAGGCAGCCAGCACCAGAACAAGAGGACACAGCCTCAGGCTGTGCCAGGGGAAATTTAGGCTCGAGGTGAGGAGAAAGTTCTTCACTGAGAGAGTCATTGGCTACTGGAATGGGCTGCCCAGGGAGGTGGTGGAGTCGCCGTCCCTGGAGCTGTTCAAGGCAGGATTGGACGTGGCACTTGGTGCCATGGTCTGGCCTTGAGCTCTGTGGTAACAGCTTGGACTTGATGATCTGTGAGGTCTCTTCCAACCTTGGTGATACTGTGAGCTGGAGAGAGAATGTAGTAGGTTGCTGGTAGATAGGCTTGGCAATTGCAAGGGATTCCTGCTTGTGGGAGGGAAGGGAAGGACAACACAGAAAGCAGCAGCAGCAGCTGCTTCTTTCCCCACCCTTGGCCACACTGACTTCTGGCCCCACTCAAAGGCACAAACTAGCCAAGGCTCCCCCCACCTCCCCCAGCACCCACTCGCTGGGAGCAGATGCAGAGAGGTGCAGAGCAGCCCCGTGGGGATGTGAGCTCCCAGCCTGGATAGAGAGAGAGCTCCAGGGGAAGGAAGGATGCTGAAGCAGGAGGCAGCAGTGTCGGGTCTGCAGCCACAGCCTGGAACGCTCCTGTGCTGGCGTGAATGACAAACAAACATCCCAGCAAACGCCCTGCTGGGAGGCTTCAAATTCCTTCTGCCTTACATCAGGGCAGAGAGGCAGAAGAGCAGCTCTGCCTTCACTCTGGTGTTTAACTGCTGGCTGCATCTCCAGCCCCTGAGGTGACACCAAAGCAGAAGCACCTCTTGATAGCAAGACTGCTCCTGAGCTCTCTCTGTAGCTGGAGGAGTCTCTGGGAGGCAGGGCTGGGGAGGGCTGTTGGATCAGCTCTCTTCTTGCTGTGCTTCTGTAACCAAGTGAAGCCCAGACACCTCCTGCTCAGAAAAGCCTGCCAGCCACTTGGCCTAACCAAACTGCTCCTCTTCTGCATGCTGGGGTCTAAGTCCCTCTCTTCCTCTCGCCATCTGTCACCAGACAAGCAGCAGAGCTGGTTCTGAACACTGCAGGGGTTAAGTGGAGGGGCAAAGTGCCAAGTGTCCACGGACCATTGCTCTGCGTTTGCACAGGGACAGATTCTCCTGACTGTGAAATGCTTCCACAAGTGTTTCTTGCAGCACAGTCACCTCCACCCGCAGCTAGGCAAGGATCTGAGCTGGAGCAGGGCCTGTCTGAGCAGGGCTTGGATGTGAAGGGGTGAAGGTGGAGCCAGCAGGACAAGGGAGGCTCTTCTGCCCCTATGCTCAGCACTGCTCAGGCCACACCTCAAGTGCTGTGTCCAGTTCTGGGCTCCTGAATTCCAGAGAGATGTTGAGGTGCTGGAAGGTGTCCAGAGAAGGGCAGCAAGGCTGGGGAGGGGCCTGGAGCACAGCCCTGTGAGGAGAGGCTGAGGGAGCTGGGGGTGTGCAGCCTGCAGAAGAGAAAGCTCAGGGCAGAGCTCATTGCTGTCTGCAGCTCCCTGAAGGGAGGCTGTAGCCAGGTGGGGTTGGGCTCTGCTGCCAGGCACCCAGCAACAGAACAAGGGGACACAGCCTCAAGCTGTGCCAGGGCAGGTCTAGGCTGGATGTTAGGAGGAATTTGTTGGCAGAGAGAGTGATTGGCATTGGAATGGGCTGCCCAGGGAGGTGCTGGAGTCGCCATGCCTGGAGGTGTTGAAGCCAAGCCTGGCTGGGGCACTTAGTGCCATGGTCTGGTTGATTGGGCAGGGCTGGGTGCTAGGTTGGGCTGGATGTGCTTGGAGGTCTCTTCCAACCTGCTTGATTCTGATTCCAAGGTGTTGTGTTCTCCTTCTCCTTTCTGCTTCAGGCCAGGGCAAGAGGGAGGGTCAGGTTTTGGACCTGGCTCTGGCAGATGAAGGACATGCTGCTGCTGAAGGGGCAGGGTGGCACTTTGGCCTCACACACTGAGGGCCCAGTGCTACCAGATCACTTTTCCAAGCATTATCTTTCCCTCCTTAATCCTTTTTCTCATCTGGACCTTTAGCTGTCCCTGCAAGGGATTTCACTTTGTGTACACAGTGAAGGGAACAGCCCCCAGAGAAACCTACCCCAGCCTCCTCCCCCAGACTGAAGATCCCTTTGAAACCCCCAGCGCCTTGCAAGCCCTGCTGTTTATCTTGCCCTTTAGCCCCTCACATCTCTGCCAGCTCACATCTCTGCCTCCCCTGGGACCAGCAGTTCATTAACCCTTTGCAAACAGAAGGCATCGTGGGGCTCTGAACCAACACTTGTGCCCGGGGGCGTGAATGCAAAGGGAGTGTGGCTCCAGTGAGCCAATCCTGCTGCTGCCTTCAAAAGCAAACTGGAGCTGTGTTTGTTCTGCCAAGCTTTTTCCACTCGGTTTAATTTAGCTCTGTGAACTGGTCGTGTCTCAAGCTCCCTGGAATGTGTCAGGTGGGGTGCGTGATAAATATGCATCATCTGATCTCATTGTCTTGCTCTCAAAGGTTCAGCAGGCAGAAAGAGTCCAGTTAAGTGCTCACTGCTTTCAGGGTGAGGATTCAGGGCACAGACAGGCTGGCACTCTGCTAGGACAGGCTGCTTTAGATATGCAGGCTGTGTGTGGCTGTGAACAGGGATGCAGTCGAGCACCAAGGTAACATTAACTCCAGCAAGGCTGGCAGCTGGGAGAGCTACAAAGCTGCCAGCTTAAAGAAAGAAGAAGAAGAAGAATTAGGAATCCTTCCCACTGATTTGCAATGTGTCTTGAGCAAGGCAGCACAGTGCTGAGTGCTTTGGCTAGCCAGCCATGAAATAGAAGGGGATTTGTTTGTGTGGGGAGGTGACAAATGGAAAGGGAACTCTGCTTTGCAGATCTCTGTGCAAGTAGCTTATCAGAGGTGTGGTGTGCTGATGTGCTGCTTTTCTGTGAAGCACTGAGGGATCAGGTTGAAGTTAAGAGGAGGCACAGACAAGAGAAGAGTGTGCAGCTCTCATAGAATAGAATAGAAAATAGAATAGAATAGAATAGAATAGAATAGAATAGAATAGAATAGAATAGAATAGAATAGAATAGAATAGAATAGAATAGAATAGAATAGAACAGAATGGAATTGAATGGAATAGAAAAGAAATAATCAGGTTGGAAGAGACCTCCAAGCTCATCCAGTCCAACCTAGCACCCAGCCCTATCCAGTCAACCAGACCATAGCACTAAGTGCCTCATCCAGGCTTTTCCTGAACACCCCCAGGGATGGTGACTCCACCACCTCCCTGGGCAGCCCATTCCAATGCCAATCACTCTCTCTGCCAACAACTTCCTCCTAACATCCAGCCTATACTTCCCTTGGCACAACTTGAGGCTGTGTCCCCTTGTCCTGTTGCTGGTTGCCTGGGAGAAGAGACCAACCCCACCTGGCAAACCAACCTCTTTGAGCAAAACCCCTCTTTGAGCAAACCAACTTCACTCAGGGCTGCAGTGAAGCAGGCCCAGAGGGTGATGCAGCTTCTGTAGTTGAGACATGGCTCACAGTCACCCTGGGACAGCTGAATGCATGGCAAGAAAGAGGGGTGACAGTACCAGGCCTTCCTGCCTGCCAGCATCTCTGTCCCAGCCTACAGCTGACCATGCAATGCATGCAGGACTCCATTGCACAGAGCTGCTCCTGCCCCCTTGCTCGGGCTGGATGTCACCAAGCATGCCCTGCAGTGAGCCAAGAGCAGCCTGGCTCTCAAGTCTTGATCACACAGTCACAGAAGCAGAGAATCAATCACAGGATCACAGCACCATGCAGGTTGGCAAAGCCCCTCAGGGCCACCAAGGCCAACCTAGAACCCTGCTCTACAAGATTCACCTTAAACCATAGCCCCAAGCACCACATCCAAACCACCCTGAAACACATCCAGGATGGGTGACTCCACCACCTCCCTGGGCAGCTCATTCCAGTCCCTGACAACTCTCTCCATGAAAAACCTTTCCCTAATGTCCAATCTCAACCTCCCCAGCCTCAGCTTGAGGCCATTCCCCCTTGTTCTGTCTCCAATTCCCTGTGAGCAGAGCCCAGCAGCAGCCTCTCCACAATGTCCCTTCAGGCAGCTGTAGACAGCACTGAAGTCTCCCCTCAGCCTCCTCTGTTTCATACTATACATCCCCAGCTCCCTCACTGTCTCCTCCTCAGATTTATTCTCTAGGCACTTCCCCAGCTTGGTTGCCCTCTTCTGGACCCTCTCCAGCACCTCCACATCTCTCTTGTATTGCAGTGCCCAAAACTGAACACAACACTTGAGATGTGGTCTCACCAAAGCCGAGTCCAAGGGCACAATCCCCTCCCTGCTCCTGACCCCAAAAGCAGCCAGGCTGCTTCATGATGCAAATGAAGCAGGCAGAGACAGGACTGGGGGGAATGGAGCAAAGCTGGAGGTGAGGAGGAAGTTGTTGAGCAGGAGAGTGGTGAGAGGCTGGAATGGGTTGCCCAGGGAGGTGGTTGAGGCCCCATGGCAGGAGGTGTTTCAGGCCAGGCTGGCTGAGGCTGTGGGCAGCCTGCTCTAGGGTAGGGTGTCCCTGGGCATGGCAGAGGGGTTGGAACTGGCTGCTCCTTGTGGTCTCTTCCAACCCTGACTGACTCTGTGAGTCTATGAAATGGCTTAGCCACACAAGCAGCTTTAAGGGAAGAGACCTTCCAGAGGTCTGACAAACTCTGTCTCTTCTTTGCTTCCACCAAGCCCTTCACATCACTCCCCCCATACCAAGAACGAGTGAGTCATTTCTCCTGCTCTGACACAGCCTTCTCTGGAAGCTTTCCCCTTTATTCCTCTCTGCTTCAATTCAGGTTCCCTTTGGGCACATCTCCCTTGCTCTCCTGCAAGTTGATTCTCCAAAGCTTTCATTGTGCCTCTGTTATTATTTGCTACTGCGCAGAGCAGCTGCAGGATTTCACCCCACGGGCACAGCTCTGTGCCTTTGTCTGGGCTTTGAAGCAGACCGTGGCTGTTTGCTGTGAATCTGAGCTGCCTGTGCAGACCAAGTACCATCAGCCCTGAGGCTGTTTGGACAAGGGTTGGGTTGTTGGGTTTTTTTTTTTCACAGCCAGTGCCATGCATCAGTTCTGTGCTGTGAGTCTGTCTGGTGCAGCTCTCCAGGATGGAATCTCTTGTCTAGTGGACATCCTTCACTTGTCTGGGTGATGTGAGCAGCTGGGGGTGATTTACTGAGCACTGAGGCTGCTGAGTTCTAGGATCAGCACCTCACAGAATGGCAGAGGCTGGAAGGGACCTCCAAAGTTCATCCAGTGCTGCCAGAGCAGGATCTCCTAGAGCAGATCACACAGGAACACATCCAGGTGGGTTTTGAATGTCTCCAGAGAGGGAGACTCCACAACCCCCCTGGGCTGCCTGTGTCACAAAAAGAGTTCATTTGAACTCTGGATTAATGGAAGCAGCATAGAAGCATAGAAACATAGAATCTTAGTCAGGGTTGGAAGGGACCACAAGGAGCAGCCAGTTCCAAGCCCCCTGCCATGCCCAGGGACACCCTACCCTAGAGCAGGCTGCACACAGCCTNCTCAAGGGTAGAAAGCTCTTCATTTGCTAGTAGTTACTCTGAGAAACCCAATCAGACACACCAGCAGGTGACTGGAAGGATGCTTTAGGGGTACATAACCTCTTCCCTTCCTTTCCTGTGTCTACTTCCACCTCCAGAAGAGCCAGAGGAGAACAAAAGCAATGAATGAAAATGCTCTGAAACAGACTGGGGGTAGAGTGTCCTTCTTTTCTCCTTAATTGTAACACCATGAATTAATTCAGCTTCCAGCAGGAACAAGAAGTTCCCAACAGCCCTCAGAGGTCCTGATAAAGCTGAGCTGTTTGTTCAGCCCCTTTGGGTTCTCTGATACCTGCCTCCCTGCCAGCTGCTTCCCACAAACTTTTGGGAGGGTTTGGAATCATTTGAGCATGACACACAGCAAAGGCTTTCTGCATTCTTAATTGGCAAAGCCTCTTCCCAATCCAGTTTGGGGGCCCCTGAGCTGTCCTGCCAATTTAGTCTGATCCTGATTCACTCTGCCTGGCAAACATCTTCCCAAGCCTACCCAAAAGCCCTGCCAATGTAACTGAATCCTCATCTGCCAGTTCTCATCATCTTCTGCTGAGGCATTCCTGGTGCCCTCCTGTTGGACTTTGCAGCACAGGGTCACAGGATCAAAGGATGTCAGGGGCTGGAAGGGACCCAAAGAGATCATCCAGTCCAATCCCCCTGCCACAGCAGGACCATCCAGTCTAGCTCAGGGCACACAGGAACACATCCAGACAGGCCCTGAAAAGCTCCAGAGAAGGAGACTCCACAACCTCTCTGGGCAGCCTGTGCCAGGGCTCTGGGACCCTTCCAGTCAAGAAGTTCCCCCTTGTGTTGAGCTGGAACCTCCTGTGCTGCAGCTTCCATCCATTGCTGCTTGTCCTATCCCAGGGAGCAGTGAGCAGAGCCTGTCCCCCTCTCCTGACCCCCAGCCCTCAGATATTGATAAACATTGATTCAATCCCCTCTCAGTCTTCTCTTCTCCAGACCAAGCAGCCCCAGGGCCTTCAGCCTCTCCTCCTCAGGCAGTGCTCCAGTCCCCTCAGCATCCTCGTAGCCCTCTGCTGGACCTCTCCAGCAGATCCCTGTCCCTCTTCAACTGGGGAGCCCAAAACTGAAGGCAGTGCTCAAGATGAGGTCTCACCAGGGCAGAGTAGAGGCAGAGGAGAACCTCCCTGGATCTGCTGGACACACTCTGCTCAATGGGCCCCAGGATCCCATTGGCCTCTTGGCCCCCAGGGCACATTGCTGCCCCATGGATGTTCTCCCCCAGCACTCCCAGCTCCCTCTCCACAGGGCTGCTCTCCAGCAGTCACCTC
>WAAF01013531.1:151749-179959 GCA_013400475.1 Tricholaema leucomelas
CACAGAATGTGATCAAAGATCACATTCTGTGCTTCTGTGCTCCACAACCTCCCTGGAGGTGTTCAGGGCCAGGCTGGATGAGGCCTTGAGCAACCTGTTCTAGTGGGAGGGGACCCTGCCTATGGCAAGGGGGTTGGAACTGGCTGAGCTTTGAGATCCCTTCCCACCTAAAGCATCCTATGATGACTTTGTTGCATTTGCAGTGACCACTTTCCAGTAGCCTACAGCCATCTCCCAAGGCATGGTGTGAAGTGACTCCAGAAGATTGGAATCCTATCTGCACCCTCAGGATCTGCATCCTGGCATGGGCATTTGCTTGGAATTAGGAAGAAAATGCTAGAAGGGAGTTTATGCTTACTAACAATCCTAATTGGGGTGAAAAAGAGGGCATGGTGGGGGGAAGGGTTGCTCCTGAGAATTATCTATGGGACTATATTGGCAGGTAGCTGGCAAAGACAATCAAACCTTTGGTGCAGGCAGGATCCAGCTCCTTCCACTCTCTCAAAGCAAGGAGCATCTTTTCTCTTGCTCTCTTAATCAGCAACCACTTCTTTACCTGCAGAATTGATTTGCCTCCATCCCACAAACCTGCCCCTCCACCGAAGAGGAAACAGGAGGTGAAAAGCCACCTGACTGCAGAAGACATCCAGGTACAACTTCCCTGCCCAGCTGAAAGTTGCTCCCTCTGGCAAAGAAAACTGAGTCCAAGCAGTGCCTGCAGTGCCTGCATTTTGGGGAAGCAGGTTTCTAAGAGCAAAGCAGTCCACAGCTTAGGTTTGAGGGGCAGAAAGTAAGGACTTGCCTGCCTAGAAGTCTGATTCTAAGAGACTGACAGTAATGGAAAGCTGTAAGAGGAGTCCTGCCTACTGCCTTTTGTTGGGGTTTGAATCCTGTATGTGATGGTGTCCAGATGGGCTCTTCAGTGTGAGGACTTTGGAGCATCCCTACCACTTTGAATGTCGTGAGTGGTGAGAGGATAAAAAGAGAGGACAGAAGGCAAAGAAGGAATAAGGGAGAAGGGCCACAAAGATGCTCAGAGGGCTGCAGCAGCTCTCCTACAAGCACAGGCTAGGAGAGTTGGGGCTCTGCAGCCTGGAGAAGAGAAGGCTTGGAGGAGACCTTGGAGTGGCCTTCCAGGATCTGAAGGGGACTCCAGGAGGGCTGAGGAGGGACTATTGACAAGGGCTTGTAATGAGAGGAGGAGGAGGAATGGGTTCGAAGTGGCAGAGGAGAGATTGAAAGTGGATGTTAGGAGGAAGTTGTTTGCAGTGAGGGTGAGGAGACACTGGCAGAGGTTGCCCAGGGAGGCTGTGGAGCACAGAGAGGGAGGGTGAGGAGACACTGGCACAGGTTGCCCAGGGAGGTTGTGGAGCACAGAGAGGGAGGGTGAGGAGACACTGGCACAGGTTGCCCAGGGAGGTTGTGGAGCACAGAAGCACAGAATGTGACCAAAGATCACATTCTGTGGTTCTGTGCTCCACAACCTCCCTGGAGGAGTTCAAGGCCAGATTGGATGAGACCTTCAGTGACCTGAGTGGGAAGTGTCCCTGCTTATGGCAGGGGGTTGGAACTGGATGAGCTCTGAGGTCCCTTGCACCCTCTGTGACTCTATGATGCTAATGTGAATTGTGTCACCCTTCGTGGAGGTATCTTGTGGTGGTGACTCCTGAGGCAGACGCTGTCCTGAGCTGTGACAGAAGAATCTCCTCAGCTCTTCTCAACCCTCCTCTCTCTCCTCTGTTGCAGGTTGTTCACTTAGACAACATGAAGCATGAGGAGGAAGTGCAGAAGCTTGCTTTGCAGCCTCCATACTACGACATGGCAGCCAGTGAGCCCTCTCCCTACACTGACAAAATGGTAAGGAGATCAGGGTGCTGCTGGTGCTGCCTGACCTCATCCTCACCCCCAGCCTGGCTGCCTTGCACACAGCTTCTCCACCAGCCACAGGGGTGGCCAAGCAGCCTTCACAGTCCAGGAGCTTTTCCTCTCCTGGAGGAAGGAAACATCTGCACTTGGATCTCAGCCCATCTCCTAAACACCAAACTGATTCAGAGGTCCTTGTGCTGGGCTTTCCTGGGTCACTGCTCAGCAGAACACCCTGCTGCTCCCAAGTCTTCATCAGGGGACTGTCACAAACCCTGCTAGTCTCATCTCTACCTCCATGTGACAGCTAAGCCTACAGTCTTAGCACTGGTGAGCCTTCACCTCCTGCAACTGAGCTCCTGTTGGAGCTGAAGGCAGCAGCAGATGCTGCAGTGAGAGCTTCGCAGTGCAATTATCTGCAGGGCAGAGCGTGCCAGGGTTTGACTCTTAATTGACAACAAATTCTTTAAACCCCCTTCCTCTGTGGGTGTGGATTTGTTCAGCCTCAGAGAGGGAGATGCTAATGGGAGGCAGCAGCAGCAGTGAGATTAAGGGTCAAGCAGGGATGTTAACAGCCATGAGGGAGAGGCTGCTTCGCAAGGACTGAGGAAATGTTAGATTCAAAGGGCAAAGGCATAGGTAGGATTAGAGTCCTCCCTTGAGGAGAAAACAGAAAACCTTCCTCTCCCCAAGCCTCCTTTCCCTGCTCAGCCTATCCTCCCTGGCATTCCCATCTAAATGCTGCAGGTCTCTCTCCAAGCTTTCCTCCTGGAGGGGTGGTTCAGAATGCCACAGGCCAAGCCTGGTGCTTCTAGAGCTCAGCAACGTGAACCCATCTGTTTGAGACAGCAGTACAAATACCAGCCCATGCTGGAGCAGCACTTCATGAACATAACTAATTATAGCTCTCCCTCCAGTTCATCCTGGTATCAACCTTCAGTGCATATTCCTGCTCAGAGAATAGCAGGACAGGGCCCAGTGACCTTTACCTAGCAGAAGCTTACAGCAAGACAGCTGCTGAGGGCTTTGGAAGTCCAAGTGCAGAGCTCTGTGTGAGCTGTGGGGATGTGATCCTGTTTGCTCCATCCTAGCTGAAGGTGGCTGATACCCTTAAAGAGAAACTTCCCTTTGGAGCCCACCCTCAGACCTGGGCCTTGTCTCCAGCTTTGTCTAATCCTTGCTGAGTGGCAGGTGAGTTTTAAATGAAAGGCAGGACACTAGAGCCAGACAGGCTGCTCTGTGGAGAGCATCTGAGGGCTGAATTTCAGGCAAGCAGGAGGACAGAGGAGCTCATTTGAGGAAATAACGAGCAGTCAGTTAATTAAGTGGCAGAGTTAGTGATGTGAGATAGGGCCTGATGTGGAGCTGCTCAGTAACCATGGGAACTGAGTTTGCTGCTCTCAATCCTGGTCTGAGAAGATGCATTTCAGTGCCCCACGTTTGGGACTCACTGCTCCTTAGCCCTGGTTTTAGCCAAGAGAGGATGGGGCTGTGGGACCCTCATTTCATTTGGCCCATGTAGGAACTCCCTTTGTGGTCAGGATGCAGTGTCTGGGTGACCCAACCACCACTGTCACAGCTCTGCCTGCTCTTGGCACAAGTCTGGCACAGCTGTGCATTGGATCTGCCCTCTGGTCAGCTTGGCTGGCAGTACCTGTAAGGGGCATCAGGCTCCCCCATGCCCCACGCCTTGGCTTTTCACCCCGGGAACTGGATGAGGCTCTCTTCTTGCTCTCTCTCTTTGGGCAGGCTGTTGGAGTTTGTGACTGGCAGGGGGAAGAAGGGTGTCACTTTGCTGCCAACGAGTGCTGGTTTTGCTGGATCCCAGCTCAGGCAGGCAGCACCATACTGCCCAGCCAGGACCTGTGCAGCATCACACTGCCCAGCCAGGACCTGTGCAGCATCACACTATCCAGCCAGGACCTGTGCAGCATCACATTGCACAGACAGGACCTGTGCAGCATCACACTGCCCAGCCAGGACCTGTGCAGCATCACACTGCCCAGCCAGGAAGGACCTGTGCAGCATCACACTGCCCAGCCAGGACCTGTGCAGCATCACATTGCACAGCCAGGACTTGTGCAGCATCACACTGCCCAGCCAGGACCTGTGCAGCATCACACTGCCCAGCCAGGACCTGTGCTCTGCAGAGGAGCCAGCTCTTGCCCTCCTCCTTGCAAGGGCCACTCACTGACATGACTTTTTTCCACCTCTAAGCACTGCAAAGGCCTCCTGTTTGTGTTGCTTGCTTGCACTGCCCTGCTAGGGGATGCTAAGGGCTGGCTGGGATAGGATTCCCATGGACACCTGCAGGGAACTGCAGCAGGGACAGTGCTGGTTACCCAAACCAGCACACTCAGCTCAGACTCAGCAGCCACATTGCATCAGCAGGCTAAGGGACTGGCCAAGGCAAGCTGGAACTGCACAGTTCTTGGTCAGTCTGAGGATGAGGAGGGAAGCACATTCCCTTCAGCTTCGCTGGGTCTCTGCCACCTCGCTTGGAGGTGTGTGGGGATGCAGATGTAGGCTGCTGCTCTGTTTCAAGTGTGGCTCCAGGAGCCATTGGAGGGCAAGGAAAAAGCAAAGCAGGATATTCTTGTTCTGCCTGTCTTTCATCTGGAGATTTTCCTTGGGAGGGGAGTGAAGAAGATGAGAGTTGAAGGGAATGGAGTCTGCAGGAACATGGGGTGAGTGCACTCAGCTTTACATGAATTGGGCAAAGCCTCCTAATTTGGGGTAAGCTAAATTCATCACAAGGCAGCAGGAAAGCCACTGCCTGGGCTTGGCAATTTCACAGCACTAGAATGGGAGTCAGAAAGAGGATAGAGATGGCAAAGAGCAAGGGAGAGGGAAATGGGAGAGGTGCCAGGAGAAAAACAAAAGAGGCAGGTGGAGAAGAAATCCACACATTGGGTGTGCAGGTTTGTGTCTGTGGGCATGTGGAGATCTGTGCTGGCAGGGGACCAGGTGAAGGGGAGAGGCTGGGGCATGTCTGCAGGGACAGGATAGCTGCAGGAGGGAGCAGATGTGGGCCCTGTGTCAGCAACTGCAAACGAATGCCTCTGGTTTTGGGTGGGGAAGTGTGGGAAGGAGGACATGAAGCTGACAGCACAGAAATATGCAGGGACAGGGTAGTGGACAGAGCACAGAAGCTGGCAAAGGTTCTGGAGAACAAAGCTGATGAGGAGCAGCTGAGGGAGCTGGGGGTGTTTGGAGAAGAGGAGGTTGAGGGAAGACTTCATTGCTCTCTACAGCTCCCTGAAAGGAGGCTGCAGTGAGCTGGGGTTGGTCTCTTGTCCCCACATCAGGTGCTAGAACGAGAGGAAGTGGACTGCATGGGGAGGGTTAGGTTGGAGATAAGGACCAATTTCTTTGCTGTGAGAGTGGTCAGAGATTGGCACAGGCTGCCCAGGGGACGTGGTGGAGTCCCCATGCCTGGAGGTGTTCAAGAAAGCAGTGGACATGGAACTTGGAGACATAGTTTGGTGGCCATGGTGGGGTTGGGTTGGACTTGATGATCTTAGGGAGCTCTTCCAGCTGAAACAATTCTATCAACCTATGCTAAGGAGGCACAGGGACTATGAGGTTGCCTACAGCAGTTGCCTTTGAGCTCTTGTGGGGTGCAAGCTTTGGTTTGCATGAGGCTACCTCAGCAGGAGTGGATGGGATGGAAAGCTGAGTGTGCTTCAGGTAGCACCAAGACTGTGCATGGTGCTGGCACCCACCTGTGTCTGTGTGCAGAGAAATGTGTGTGGGTGAAAGCAAAGGAGTGCCCTGGGCACACAGGGCAGTGCCTGTGCCATGCAGATGTGTGGTTTCGTGTGTGAGAGAGGCAGCAGGAGCCAGCTGCAGGTCCAAGTGCATGCAGGAGCAGAGGGGTGATTGGTGTTTGTGTCAGCTACAACCATTTGCACAGGTAGAAGGGAAAGTCTTATTGCTGCAGACAGCCAAATAATTCCTTTCAGTTTGCAGGGCAATTACTGGGGTGCCAATGGTGATGATTTACACAGGGTGCTTGCATCTGGCACTGCTGAGACCTTGTACACAAGGCACATTATTGATGTTGCAATAAATTCTGCACCAAACAAGCAACAGGGAGCCAGGAGTGTCAGAAAGCAGGGAAAGTCCACGAAGGAAACACCTCCAGTGAAAAGGAAGCACTGTTGGAGCCACCTTTCCAGTGTCCAGTTTCCTTGTGGTGCTCACCAGAGCTGGGAGCTGGAAGACCTGGAGGCTTGAGGTCATCTCCCTCCTGCCTTTAGGGAGGTGCTCAGGTGGCAGTGGCAGGTTGTTGGCATGAAAGCTGTGTACCCTCTGGCCTCTCTGCTTCATGCCTGACCCCAGATTGAGTGTCTATGGACACTTAAGGAAATTAGTAATGCCAGCTCCAGTCTCAAACCTGATCCTATTCCCTGCAGGACTCTTTCCTCCTGAGCTTTGTATCTCAGTACCTTCTCTAGTCCTAGAGAAAGGCAGAGTAAGTCTTTACCTCCTCATTCCTACCCTGCCTACTTCACCTCACTGAACTACCACAAGCTAAAGAGAATGCTGACCCCAGGGGAGTTGGTGGGAAGATGAAAGCAGTGAGCTGGTGATGGGAGCAGCCCCGGTGCAAGGGGCAGCTGCTGGCAGTGCTGCCAGCCTGGGCTGGGTCACTCAGCTCAGCGGTGGATTTGGGGAGCAGTGCCCTTGGGACCTTTGCTTTGGTTTGGGGTTTTACCTGACTACTTGTTCATTATCTCCCTACCTCCTTCTTTTTAACTGTTTTCTTCTTCCTCCCCCTCTCCCCCTTCTCTTCTTTCTCCCTCCACCCTTCACACGCTCCCTCTCTTGTCTCATTCACTCACTCCCCGCACGGTTCCTGCGTCCTCGCTCCCCTTCCCTCCCTCCTTCCGCTCCGATTCCATCCTCTCGTGTCCTCCACTGCCTTGCTGCTCTCTTCTCTCCAGAACTCTGGCAACAAGGACTGTGATGTCCACTATGCAGAGCTGGACACTTCCGCTCTGGCCTCGTCACCCAGCCCTCGGACCTCCATCCATGCTGGCGGAGACCTAGTCGAGTATGCAACCATCCAGCCCAGCTTACGCTAGCGCATGTCACTCTAGGCCCTTTCCCCTCAGGTTCTGGCCTCAAGGTACACCAAAGTACTCTGCCTTCCTCACTGCACCCTTCTGAAGTCAGTGCTTTCCCCCCCTCCCCCCTTGCATCTCCTCCCTTTCCCCTGGAGTGGTCCCTACGCATCCAGTCTGTCCTCCTCCCCGCTCCCTCCATCTCCTGCATGCTGCCCACCCAGGAGCGCTGCTCTCTCTGCTACCCTGAGTTCTGGGGGTGCCCACAGGAATGCCTGTGCCTGGTCTTGCCTTCTCTGCATGCTCTGTGCAGGGTTTTCCTTTGCTTTCTACAGAGAGGTGAGGTGTGTGGGAGGGGGAAAGGGTTAATGGCTTTGTTTCAGAAGTGGGGGGGGTCTGCCCCCTCTGCAGTCAGTGTAGCTGGAGGCACAGGGAGAAAGGAGCTGGGTTTGGAGAGTTGGTCTCCAGGGGAGGGATTTGCTTAGGGGAATTTCTGTAGGGCTTGTCAGTATGAAGCAGCATAGAGCAGTGTCCCAGTCTGGGGCCATGAGCCAGGACTGGAGGGCAGAAATGACTCCTACCCCTTTCCAGGAGTAAGAAGGAGGATACTGATTGGAAGCTTGAAGAGAAATTCTACTTTAGAAGAGCAAAGGCAGGGAAGAGGAGGGAAGGGGATCAGTCAGGCACAAGCAGTAACACTGGGATGTGCAGAAGCTGAAGCCAGCAGCCTCGTGGAGCAGTTAAAAGGACCTTTCCTACCTAGTCAGCATCAGAAGAGAAAGAAAATGAGACTGACTGAAGAGAAACAAACACATAAGAGCTTGTGTGCATGGGAGCAACCCTAGATAAGGTGGAGCATGTGTGCATGTGTGAAAGAACAAGGTGGGAGAGTATGTGAGAGAATATGGGAACACATCAAGGTTCCTGCATCTGAGTCAATGAAGAAGGAGAGTTGGAGTATGCAAAGAGAAGAGAAGATGCTGTGCTGCAGGAGCTTGGTGCAGACAGCACAGATGGGTGGTTGAGGAAGATCCTTCACCTTGATGCTCTCCTCAAACTCAGAGAGCAGAGCTGACCCTTTCCCTGATCTCAGGCTTTTCTGACCACTTCTTGTAAGTGTCACCAAGATCCTTCAGGTTCAGGTCCTGTGGCAGGGACTGATCAGGACTCGGTTTGGACTTAAACCTACAAGTGGTTGTTTTGGACCACCTCTAACTACCAGTGACCCATTGAGGTGGAATGGTGTCAGCAGTGGAAAGAGGCTCCTTCAGCTCTTCTTACATTCCCTTACAGCCATACTCTTTCCTCAGGTATTAAAGCCATCAGGCCCCTGACTGACAGGGAGGGAACTCTCCTTTCCTGCATCATGGGAGACTTCCTGGGTGATGCCCAGCTTTTGGCCAAGGAAATGCCATCAGCAGTCCCCTCCTTGGCCATGACTCTCTCCTGTGTGCTGTAGTGACTGCAGCTTCTGCCTTGGTCCTCCCCTTCTATTTGCTGCCTTTTAAATGGAGGGAAGAGGCTAAGGGTTTGATGGGCTACAGCCTCACAGGGGTACTCGTGAAGGGGTACAGAGGAGGTTGAGGAAGGAAGCAAAGGGAGAGCTGCAGCTCAGTGAACCCCTCCTGGGTCACCCAGTGTAGATCAAAGGAGGCACACAGAGAAGAGTAGCATAGGGATGGAGAGGGAAGGGCTTGGAGAAGATAAAGGGTGAAGAGATTGGATCCTTGGGAAAGGCAGGAATAGCTCTGTGCAGGATGGGCAGGATTAAAATGCCATTGATTAGTGGCTCCCCACAGGCCAGGAGCAGCTGGGTGGGCGAAGGTGGAGCAGAACCACTTGTGGCAGGTATGCAATGGGTTAGTCCAGTCTGCTCTTATCCCTCTGGTCCCTGGTTTTCCCGTGTTGGAAGCAGCCCTGTAGTTCCCTTGCTGTAGCAAAAGCCTTCCTAGGTAAGTGTCCACAGCAGGCTTGGCCTGGACCTGAAGAGTAACCTCTCTCTCTTGTGGTGTCTCATCCACCCCTGCTCCCAGAATGAGGATCAAGGTCTTCGTAGACGTAACAAGTGAGAGTGGACAGTAAGTTTGGATCAGTTTGTTCTTCCTTTGCTCCATTCTCTTGTGGGGATCCTTTTGCCAGCTGCCAGGAACCTGCCCACATGGCACCAATGGGCAGCAGACAGACAGGATGGCAACAGCAGCCCAAAGGAAGATGGGGTTGAAAGCAGCCACTCTCCCTTATGCCTTCCCCTCCAATTCCCAGCAGCTTCTTGGGCTGCTCTGAAGGCTCGTTCCTAGTGGTAAAAACAAGGCAAGCACTCCCTAAGCCACCTTGGGAGGTCTTGCCTTGTCCTCCCAGGGGTGGGGGATGTTATTGGCACCCAAAGGACAGTAATCCTCCAAATCCAAATGTGGAAATGCTGCCAGCTCCTCTGAAGTGAAAACTAAAGCCAGTCACATGGTGCTTTGAAGGTGTAATCTCACCCCCACAAAACCTCCCTGCTGAGACACCACAGATCAGGGCAATTCTGCCCTTTTCTTTGGTTTTAATGCTTCTTTAATTGTTTCTTCACACACACACCCCCCCCCACTCCTGCTCTCTGTTTGGGAATTCCCTGTCCCTGTTACCACAAGAATAGCTCAAAACCTGTGAAACTTCCACCAAGATCCCAACAAATGAGTGAGCAGGGCTCAGATTCCCAAATCTGCTTCCTGAATGTCTCTCTACAATCATTATTAGACCTGCACCAAGTGGCAGATTTGGTGCTGGGGATACTGGGGAGAACCACCCAATGTGGCAGCCTTGGCTCAGTTTCCACTTGCCACATCTCCTCCCTATCAACACCAAGGTTGCCTGAAGACTTCCCTCAGGTCAGCAGCTCCATTTCCAATTTTCAGGAGAAATAAAGCAAAGAGCTAAGGTGGCTTCCTTTGAGTAGATCAGTGAGGATAACAGCCCTGCTCTGGCTCCAGAAAGGCAGAGATTTGGGAGAGAAAGGGCAAGGAAGGAATGTTAAAGGCTCCTGATGGTCTGAGATGCTATAGGAAGGCAAAGCAGGTAGGTACTGCAGACAACAAGAGCCCAAAGCATGCTGCAAGAAGGAATGCAACTTCCAGAGCAGGCTTGCTGCATCAGTGACACTTGCATGTGGCTGTGGCTGCATCTCTCATCACAGGCCTTGCCCTTCAGGAATTTCAGCCTTTGGCTTGTCTGAACCCAGGGAGGAGCCCTTTTGTCCCACTTGTCCTCAGTTCTGCCCTCCCAAATGTCCACCACTCTCAAGAGCAAGCTCAAGGCCATTGGTTCCTGCTCATTGCAGACACACTGATGTTTGCTCCTTGCTCAGGACAGTGATTATCCCTCCTAGGAAAGGTGTCAAAGGGAGAGCAGAGGGCAGTGATTATCCCTCCTAGGAAAGGTGTCAAAGGGAGAGCAGAGGGCAGTGATTATCCCTCCTAGGTAAGGTGTCAAAGGGAGAGCAGAGGGCAATGATTATCCCTCCTAGGTAAGGTGTCTAAGAGAGAGCAGAGGGCAATGATTATCCCTCCTAGGTAAGGTGTCTAAGAGAGAGCAGGAGCATGTTAGGAGATACCTCAAGCTGCAGCAGTACTTGGCAGAGGAAAAGCAGCTCCAAAATGCCAAGTGGGAGTCCCATGGAGCAGACAAGGAGTGATGAGGACAATCTACTGCTGGGGAGATTCCTACTGGCCTCCAGTAGGCAAATTTTCACTGTGAGAACAGTTGGACATTGGAATCATCTCCCAAGGGCAGCAGTGGATTTCCCTACATTGGACAGCTTTAAGACTTGGCAGGGTTCTGGGCCAGCTCATTTGAAATCTGCTATCACCCAGAAGGGTTGGTCCAGATGATCCCTGAAGCCCTTTCCAACCTGGCATGTTGTGACTCTGTGATTCTGTGAAGTAGGGAGTTCAGAAACAGGAAGGAGAGGATGTGAGGCTGCCAACAGCATCATGAAATGCTGCTTCATTTTGGTCCCCATCCTCCTGTCTGTCTTCCAACACCTACAGCCTCTCCCCTGACTGCTCCTCACTATGACAATAATCTTCTGCTGCTATCACTCACAAAATTGCTTCTTCCTTTCTGCCAGCCTGTGCTGCACCTCAAAATTCAAAGCCAGCTAATGGAGAGGATCAAGGTAGTGGCAGCCTAAGGTCTCTAAGTGAGCAGCAGGCACCTTTCCCAGGCAGGGAGCATGCTAACAGCCAACGAGTGCATGAGTGCCCACTGTGTTTGCCTGGAGCTTGGGCAAGCAGAGAAATGCAGCCTGCCCCTGTTTGTGAGCCCTGCTGCAAGACCAGAGACAAATTTCAACTGTGTGAGAGATTCTTCATTGGCTTTTGGGCTTTGGAGCAGTAGCAGAATCATAGAACCAGTCAGGATTGGAAGAGACCACAAGGAGCAGCCAGTTCCAACCCCCCTGCCATGGGCAAGGACACCCTACCCTAGAGCAGGCTGCCCACAGCCTCAGCCAGCCTGGCCTTGAACATCTCCAGGGATGAAGCTTCCACCACCTCCCTGGGCAACCCATTCCAGCCTCTCACCACTCTCATGCTGAAGAAATTCTTCCTAACCTCCAGTCTGAATCTCCCCATTTCCAGCTTTGTTCCATGTCACCCACTCCTATCACTGCCTCACAGCCTAAAAAGTCCCTCCCCAGCTTTCTTGTAGCCCACTTCAGATACTGAAAGACCACAAGAAGGTCACTTTGGAGCCTTCTCTCTAGACTGAACAGCTCCAACTGCCTCAGTCTCTCCTCACAGCTCCAGCCCTCTGAACATCCTCATGGCCCTTCCAGCACCTCCACAGCCCTCTTGTCCCAGGGGCTCCAGAACTGGATGCAGTACTCCAGGTGGGGTCTCAGCAGTGAGGAGCAGAGGGGCAGGATCACTTCCCTGGCCCTGCTGCCCACACTGCTCCTGCTGCAGCCCAGGCTCTGGTTGCTCTCTGGGCTGCCAGAGCACACTGACAGCTCAGACTGAGCTTCTCCTCCACCAGCACCCCCAAGTCCCTCTCCTCAGGGCTGCTCTCAATCCAGTCCCTGCCCAGCCTATACTGGTGCTTGGCATTGCCTCGACCCAGCTGCAGCTCTCTGTAGCAGTATCTATCCAGCTTCAGATTTTCCAGAGAAATGCTCAGGACCCTGAGTTTTCACTTTCAGAGCAAGAAAACCATTGAGAGCATAGGCCATGGCCAGCTCAAAGAGCAAGCTGCCTGCAGCACTCCTTGTTTTACCCAACCCACCACCTGCAAATGAAAATAGGTGGAGATAGGTGTAGAGGGGATGGAGAAGGGTTGAGAGTAAGTCATGACAGGAATGAAAGCTCTCTAATTCAATCAAATAAAGGCTGTTTAAAGGTAATCTGCCAGGCTGTCTGAAATGGATAGATTGCTGACAGCCCCTTGAATCAAAGCTCCTGAAAACAAAACTGAGAGGGGAGGATGTAACCCAGATAATGAGGAACTGTATGGAGACAGGCTGGAAACAAAAGCAAGTGGGAGAAGCCAGGTGGGGGAAGGTGGTGGAATTGTGTGCCAGTTCAGTTTAATTAGTTCATTATCCCTAATTTAATTGCAAACTTTGTTGAAGAGAAATTAAACTTGGGGAAAGCCACAGTGGGACTGGGGAAGGAAGTCAAAGGGCAGCAGCTGCTAAATATGTTCATAAACATCAGACTGGTTTTGTTCCCTTCCCTCTTTTAATGCCACTTAGAAATGAGATCAGGGAATGAAGGTGAAGAAATGTGGCTCTGAGCTTCAGGTGATGAAGAAGGGTGAAAGGAGATAGGGAACTCTCTTCCTTCAAACCTGATGCTGGCATTCTTCAGCTGCTCCACTCCTGCCTTTGAAAAGTGAGCACAAAACACTGGGCAGAGAGCAGCAACCTTGTTGGTACTCACCTGGCCAAAGAGAAGTGCTGGACAAAATTCCACTTACTTAGCCCTACCTCAGGAGTGCTTCTTTCATGGCCACTTTAGCCAGCACTTAGTGCCATGCTCTGGTTGGTTTGGGTGCTAGGTTGGACTGGATGAGCTTGGAGGTCTCTTCCAACCTGCTTGGTTCTATGATTCTATGATTTACTGAGCCAGGGTATTAGAAGCATAGAATCAGTCAGGGTTGGAAGGGCCCACAAGGAGCAGCCAGTTCCAACCCCACTGCCATGGGCAGGGACACCTCACACTAGATCAGGCTGGCCACAGCCTCATCCAGCCTGGCCTTAAACACCTCCAGGGATGAGGCTTCCACCACCTCCCTGGGCAACCCATTCCAGGCTCTCACCACCCTCACACTGAACAACTTCTTCCTAACCTCCAGTCTGAATCTCTCCATTTTCAGCTTTGTTCCATCCCCCACACACACCTGTCACTACCTGACAGCCTAAAAAGTCCCTCCCCAGCTTTCTTGTAGCCCCTTCAGATCCTGGAAGGCCACAAGAAGGTCACCTGGGAGCCTTTTCTCCAGACTCTTCTCCCATTGCTGATAGGCAGCCCAGAGACCTCCTTCTGCTGCTTTCAGTGTTGGGTGCTAACAGCCAGCTCCATTTGGACAGGATGTCCATCGAGGTTAACTGAGAGTTTCATTCCTATCAAACCTTTCTCTCCAGCAGACCTTTTGAGTGCACCTATGAGTGTGAAGTCCTGTGCATGCTCACAGTGCAGACAACCTCACCCTCCAGTTTAGCTGCTGCCCTTGCTAAGAGACCCTCTTGCCTTCTATGGCTTACTCAATCTCAACCATTAGAGAATCATAGGATGGTTTGGGTTGGAAAAGACCTCAAAGCTCAGCCAGTTCCAATCCCCTGCCATAGGCAGGGACACCTCCCACTAGAACAGGTCACTCAAAGCCTCATTCAACCTGGCCTTGAACACCTCCAGGGAGGGAGCAGCCACAACCTCCCTGGGCAACCTGTGCCAGTGTCTCACCACCCTCACTGCAAAGAACTTCNTGCTGTCTGGGCTGCACTCACACTGCAGGCTCCTGTTCAGCTTTTCATCACCCCAGACCCCCAGGTCCTGTTCCTCAGGGCTGCTCTCAGCCATTCCCCACCCAGCCTGGAGCTGTGCTTGGGACTGCACCCACCCAGGAGCAGGACCTTACACTTGGCCTTGTTGAATGTCATGAGGTTGGCCTGGGCACACCTCTGCAGCCCATCCAGGTCCCACTGGATAGATCCCTGCCACACAGCTTGGTGCCATCTGCAGAGTTACTGAGGATGTCCTCTTATTCTGTCCCTGGCTGCCTGGCCAGTCCTGCTGGCCTGAGAGAAAAGGAGTGCAGCTGACACAGTCAGCAGAGATAACAATAGCTGGACCAGAGATGCCTCCTGAGACAACCTCTCTTTCAGGTCAACTGCACCTCTCTACCTTTTCACTTGTCAATGAAAAGCCAGAAGTGGACAAAGCCCTCATGAGGTAGCTGTGGGAAGGGCCCAGCTGGCATTCAGACAGCAAGGCAGGAGTTCTAAACAGAAGGGGCTTAGAGCCAGTTGTTACTTGCTGTCTGGCCAGGTCAAGATCATTGACTTCCAGCACTGAGATGCACAAGGAAAGGAAAATCAGATTGACCTCAGCATTGCTCTGTTGTCCTGGTGCTCAGACAGACCTTCCATCCTCTGGCAGCCTTCATTGTCCTAAGGGAGGCTGTTCCTGATACTGCTCTAAGACTCTGCAGCCTTCCTCCAACTTGCTTGTTCCAGCAGGCTGAGCCATCAATAAATTATTGCCAACACTTTGTTTCCTATATGATTTTTTTAAGAGTCCTGGTGAAATATTTATCCAGGAACTGGCAGCAGATGAGCAGAAGAGATTGTTCTGTTCCTCCAGGCATTTTCTCCTGAGGGTCAGATCCTTGTCCTTTCAACTAAACCAACTGTTTCTGGTATATTGAAAGAGAACAAGGAAGGACTCAGGGGCAGTTTACTTGCTTCTATCAGCCCCAGTTCAAACCACAAGCATGAAAGGTGGTTCCCAGGGCATTTGCTCTCTCTTGGACTTCTCTTTAGACTGAAGATTAGAAAGAAACTCCTTCCAGTGAGGGTGGGGAGCCACTGGAACAGGGAGATCATTGATGTCCTCTCCATGGAGGTGTTCAAAGCCTTGAGCAACCTGCAGCAGCTCTGCTCTGAGGACAGGCTGAGAGAGTTGGGGCTCTGCAGGGTGGAGGAGAGAAGGCTTGGAGAAGACCTTGGAGTGGCTTCCAGGATCTGAAGAGGGACTCCAGGAGGGCTGAGGAGGGACTATTGACAAGGTCTAGTAATGAGAGGATGAGGAGGAGGAATGGGTTTGAACTGGCAGAGAGGAGATTGAAAGTGGCTGTTAGGAAGAAGTTGTTTGCAGTGAGGGTGGTGAGACACTGGCACAGGTTGCTCAGGGAGGTTGTGGAGCACAAAATCACAGAACACCTTCAGGGAGGTTGTGGAGCACAGAAGCACAGAATGTGACCTTTGATTGTACCTGTGCAGCCTGCAGAAGAGGAGGCTCAGGGCNTAGGAGCTTCAAACTAGAGGAAGGGTTTGTGAACAGGGACGAATCCTTCCCATCTGCTGCCACCCTCTGGGAGCCAGAGCTCTGGGCTGTGGGAAAGCTCCACAGTGCTCTGAGCTTAGCCCTGCTGGCCCAGCAGGAGAGCAGGGGGAGGTCTGTCTCCTTTTGCCCCTCTTTGCACTGAACTTGGTGGGAGAAAGAAGAATCTTTGGGATTTTCACACTCAGACAATCAGGGCTTCTTCAGCATTGCTTGCCACAGTTCTGCAAAATTATCTCCACAGAAACCACTTTGGACTCTGAGGTGGTTTAATTTCATTTGACACTTCAAGAGGAAGAATCAGAGTTAACAAAGCATCCCTAAGAATAGAGAGAAGATCTTGGGAGCACACAGCAGTCTCCATCTTCTGAGTGCTTTGCATTCTCTGTAGTTGATTGGAGTGACAAAACTGACCCCAAGGCACTCAGTGGAACTGCTGGCATAAAGCTTAGCACTTGTGCTCCTATCTGCTAGGTAAGCTGCAGGCACAGAACCCTGCTTTGCCTTCAAAGTCCCTGGTCAGACACATGGTTGTAGCCAGGTGGGGTTGGGCTCTGCTGCCAGGCACCCAGGGACAGAACAAGGGGACACAGGCTCAAGCTGTGCCAGGGCAGGTTCAGGCTGGATGTTAGGAGGAAGCTGTTGGCAGAGAGAGTGATTGGCATTGGAATGGGCTGCCCAGGGAGGTGGTGGAGTCGCTGTCCCTGGAGGTGTTGAAGCCAAGCCTGGCTGGGGCACTTAGTGCCATGGTCTGGTTGTTTGTCTAGGGCTGGGTGCTAGGTTGGGCTGGCTGAGCTTGGAGCTCTCTTCCAACCTGGTTGATTCTATGTTGCCTTTAACTCAGAGAGCACGAGCCTGGCTTGCATTAATGATGTGTACAAGAAGGACTTTGCCAAAACTCAGGTGTGGAAGAGTCAGAGAGGTTGAAACCAACCTGCCCTCTCTTCAGTGGCAGAGAGGCAGAGCCTTTACAGACCAGGGCTGAACCACACAAAACCCCCTCCATGCTCATCAGCAAAGGGATATTTGGGGCAATGAGAGCAAAATTTGGCAATGTGGGCACCTGACCTAGCTGAGGATGTCTCTGCTCACCACAGGGGGGGTCGGACCAGATGTGCTTTGCAGGTCCCTTCCAAGGCGGGTGATGGATTCTGCGGCTGTGGGATTTATCCCCCTGGGTTTCTGTTTTGCTGCAGAAGTGTTTGGTTTGCCACCCTCCCCTGTCAGATGTGTGTCTCAGCGAGCAGCTGAGGAGTTAGCTGCTTTGTGGCCATTGCTCCCAGAGTTTTCACCCATTGACTTTTGTCTCTACTTACAGAACTTTGGAAAGTATCACTCAGAGATATCGAATGCGAGTGATTACCTGACCCGCTGTTACTCACATGAAGATCGATATCTGGAGAAGATCCCTCATGTCTATACCCCCTTGTCAGACCTCCCACAAGATCTCTATCCTCATCACTCTGACACCTCCTTCTGCTGCCCACCTCCTGGTTCCCGAGCTCCTTACATCTGTCCTAAGGAACAGTATGTTTAAAGTGGCAACACAGCAAAACGAAGAAGCTAAATGGTTTTCACTTCTCTTGACCCTGGCACTCAACAACCAAGGCCTTTTAGATTCCCCCCCTCCCTCCTCCTCTCTCCCTCCCTTCCTCTCCCTCCCTATTGTTTATTTTATTGATTGATTTTTAACTTCTGGTGCAATTGTAATTGACATGATTAGGTTAAGTATCTGCCTGGCTTGCTAATGCTCAAGGGAACACTTTGCCTTTGCCCACCTCTCCTTCAGCACTTGTAGCTTTCTTTCCTCAGCCCAGCCCTCCCATACCAAGCTGGCTGTGTGTGTGCATGTGTCTGTGGGTGACAACTGCCCCTGTGTTGGCTGGGATGTGCCCAACCTGATTAAATGTCCCTCGTGTCAATCTCTAAGCTGTTTGCACCAGAGCAAGCAGGTGTGGACCCTTCACAGGCTTTCTCCCAGCTTGTGGGAAGTTTCACAGCACAAACAGCACTCAAATCTGGGGCTGTAGTGTGTGTGTGGGGGGGTTAAATCCCTGGGAGAAATTAGTTTTCCTCTTGGCAGTGGGGATAGGAAACCCCTGTTGGGAAGAGTTAAACAACTGAGGTTGCTGAACCAGATAATAAGATGCTTATAATGAAAGATGCTCCAAACCCAACCCAAGAGTAGAGCAAAGGGCTTGGGTTTGGGGAGGTTTATTTCTGTCCTTTTTCCCTCCCAGTCTCTTGGATTGACTCTCTTCAGTCCAGACAGCACAGGGACATCCTTTGAAGCCAACTCATCTGGAGAAAGCATCCTTGAAATAGCTGCCTCCTAACCTGAAACTCAGAGGGGGAAAACTGAGAAAGGAAAAAAACCTCCTCTCTAATTTTCCTTTTCAGAGCTTACCAAAACCCTCCCCATGAGCATTTCCCCTTCTCTTCCTTGCCTCTCTTGATTGGAATTTCAAAACAAACTCAGGCAGAACATAAAGAATAAATAATGACTTCAGGTGATATTCCTGCTCGTAATGAAGGATAAAAGCCAAGGAGGAATCTGGCCTCTTCACTTGGTAAAGAGCATCTCAGCTCTGGGGACTGCAGGGTCTTCTTTTTGCTCTCTTGGAAGGTGTGTGGGTGTGTAAATCCAAACCTGTGGCCACAAAGTGATCTAGAGAAGGGTATTTTATCTCCACATCTGTGTTCACTTGTATTAGAGCCAGAAAGAAATCTGATAAACAGAGATGTCCACTTCAATGTACATAAAGGTAAAGAAGAGGAAGAGAAGACCAAAGGAATGAACCTCCTGTGTAAGGGCTTGGTCTCATGGGTAACTTTCATCTCTTTCACCCAGGTATGGCATTGAAGAGCTGATGGCTGGGTCAGTTCTGAACAAGGAGGGGGTTTGCCTTTTGGGTGAATGGGGATTTGCTTTCTTTTCTCTTGGGCTGAGCGTTTAGCATCCTGCAGGCAGTTGCACACCTAACAGCAGCCTGGAAAGCCTGAGGGTGTTTGAGCAAAGTGGATGTGGGGGTCACAGCAGCAGCTGACAGCACTGCAGGGTGCCTCCTAGAAAGGAGGAGTGAATCGACCATTGAGGGGGTTGACCTCTGTCCCTGGAGGTGTTTCAGGCCAGGCTGGATGAGGCTGTGGCCAGACTGCTCTAGGGTAGGGTGTCCCTGGGCATGGCAGGGGGGTTGGAACTGGCTGCTCCTTGTGGCCCCTTCCAACCCTGACTGATTCTGTGATTCTGTGAAAGCCCTCCTGTAAGAGGAGGTGTGGGTATCATGTGCTATGCTCCCAGCCCAGCTCCTGCCCTGCCAGGCAGACTGAGGCACAGGTTTATTTCTGCCCATCCAAACCTAATCAGCCGTAGTCGTTCTATGCACTGTGTTCCCATCACCTACAGGAGCCTCCACACCCACTCCTGCTTCTCCCTCTCCCTCCACAGAGAAGCACATCCGTGTTCACACTACCTCGTGGATTCCCTGCAGGCTAAGAAAGGGATCTATAGGTGAGGAAGAAGTTGTGCTTCAGTCAGTTAGGCAATAGAGCACCGTGAGGGCGATGCCACAGGCATGGATCCCCCCGGGGCCCTCCGGCAGCACCCGGCGCACCCACGGAGAGCGAACTCTTCCCCTTCCTCTTTCCCTTCCTTCCCTGGTGCACGTTGCCACTTTGTGCTTTGTGGAGGCAGCTGGGTGGCTGGTCACAAGGACAAGATGTCACCTCTGTGGTGAGCACTGATGGGATCCTTTTTGGAGCCATTTGGATTGCCATTTCCTCTGCCAAAGACTGCAGCCAGTCGTTCCCTTACGCCGCCGAACCCAAGTGCCATGTGTCTTGATTCAGATCATGTATTTCTCTCTCTTATTTTCTTCTCAGTATACCTTGGGGTACTTTCTGGCTACCACAGAGCTGGAGATTGGGTGTGCTCTGAACTGAAGCCACAGCCAACACATTCATCTCAGCAAAGGAACCATGATTTGGAGTCTGCCAAATCTGCCTTTGGCCACTCTGTTTGGAAAGGTGATCAGGTGCTGGAAAACCCAAGGGGCTTTGCCATCGTGGAATCAACCCAGCACTGCTTCCCATGGAAGGGGGGGTGGAGGGGGAAGCAAAATAAGCAAGCCAAAAAATCCATCCCATGCTTCCCTATTTGCATGCCTGTAATAGCAGGATGCTGCCTGCACAGTGGCAATTAAAGGAGATTTGATTTGGAGCCTTCACCTGATGCACTTCCAGACAGATCTAAGGATTTAAATGAGGAGTAGAATGTAGTAAAACCTTCCCATGCATCAGGAAAGAAGCTGGGGGTGGGGGAAATGGTTGTTGGACAGAGGAGAACATGTTGCAGGTGGGTTTTCTTTCTGCTGCCCATGGCTGGGAGGGTGATGCTTTGATGAGGAAGGAGAGATACAGAGTGTGGTGTCACAAAGGAATTCTGCTTGCCTCATGCAGCTTTGCATTTGAGCTGCCCCCCAGAAGGCCAGCAGGAAGGGTTTTACTGTGCTGTGCAGCAAAGCAAAGGGATCTCAATCCTCCTCAGGAAGGAGAAAATCAAGACAAGCCTAAATTTAAGGCAGCAGTTCGACCTATGCCAGCACATAGATTAAACCCATGTATGTCTTGGTTCTCTTTGCCTCCTAACATTCTCCTCTCTCCTTAAGAACTGGGCTGGTCTCCAAAAAACACAATGAAAAAGAGTCTCCACACACCACCAACCTCCTTTGTACCCTAGGGGAAGAGGGAAGACCACTGAAGGAAAATGATGAAGGAAAGAAACAGTGAGGTTCAAGTCCACTGTTTTGAGTTTCACAAAGAAATGCTTCTGATTCAGGGCTCTCCACTCCTCCCTCTCTTCCCACACACTTGCACAATGTTTGCCCCATGGCTCTTTCCAAACTCTGTTGCACCTCTTTGCCATGGGCTTCACATCAGCTTTGCCCCATGATAAGGCCACTCCTGTCTGCAGTGATCTTGCAGGCAGAGAAATCCTGCTCCAGCAGTGCACATGAGAGGTGTTCCCCTCCTGCCATGCTGTGAAATGCTTTTAAAAGGTCCCTTCCCTGAGAACCTTCCCATCCAGTAAGGGTGTTGGGAGCAGGCAGCTGCTGGGGTGGGATTGTGCACCCAGTGGGCCAGCAGCAGATGGGAGGATCTGGTGCTTTGTTCCTGGGTCTTCCTGGTGTGAGATGTGAAGCTGGGGTGAAATGTCATCTTCTCTGTTCCATATGTTGCTGGCACTGACGTGAGTTGGATAAGACTGACCACAGAACTTCAATAAAAGTGAACTGAAGAGTTACAGCAACTTCTGTCATAGCTGTGAGCCTGGGCTGAGCTGCTGCTTCTTCTCCTTTCTCCCACTGCTGCCTTCCTCCTGAGTTGTGCCCTACATCCATCACCCCTCCTACATCCATCACCCCTCCTACATCCATCACCCCTCCTACATTCACACCCCAACATGTACTCTTGAGCACACACACTCTTGCCTCCTACTCTGCTCTGGTAAGACCTCACCTGGAGCACTGCAGCCAGTTCTGGAACCCTCACCGCAGGAAGGACATGGACCTGAGGGGGTGAGTCCAGAGGAGGCCACAAAGATGCTCAGGGAGCTGCATGGCTCACACTAAGCATTCCCCACGTTTGTCCTCACAAACACAGCATCTCCCCTGTGGGGACAGGCTACAAGAGTTGAGGCTGTTGAGCCTGGAGAGGAGAAGCCTCCAGGAAGACCTCAGAGCAGTCTCTGAGTACGTGAGGGGGACTATGAGAAAGCTGAAGAGGGACTTGTTACAAGGGCTGGGAGTGACAGATGAGAGGGAATGGATTGAAGCTCGAGGAGGGCAGATTGAGTCTGGAAATGAGCAAGAAATTCTTGACAGTGAGGGTGAGGAGACACTGGCACAGGTTGCCCAGGGAGGTTGGAGATCACAGAGAGTGGGGGTGAGGAGACACTGGCACAGGTTGCCCAGGGAGGCTGTGTGGTTCTGCTCTGGCAGGGGGATTGGACTCAATGAGCAGTTTGGGTCCTTTCCAACCCCTAACATCCTATGATCATAGAATCATGGAATCAAGCAGGTTGGAAGAGACCTCCAAGCTCAGCCAGCCCAACCTAGCACCCAGCCCTGCCCAATCAACCAGACCATAGCACTAAGTGCCCCAGCCAGGCTTGGCTTCAACACCTCCAGGCACAGTGACTCCAGGCCAGGAGGAGGCCTCTAGCAACCTGTTCCAGTGGAAGGTGTGTCCCTGCCCATGGCAGGGGGGTTGCACCTGGATGATAACTTTAAGGCCCCTTCCAACCTCAACCAATTCTGTCAATCCTGCTTCACTGCACACTCCACTAACAGCCATGGGTGGTGCAGCGAGTGGGCAAGTATTGGTGTTCTCAGTAGAATCAGTCAGTCAGAATCATGGAATCTTAGTCAGGGTTGGAAGGGACCACAAGGAGCAGCCAGTTCCAACCCCCCTGCCATGCCCAGGGACACCCTACCCTAGAGCAGGCTGCACACAGCCTCAGCCAGCCTGGCCATGGGGCCTCAACCATGGCACTAAGTGCCCCAGCCAGGCTTGGCTTCAACCCCTCCAGGCACAGCCACTCCACCACCTCCCTGGGCAGCCCATTCCAATGCCAATCACTCTCTCTGCCAACAACTTCCTCCTCACCTCCAACCTGAACCTACCCATCTCCAGCTTCGCTCCATTCCCCCTAGTCCTGTCACCTCTGTCAGAAGGAAGAGCAGGGTGTGCAGCAGCTGGTGGGAAGTGCTCCCTGGTTAAGCTGGGATTAGCACTGGCTGGATCCATAGGAGGAGCAGGCAGCAGAGTAAATATAGCTCTAGACAGGCAGTGCCAGTGGGGCATGTGCATGTGAGCACACATCCACCGCTGGGCCAGGAGTCCAGTCCAGCTGAGCACGCAGCCTCCTCTTGCTTAGGAGGTTGCTCTGTCAGACAGATTTGATCAATACACCATTAGAGAATTTTTAGCACAAGCCACTGACTCTGAGAATGAAAAATCCCCAGGATATTTTCTAATAAAAAAGCTCCACTGCACCAGGCTGAGGCCTCTGCTGCTGGATAAAAGACCTCTCGGAACAATTTAGCCACAGATCTGGGCTAGCAAATGGCAGAGGGCTGAAGGGAGGGTGAGAGGGGGTCTGCTTTGCAGGCACTGGGTTGAATAGAGGCTGCCTTAGCTGCTGCCACAGCTGCTTAGTACTGGGTAGGTGCTGATTGGATTGCAGGGGATGAACTGTTGGCCACAACAACCCCATGCAGAGCTACAGGCTGGGGTCAGAGTGGCTGNGAGGACACAGCCTCAAGCTACACCAGGGGAAATTTAGGCTTGAGGTGAGGAGAAAGTTCTTCCCTGAGAGAGTCATTGGCTACTGGAATGGGCTGCCCAGGGAGGTGGTGGAGTTGCCATCCCTGGAGCTGTTCAAGGCAAGGTTGGATGTGGCACTTGGTGCCATGGTCTGGCCTTGAGCTCTGTGGTAATGGCTTGGACTTGATGATCTGTGAGGTCTCTTCCAACCTTGGTGATACTGTGAGACTGTGAGACTGTGAGACTGTAGCTGTCAGGACCACAGCTGGTTTGGCTGAGAGCTCCAGTTTGGATCTTGCTTGTTTCTCAGGATGGTTCAAGGAAGAGTCACAGCTCACCCTCGGAGGCAGAGTGCAGATCTGAGGACTAGCGCAGGAGAGCCAAAGCAAACTGCTGGCAGTGCTATCCTGGCTTTGCACAGACAGAAAAGTTTAGCCTGTATTTATCTTCCCCAGGGCCTGTGTTTACCTTCAGAAGTGGCAGAAAGAATCTGGATTCACCTCCTGTGTGGCAGTTTCTATATATAACACAAGTGCCATTTGCTCACAGGCTCCTGCCAATGCCCAGGTAGAGCTTTGCTCAAGCCAGCTGAAAAGGCACACAAACACCCAGGCTGGCACCAGGCATTCTGCACAGAGCAGGTGGGAAATATGCCCACTCCAACAGAGGTGCTGGGAAACACATCCACCCCTGATCCACATCATCTCCCCACTGCTATCAGGCCCACAAGCAGGGGCAGCAGTTCTGATGGCTTTTTGAGGTGTCTTTCACCAGTGTTGGATGTGCTGTGATCAGAGCCTGGCTCAGAGCAGCTCCTGCTGGGGCATTTTATGCCTGTACAGACATTTCTGTGTCAATCTTTATGTGTACAACTGAAATATCAACCTCACTGCCTCTTGGGCTGCACTCAACACAGAAAGCACAGCAAAACACTCCTATAGGTACAGAGCTCTTGTGCTATTGCAACCAGCAAGAGAACAAGGGGATACAGCCTCAAGTTGTGCCAGGGCAGGTTCAGGCTGGATGTTAGGAGGAAGTTGTTGGCAGAGAGAGTGATTGGCATTGGAATGGGCTGCCCAGGGAGGTGGTGGAGTCATCGTGCCTGGAGGTGTTGAAGCCAATCCTGGCTGGGGCACTTAGTGCCATGGTCTGGTTGCTTGGCCAGGGCTGGGTGCTAGGTTGGACTGGATGATCTACATTTACTGGATGATCTTGCTGTCTACAGCTACCTGAAGGGAGGCTGTAGCCAGGTGGAGTTGGTACCCTCTGCCAGGCAACCAGCAATGAAACAAGGGGACACAGCCTCAAGCTGTGCCAGGGGAGGTTCAGGCTGGATGTTAGGAGGAAGTTGTTGGCAGAGAGAGTGATTGGCATTGGAATGGGCTGCCCAGGGAGGTGGTGGAGTCATCGTGCCTGGAGGTGTTGAAGCCAATCCTGGCTGGGGCACTTAGTGCCATGGTCTGGTGGATTGGGCAGGGCTGGGTGCTAGGTTGGGCTGGCTGAGCTTGGAGGTCTCTTCCAACCTGCTTGATTCTATGATCCTTGGAGCTAAACACCTTTAAAAAGAGTTCTTGATACAGAAGCATGAAGTAGATGGTGTGGAAGGCACTGCAGGTATGCAGTGGAAGGAGGGAGCTGCACAGCAGAGATGCACTGGAGGTTGTACACCTCTGCTGCAGACTGGAATGGCTCAGCTCTTTTTCCCCCCCTCCACTGCCACGCTCTATTTCCATTCCCTTTATGGTGGATTGGGAGGTGAGGTATTAAAGCCTGCCAAGAATGCATCCAGCTCTGCTCCTCTGGGGAGCAGCACCACAGACAGAATGAACTTTCTTCAAGCTCTCTCCCCCCCCTCCTCCCCAGATCTTCCTCTCCTCCTTGTAATCCAGGCTCGAGTGCCATCGTTTTCATATCAGTACTAATTACATTAATTATTCTCCTCAGTATAAAACTCATTAAGCTGGAATTTGTGGTTCATTAACTCAGAGCCAGAGTTCTTTCTTGGTGTGGTGGTATGGGGCCAGGATTATTTCTGTCCTGGCTGAGGGCAAGTTCTAATCCATGTCCCTTGGCCAGGCTCAGCTTTGCCTAGAGAAGTGTAACCAAAGCTCTGTGTGCTCCTACAGGGGCATCACCACCCCAGCAGGGAAGGTGCTTCTGAACCACAGGAGGGCTGGAGATGCCAACAGCCCTGCTGCAGGCACAGTCTGAAGTGTGCTTTGTTACAGGCCAGAGAAGGTCAGGTGTGACCAGCAAAGGGAGAGCAGCCCAGGGGATCATTGCAGGTGGGCTCCGTGCCAGGGTGGCTTTGGAGAGGACATGTTTGATGGTGTAGGAAAAGGTTTGTAGCAGTGCTCCAAGCCTGGCACAGAGTTGCTGTGAGCCTGAGGAAGCTGCTCATAGCACAAGGCAGAGAGGATCTGTGCTGGCTGTAGTCAGGAGTGAGATGGCTCTGCACGAGGATACTGCAACTACTTTGTGGGCGAGCTCTGATCACTCCCTTCACATGCCATGGACTGGAAGGAGCCTGCTGGCTTCAGCACTTGGGATGAGAGGAGTGGCACAGCAGTGCTCTCTCCTCCTTGTCAGCTCTCCATATGGCTTTTCCTGGGGTGGAGGCTAAGCCAGCTGCAGAATCCCACCTAGGCTGCCTGTGGCTCAGCGGTGAAGCTACGAGGAGCACTTCCACACTCATGGGGGTGATGGTAAGAGAGGAGACCACACAGTCACATCTCACCCAGGCACAGCTCTTTAACTTCAAACCCTGTCCTTGTGTTCTTCTAGAGGGGAGCCAGGAGTGGTCTCTCACTGGGCCTGATCACAGGCTCACAGGATGTCAGGGGTGGGAAGGGACCCAAAGAGATCATCCAGTCCAACCTCCCTGCCAGAGCAGGACAATCCTATCTAACACAGATCACAGAGAAGCACATCCAGACAGGCCTGGAAAGGCTCCACAGAAGGAGACTCCACAACCTCTCTGGGCAGCCTGTGCCAGGGCTCTGGGACCCTTCCAGGCAAGAAGTTCCCCCTTGTGTTGAGCTGGAACCTGCTGTGCTGCAGCTTCCATCCATTGCTGCTTGTCCTATCCCAGGGAGCAGTGAGCAGAGCCTGTCCCCCCCTCCTGGCAGCCCTCAGATACTTTTAAACATTTATCAGATCCCCTCTCAGTCTTCTCTTCTCCAGACTAAGCAGCCCCAGGTCCCTCAGCCTCTCCTCATCAGCCATGCCCTCCAGCCCCTTCAGCATCCTCATAGTCCTCCCTTGGACCCTCTCCAGCAGATCCCTGTCCCTCTTCAACTGGGGAGCCCAAAACTGAACACAGTACTCAAGATGAAGTCTCACCAGGGCAGAGTAGAGAGGAAGGAGAACCTCCCTTGATCTGCTGGACACACTCCTCCTGATACACTGATCTTGGAGTGTGCAAGAGTCCTGGGAACAGGAGGGAAGGAAGAATGATGAGAAGCTGCACATCCCCTGCCTGGCACACGAGGTCCAGCCCAGCATGGCTGGGACAAGCTCCCTGAGCGTGGGCTGCCACTGGTGCTGGAAGTGCCAGGCAGGGTGACCTCCTCATGGGGCACACATCTCCTGAGTGCAGAGCCTCCTTCACACTGGGCAGGTTTCTACTGCACTCCCTAATTACTGTAATTAAGTAGTCATCCTGAGTGATGTTAGACAGAGGGCTCAGAGCCATTAGAGGTCTGAAGAAGATGAAACCAACTCCAGCTCTCAGGGTCTGAGCTCTTCTTCATGATGATGAAGATTAGAGTAGGAGGCAGAGCTTTATGACACAGGGTTGTGCAATTTGTCCCAGCTCTCAGGTCTGCCCCTGCCAAATACATCCAGCACAGGAGAGGGCACAGCACTCACATCCCATCTATTGCCAGGGGCCTCTGCATCCTGCTGTCTCCCAAGGCTGGACAACTACCATAGCTTCACAAACTGCAATGGGTTGGAAGGGACCCTCTAAGGTCATCTTGTCCAACTCCCCTGCAGGCAGCAGGGACACCTCCAACTAGAGCAGGCTGCACAGGGCTGATCGTGAATGTCTTCAGGGACAGGACCTCAACCACCTCCCTGGGCAGCCTGTTCCAGTGTCTCACCACCAACACTGTGCAGAACTTCCTCCTGATGTCCAACCTGAATCTCCCCTGCTCCAGTTTCAGACCATTACCCTGCACCTTACCCCCACAAGCCCTTCTAAACAGTCCCTCCCCAGCTCTCCTGGAGCCCCCTTCAGGTACTAGAAGGCTGCTCTAAGGTGGCCCTGGAGGCTTCTCCTCTCCAGGCTGAGCAGCCCCAACTCTTTCAGCCTGTCTTCACAGGGGAGGTTCTCCAGCCCTCTGCTATCTCTGTGCCCATCCTCTAGACCCACTTCCAGCCCTCTGCTATCTCTGTGCCCATCCTCTAGACCCACTTCCAGCCCTCTGCTATCTCTGTGCCCATCCTCTAGACCCACTTCCAGCCCTCTGATGTCTCTGTGCCCATCCTCTAGACCCACTTCCAGCCCTCTGATATCTCTGTGCCCATCCTCTGGACCACATCTGTGTCTCTTTTGTGTTGGGAGTCCAATAACACGAAGACATTTGAAGCTCTGGAAGGGAAAGGCCTTTGTGGCTGGCACAAAGACAAGAGCTTTGCTCAATGCTTCCATCTTTATTTTGCTAGAATGAATCTGCAGCTGCCTTTGTGTGAGTTGGAAGTGCTGTGGAGCAGGAGGAAGCCCAGTTCCTCACTGCTCACATGATATCCACCATTTCCTCTCTCCCTCTCAAGGTTATTCTGTACATCAGCACCACAGTAATCATGGACTTTAAGTCTATTTCCCTGTGGCTTTGTAGAGCAGCCTGATTAGCTGAGAAATGGTCTCCAAGCTGGTGCCACATGGGTTTGAGGGGTGGACCACTGGATGGATAAAGAACTGGTTTGATGGCTGCACCCAAAGAGTGGCTGTCAATGGCTCCATGGCCAAGTGGAGGCCAGGGACAAGCTGAATCCCTCAGGGATCAGTCCTGGGACCAGTCTTGTTCAATATCGTTGTGGGTGCCATGGACAGAGGCACTGAGTGCAGCCTCAGCAAGTTTGCTGCCCACACCAAGCTGAGTGCTGCAGCAGCCAGGCTGGAGGGCAGGGATCCATCCAGAGGGACCTGAACAGGCTGCAGAGGTGGGCACAAGCCAAGCTCAGGAGGCTCAACAAGACCAAGTGCAAGGTTCTGCAGCTGGGTCGAGGCAATGCCAAGAACAAATCCAGGCTGGGCAGTGAGTGGCTGGAGAGCAGCCCTGAGGAGAGGGACTTGGGGGTGCTGCTGGAGGAGAAGCTCCACAGGAGCCAGCAGTGTGCACTTGCAGCCCAGAAAACCAAGCAGAGCCTGGGCTGCAGCAGAAGTGTGGCCAGCAGGTTGAGGGAGGT
>WAAF01013531.1:199422-214085 GCA_013400475.1 Tricholaema leucomelas
CCTTCCTTCCTTCCTTCCTTCCTTCCTTCCTGATTCCTGCCTTCCTGCCTGCCTTCCTTCCTGTCTTCCTTATTCCTTCCTTCCTTCCTTCCTTCCTTCCTTCCTTCCTTCCTTCCTTCCTTCCTTCCTTCCTTCCTTCCTTCCTTCCTTCCTTCCTTCCTGTCTCCCTGATTCCTGCCTCCCTTCCTGCCTCCCTCCCTTTCTCCCTCCCTCCCTCTCCCCCCTTCCCTCCTGTCCCACTTTCTCAATTCCTTCCTTCATTTTGAGCATGTTTCTGCCTGTCCTAAGCCGATCCCAGCATGTTAGGGGTTGGAAGGGACCTCTGTAGATGTTTGAATCCAAACCCTTGCCAGAGCAGAACCTATCCAGCACAGGTACAGGGCTTGAAAGTCCCCAGAGAAGGAGCCTTGGCTTCTTATCCCTACCAAGTGTTTTTAAGAGCATTGCTCTCATTGAAAGCTGTTGTCCAGCCTGTGTCTGTGCTCCCACCCAGGCTGCTAACTGTGCAAAGCACATTTCCATGCCAGTCTGACCCACTGAAGGCTGCCCACAGGCAGTGGTTTCCTCTGCCTTCCCATCACCTCCGCAACGCACTCCTCTTTGGTTGGAGTTTATGGTCACTGACTCTGCACTGTGTCACTCTCTGCCTCTGTTCCCTGATTTAACCTTTGTCAGAGACTCAGCCTCTGTGCAGCTTCTGCTCAGTGACCTGTAATACCCTAATTTAGTTGGCATTTTGATCTTGGACTGCTGCTGAACAGCCCATCCTATGCAATGCTGCATTCCCTTTCTGCTCTTATCACTTCCCCACTCTTCCCTTCCCTCCTACCTTTAAAAAGGTCTCCTCTGTGTCTCCTTACCCACTCCAGGCTCCCTCTCCTTAGGCTGCCTTTCACCCATTCTTTCCCCTTCCCTGCCTTCCAATTCAGCTTCCCCTTTCACCTCTGCTTCTCTCTCAGGCTTTGCTGGATGGGGCACTTAGTGCCATGGTCTGGTTGATTGGACAGGGCTGGGTTGCACTGAATGAGCTTGGAGGTCTCTTCCAACCTGGTTGATTCTATGATTCTATGTTATGTCACCAAGAGACATAGCAGGGAAAGAAGGCAACTCCTCATCCTCTGAGGGTGACTCCAGTACAGAAAATGCTCTTCTGCTGAGACTGGAAATTCGACCAGAGCAACAAATGCTGGCAGACAACGTCCACAGAAACGGCTTCTGGGGAGTAAAGCCCATCCACCTCCTGGGCACCAGCAGTAAGTGCATGCATGTGGTCCTCATCATCACAAGAGGGAGTTGCTACTGCTCCAGAGGCAAGGGGATGGAGTGAGCAGCACTCTGGCCAGCTCCTGCACCACAGCCCAGCTCTGGATTGAGCCTGGACAGCAGGAAAAGGAGGAAGCTTTACAGCACTTCACTTCTATTCAGCTGCTTTGCAGGATCCTCTCCCAGCAGTCTGGGAGGAGCAAGTGCAAGGTCCTGCAGTTGGGTTGAGGCAATGCCAAGCACCAGTATAGACTGGGCAGGGACTGGCTTGAAAGCAGCTCTGAGGAGAGGGACTTGGGGGTGCTGGTGGAGGAGAAGCTCAGTCTGAGCTGTCAGTGTGCTCTGGCAGCCCAGAGAGCAACCAGAGCCTGGGCTGCAGCAGGAGCAGTGTGGGCAGCAGGAGCAGGGCAGTGATCCTGCCCCTCTGCTCCTCACTGCTGAGACCCCACCTGGAGTACTGCATCCAGTTCTGGAGCCCCTGGGACAAGAGGGATGTGGAGGTGCTGGAAGGTGTCCAGAGAAGGGCTGTGGGGATGAGTAGAGGGCTGGAGCTGCTCTGCTGTGAGGAGAGACTGAGGGAGTTGAGGCTGTTCAGTCTGGAGCAGAGAGAGCTCCAAGGCGACCTTCTTGTGGCCTTCCAGTATCTGAAGGGGGCTACAAAAAAGCTGGGGAGGGACTTTTTAGGCTCTCAGGGAATGACAGGACTGGGGGGAATGGAACAAAGCTGGAAATGGAGTGAGTCAGCCTGGAGGTGAGGAGGAAGTTGTTCAGCATGAGGGTGGTGAGAGGCTGGAATGGGTTGCCCAGGGAGGTGGTTGAGGCCCCATGGCTGGAGATGTTTAAGGCCAGGCTGGCTGAGGCTGTGTGCAGCCTGCTCTAGGGTAGGGTGTCCCTGTGCATGGCAGGGGGGTTGGAACTGGCTGCTCCTTGTGGTCCCTTCCAACCCTGACTGATTCTGTGATTGTATGGCTCTGCTTGGCAGGCTCTCCTCCCTGGAAGCAGAGAGGAAGCAGAGTGCAAACAAGCTGTGGGTGTCCAACAGGGAGCCAGGGATGCTGCTTATCAAAATGGAAATGCAGCTCTTTGTTGATGGAGGTGTATCTGCTGCCCATTGTCTCCTGTGCCAGCCCACTGAAAGGCTCCTTTGATGGATCCCTATTTGTGCATTGGCTATGAAATTGCTTCAGAAGACAAAGGGATTGTGTGCTTATTGGTAATGAAAAGGAGGTGAGGGCTGTGGTTTTCTAACCCTGGCTCCCCACACAAGTGCAATTTCCTGAGGAGCAGCTGTCAAAAGCTTGGAGAGAAAATTGGAAGGCTGAGACTGGATTGGGAGGGTGGGGAAGGGGGGGGGCAGTTATGAACAGGGAGAGTTGCTGCTCTTTTGCAGGGCTAATGTGGCCATCTGCTCTGATTTAACAGGCTTGCTCCAGTCCAGGTGTTTGGAAGCCCTCTGGGCCACCCATCCCCTCCTCCTTAGCACAGTGGCTACCACCAGCAGGGAGAGCAGGGCAGGGGGCACAACACTGCCTGCCAGACTGTGCCATGTTAGGCCACTCTTCAGTCACTGAGATGGGACCTTCCCTGGCTGGGGAATAGAGGAAAGGAATCCTTAGCTGGAAGAGCCCAGGGGATGCACATCTCTCCTCTTTCAACTGATCTTAGCTGGGGAGCACCCCAGGGATGGAGACACCTCTAAAGCAGCATTAGGGGTGCAGGACTAACACTCGCAGGGAACACACCAGGCACTATAACCCCATCCAGCAAAGCTGTCAGAGTTGCAATACCCAAAGCAGAAAATCTGAGCTGAAAAAGCTGAGCTCAGAGAGCCTCTGAGATCATTTGGTCACTCCAGCAGGCAGCAGCAGCAGTACTGTGCTCCTTGCCAGCTGCTGCATGGCTCACACTGCTCTGAGCATTCTCTACCTTTGTCCTCACAAATACAGCACCTCACATATGGGGACAGGCTAAGGGAGCTGGGGCTGTTCAATCTGGAGAAGAGAAGGCTCCAGGGTATGTAACTATCTGAGGGCTGGGGGTCAGGAGGTGGAGGACAGGCTCTGCTCACTGCTCCCTGAGATAGGACAAGCAGCAATGGATGGAAGCTGCAGCACAGGAGGTTCCAGCTCAACACAAGGGGGAACTGCATAACTGGAAAGGTCCCAGAGCCCTGGCACAGGCTGCCCAGAGAGGTTGTGGAGTCTCCTTCTGTGGAGCCTTTCAAGGCCTGTCTGGATGTGTTCCTGTGTGCCCTGAGCTAGGTTGTGTGGTCCTGCTCTGGCAGGGGGGTTGGACAGAATGATCTCTTTGGGTCCCTTCCAGCCCCTGACATCCTGTGAGCCTGTGACCTTATAACAGTCTCCTAGTACCTAGTACAGGAGAGCTGGGGAGGGAAATTTTACAAGGGCTTGTTGGGATAGGATGAGAGGGAATGGCCTGAAGCCTCCAAACTCACTTTGCACATGAGGCAAACTCTGGGATAAGGTAGAGGGGTGGGAAGAAGGTGGAAGGGTAGTTGGGAGCCCCTCTTGGGCACTTTGGTTTCTGGGAGGGCTGCTGTGTTTCTGTATTACCTTTAACTTGTACACCTCTGCCTATAGCTGTACATAGCCTCTCCTCATCGGGTTTGTGTTCCAGGCCTTTCACCACCTTTGTCAACCTTCTCTGGACACCTTCCAGTATCTCAACATCTCTGGAGGAGCCCAGAACTGGACACAGAGGTTCTTAGTTCAGCATGGTGGAAGAAAGAGTTAACAAAGCACTTCCTGCATTTCCCCACAGGGCAAGGAGTGGAAGCTTTTCTGGTGACCTGTTCTAGTGGGAGGTGTCCCTGCCTATGGCAGGGGGTTGGAGCTGGATGATCCTTGAGGTCCCTTCCAACCTAAACCATTCTGTGATTCTGTGATATTGTAACTCCCTGCCTGTATCCTGTGCTAAGCTGGGAATCCAAAGCTTCATTCCTTAACTTCCAGCTCGGCTGAGTCTAGTTTGGGTGATTTCATCGTGTGTTGGGGCAGGTAAGTCCCCAGCCATCACACACACCCTTGCTCATTAACTAATGGCAGCCTTAACAGCCCTGCGCCGCTGCGCTCAGCTCTGCCTGCTGGCTGGCAGCGGTGCAGCTCCGCCAGCCTGGCTGCCTTATCGCAGCGATAAAGCAGTGCTCTGTGGCAGAGAGAAGCCTCAGCCCCCAGCTGTCAATTTCACACGGCCCTTATCAGTGCTTCCACATGGTGTAAGGCCACAGGAAATGAGACAGAGGATTCGCATGTCTAACAAGCAGGGTTAAACGCTTGTTCTCTGCCTTTTTCTTCCCCTCGTCCCTTTCCCCTCAAATGTCCCTTCTTCTCCTCTCCCTTCTTCCCCTCTCCCTTCTTCTCCTCTCCTTCTTTCTTCTCTTTCTCTCCTTCCTTAGTCCCCTCTCCCTCCTTCTTCCTCTTTCTTCCTTTCTCCCTCCTTCTTCCTTTCTTCCTCCTTCTTCCTCTCTCCCTCCTTCTTCTCCTCTCCCTCCTTCTTCTCCTCTCCCTCCTCCTTCTCCTCTCCCTCCTTCTTCCTTTCTTCCTCCTTCTTCCTCTCTCCCTCCTTCTTCTCCTCTCCCTCCTTCTCTTCTCTTCTCTTCTCTTCTCTTCTCTTCTCTTCTCTTCTCTTCTCTTCTCTTCTCTTCTCTTCTCTTCTCTTCTCTTCTCTTCTTCTTCCCCCTCTCCTTCCTTCTTCCCCTCTCTCCTTCCTTCTTCCCCTCTCCCTTCTTCTTCCCCTTTCCTTCATTCTTCTTCTCTCCCTTCTTCTCCTCTCTCCTCTCCTCTCCTCTCCTCTCCTCTCCCCCCCCCTCCCCCCCCCCCCCCCCCCCCCCCCCCCCCCCCCCCCCCCCCCCCCCCCCCCCCTCCCCCCCCCCCCCCCCCCCCCCCCCCCCCCCCCCTCTCCTCCCCTCTCCTCCCCTCTCCTCTCCTCTCCTCTCCTCTCCTCTCCTCTCCTCTCCTTTCCCTTCTTCTTCCTCTCCCCCTCCTTCTTCCTCTCTCCCTCCTTCTCCCCCTCTCCTTCCTTCTCCTCCTCTCCCTCCTCCTTATCCTCTCCTTAATTCTTATCTTCTTACTCCTTTTCCTCTCCCTCCTTCTCCTCTCCCTCCTCCACCTCTTCCATCTCTCCCTCCTTCTCCTTCTCCCCCTCCTTCTTCTCCTCTCCTTCCTTCATCTCACTGGCTACAGCACTGACAATGGCTTCACAATGAGTCTTGCCTAGCTGCTGGTAAAAGCTATAATCTATTGTTGCCTGCCCTTTGTTTGCCTGTAGAATCACAGGGTGGAGAAGGCAGAGTTTATTGTCACAGGCTGGATAGCACCAGCAGTGGCTAGGGCCCAGCCACACACCACAGCCTGTTTCATACAATCACAGAATGATTAGGGTAGGAAAAGGCCTCTAAGATCACTGAGTCCAACCAGCAACCCAACCCCACCATGGCCACCAAATCATGTCCCCAAGTGTCATGGCCACATCTTCCTTGAATGCCTCCAGGGATGGGGACTCCACCACCTCTCTGAGCAGCCTGTGCCAATCTCTGACCTCTCTTGCAACAAAGGAATTGTTCCTAATCTCCAACCTAACCCTCCCCTGGCACAATTTCAGGCCATTTCATCCCCTTCTATCACCTGATCCTAGGTGAGACCCACCCCCACCTCACTCAAACCTCTACCTCATTCCAACCTCCTTCTATCAGCTCACTTAAACTGCCCAAGGGCATAGCATCCTTCTAGCACAAATCCTCTGCTCTCTGCTTCATAATCTTAGCAGCACAACTGGCAGTGCAAAGGCAAGTGGCTGACACTTGCTTGGGCACTCATGTCCCATTTCAGGCCTCTGCTCTCCTCTGAGTCCCCTAGAATGAGACTCCTCCTCAACCCTGCTCTCTTCTGCCTTGTGGCATCATTCCTTCAGTCCTCAAAGTCAAGTCCCTAAGGCCCAGTTGAGGGTCTAGGGACCAGTCAAGGTCCCTAACCCAGAGTTCTGCTGGAAGTCATCACAGATATGCCCCAGGGGAAGGAAAAAAAAAGTGACTGATTTTCCTCAGGCCACCCACACAGCAACAAAGTCTGTTTGTATTCAGAGAGCAAACCCTCCTGTGTTTGCACTCAGGGATGGATTTACTGCAGCAAGCTGTAACTCCTGCTAGAAGCACTGCCTGCTGCAGCCCAGCCCTGCTGAAGCTGCCTTCAGCCTTGCCTCTTCCCCACACCCCTGCCAGCCCCTGAAAAGCATCATCCCACTTCATCCCTCTCAGCAGCTGCAAGTTAAAAGACAGGCAAGTTAAAAGACAGGCAAAGAGAACCTGCTTTGGGCTAGATGATCTTTAGGCTGCTCGATGGTGCTAGGGAAGGCTACAACTCCAGTCTGGGAGATGCATCTGAAGGGGCAGTGGAGGATCAAAAGCCAGGGCAAAGCCATGTGGCTTATGCCAGCATGTCCTTGCCTAGCTGCCTGCTGCTGTTTCCCTGAGGAGCATCTGCAGCTCAGCATCTTGGACATTTGGACGTCTGGAGGAAGTTCCTCCCAATAAAGGTAGTGCAGTACTGGAACACTTTGCTCTAGAAATATCTGAGAGCTGGGGGTCAGGAGGTGGAGGACAGGCTCTGCTCACTGCTCCCTGGGATAGGACAAGCAGCAATGGATGGAAGCTGCAGCACAGGAGGTTCCAGCTCAACACAAGGGGGAACTGCGTAACTGGAAGGGTCCCAGAGCCCTGGCACATGCTGCCCAGAGAGGTTGTGGAGTCTCCTTCTGTGGAGCCTTTCAAGGCCTGTCTGGATTTGTTCCTGTGTGCCCTGAGCTAGGTTGTGTGGTCCTGCTCTGGCAGGGAAGTTGGACTGGANCTATTTGAGACCTAGAGACATTTGACTGGCACCAGTGAGAGGCATTTAGGCAACATCTTGATTCTAACTGTAAAGGGTTAACCCTCCTGGGACAGTGGTCTTGACCCTGACTGATCTCTGAGGTCCCTTCCAATCCAACCCATTCTGTCCACCTCTGACTCACCCTGGTGGCTTTTACAATAAGAACATGAAAGATGAAGATAACAATAAAGGGTTGGAAGGGACCCCAAGGATCATCTGCTCCACCCCAAGGATCATCTCCTCCAACCTTTCTAGGTGAGAGTGGAGCTAAAATGAGCTGGCTCAGTGCCCTGCCAAGCTGAGTCTTCAAACTGTCCAGTGGAGAGGACTCCACTGCTGCCTTTAGGAGATGAATCCAATCAAACTGTGCTCAGGGGGAAACATTTTCTCCTGGACTCTAATGGGAATGTCCCCAGCAGGAACTTGTCCCCAGAAGGAACTTGTCCTCACCACCCCTTGTCTTCTCCACAGGCCTCTCTGTCAAAAGGGAATCTCCACCCTCCTGGCAGCCACTCTGCTCTATGGCAATAAGATCTCCCCTAAACCTTCTCTTCCCAAAGCTGAACAAGCTCAGCTCTCAGCCTGTCCTCATATTCAGCTCACAGACTGTCACAGAGGTGGGATAAATCAGTGCAGATTTCACTCTCAGTCTTTCCACAGACCTTAAACCTTCCCTGTCTGGAAGGCAGGCAAAAGCATAGCACATTACTGTCAGCAAAGCTTGCAGGAGTGAGTCACTTTCCCCCTGCCCTGGTTCCCTGCTGTCCCCACCAGGTGACAGTTCAGGTGGGAGGATCAACATAAAGAAAGAGAAGGAGCTGAAGCATTTTGATGACTCATGCAATATTAATTAGTACATAATTATATATATATATATATGAAAGGAGACATTCCAGAAGATTATTTTTTGTGAGCTCTAATTTGCTGCTGGCAAGGAGCAAGGTTTGGGTCTTTTATGGGTATTAGTTCCATAGTGTATAGCAGGAGGCAGAGGAAGCTTAATTATGATTCACTGAGCCACTTTGTGGGTATGTTTTAAAGCCACTTAATTAGTGTAGAAATATACAGCTGTAATTATCCTGAAATATGGCCTAATTAACCTATGGAAAACCCATAGACATGACTCAGGAAACTTGAAGGCATTAATAGTCTATTAATACACTGGAGCTGACAGCACATCATGCTCACATTTGGGAACAGGAAGGCAGAAGCTCCTCATGTGTGAGGTCTTGTTGAGAGTAGCTACCTGTGGAACCACAGAATCATAGAATCAAGCAGGTTGGAAGAGACCTCCAAGCTCAGCCAGTCCAACCTAGCACCCAGCCCTGCCCAATCAACCAGACCATGGCACTAAGTGCCCCAGCCAGGCTTGGCTTCAACACCTCCAGGCACAGCGACTCCACCACCTCCCTGGGCAGCCCATTCCAATGCCAATCACTCTCTCTGCCAACAGCTTCCTCCTAACATCCAGCCTGAACCTGCCCTGGCACAACTTGAGGCTGTGTCCCCTTGTTCTGTTGCTGGCTGCCTGGCAGCAGAGCCCAACCCCACCTGGCTACAGCCTCCCTGCAGGTAGCTGCAGACAGCAATGAGCTCTGCCCTGAGCCTCCTCTGCTGCAGGCTGCACACCCCCAGCTCCCTCATCCACTCAAGGTGTGTCCTGAGCAGTGCTGAGCACAGGGGCAGAAGAACCTCCCTTGTCCATTCTCCAGTGCTGGAAGGCCTGTGGCAGGGGTGGTGCAGCTCCCAGCACAGTCAGTGCCTTTGAACTGGAGAGAAGCTGCTGTGGTCTGACTGCTCTGGTCCCAGCCCCTGTCCTCTGTTCTGTCCTTTTCTTCAATCCTGAAATGCATCTTTCTACTTCTTCTGCCTTAAATCCTACATCCTGCTCAGCCTGGAGAAGAGAAGGCTCTGGGGAGACCTTAGAGGTGTATTCCAGTATCTGAAGGGGACCTACAGGAAGGCCGGGGAGGGCCTGTCTGGAAGGGCTTGGAGTGATAGGATGAGGGACAATGGTTTGGAACTGGAGCAGGGCAGATTTAGGACATCAGGAGGAATTTGTGCACAATGAGGGTGGTGAAATTCTGGCACAGGCTGCTCAGAGCTGTGCTTGAGGCCCCATCCCTGGAAACGCTCAAGATCAGTCTCGATGGGTCCCTGTGCATCCTGCTCCAGTTGGAGGTGTCCCTGCTTGCCTGCAGGGGGTTTGGACAAGATGAGTTTTGAGGGTCTGTGACCCTGTGAATCCTGCCTGCTCCCTGTGGCCCTCACTAGACACTGATGGAGGCTCAGCAAACACACAGAGTGCCCTCAGCCACTTCAGCCATGCTCTGTCACTTCCCCCTCTCTGGAACTAGAAACAATTAAATGCTGCAATGTGCTGTTCCCTCCTGGATGAATCCTCAGCCCTGGAACAGAAAACAGTGGATCAGGGAGGTAACTAAAGCGCAGAGGTGATGGCAAAAGCTCCTGTGTTTATTCCTGGGTGATGAAAACACAGAGGAAACAATTAGCACTCCAAAGACACCTTGATGTCATAGGGGTTCCCAAGCTATCTGCAGAACCAAGGAATCAAGCTTGCATTTTGCCCTTGGAACACTGCCTACAGGAGCCTTTACAAAGCAGAACAGCAAATTAATGCCCTGTCATGAGGAAACCAAGGCACATGCCTGGAAATTAAATTCCCTGATGATACTTTCCTTATTCCCTGCTGTCACAATCAGAGCAGGCTGCCTGCTTAGCTGGGAAGACAACCTGGGTTTAGCAGAGCTTTTGGGAAGGGGCAGTTCTTCAATGTGAGAGTAGTGAGAGGCTGGAATGGGTTGCCCAGGAAGGTGGTTGAGGCCCCATCCCTGGGGGTGTTCAGGGCCAGGCTGGATGAGGCTGTGGGCAGCCTGCTCTAGGGTAAATTGTCCCTGCCCATGGCAGGGGGGTTGGAACTGGCTGCTCCTTGTGGTCCCTTCCAACCCTGACTGATTCTATGGTTCTATGATTCTATGATTTCCTCCCAGCTGAGATAAGGAAGCAGCAGAAAGCCTCTGAACTGATAGGAAGGGGTGATGGGGACTGGAAGAGAGGTGGAAAGGGAAGGGAAGGATGGCAGCAGCTGGTGTGAGGTTCTTCTTTAGGCAGAGCACATCACCAAATATTCCAGCAGCGTCTTCATCCTTTGGTGATCAAAGCAACAGAAATTGAATCCGGCTGTAATCATCAGGGTAGTTTGCTTTAAATTCCCCTAATTATGGAAGAGCAGAAAATTACTGCTCCATGATGAACTGAATAGGAAATTGAAAGCTCCCACAAGCCAGCTACTGCCACTGCAGCTCAGAGAGAAAAGGCAAGGGAGGCTCAGAGCAAAGGGAAGACAAAGAAAGAGATGTGGAAATGCAGGGATGTGTCAGCCAGGGAGGAGAGAGGAAGACCAAGGAAGCAATGTGATTGTCCCTCTCCCACTTTCTGACATGCCACCAGTTCTGCAGAGCTGTGAACTAAAGAGAGTTGAAAGAAATCAAGCTCTTGCTAAGCAGGCCAGCAATTGGCCAGCAATTCTGCTCTGACTCCCTCAACACTGTACCACAGGAGGGTTTTATGCAGAGCTGCTGGTGGAAGGACTCTTCTGAGCACCTTTCTGTCTGTTGCATGAGCAGGGTTCTGCACTTTGGCCACAACAACCCCAAGCAGTGCTACAGGCTGGGGACAGAGTGGCTGAGAGCAGCCAGGCAGAGAGGGACCTGGGGGTGCTGGGAGAGAGTAGCTGAAGATGAGGCAGCAGTGCCCAGGTGGGCAGCAGAGCCAATGGCATTCTGGGCTGGCTCAGGAGCAGTGTGGCCAGCAGGACAAGGGAGGTTCTTCTGCCCCTGTGCTCAGCACTGCTCAGGACACACCTCAAGTGCTGTGCCCAGTTCTGGGCTCCTGAATTCAAGAGAGATGTTGAGGTGCTGGAAGGTGTTGAGAGAAGGGCAGCAAGGCTGGGGAGGGGCCTGGAGCACAGCCCTGTGAGGAGAGGCTGAGGGGGCTGGAGGTGTGCAGCCTGCAGAAGAGGAGGCTCAGGGCAGACCTCATTGCTGTCTACAGCTACCCAAAAGGACATTGTGGAGAGGTTGGTGCTGGTCTTTTCTCAGGGGTAATTAGTGACAGAACAAAAAGGAATGGCCTCAAGCTATGACTGCATAGCTTTAGACTGGACATTAGGAAAAATATTTTCCCAGCAAGAGTGGTCAAGGATTGGAATGAGCTGCCCAGAGAGGTGGTGGAGTCACCAACCCTGGATGTGTTGTCTGGATGTGATGCTTGGAGATATGGTTTAGGATGAACCATGTAGAGTAAGGTTCTGGGTTGAACTTGGTGATCCTGAGGGGCTTTTCCAGCTGGAATGTTTCTGTGGTTCTGTGACTGAGCAAAGTTCTCTCACACTGGGTCCATTGGTAGCTTTCTCCATCAGCTGAGGCTGAGTTTGCCCAAGGCTGCAGATCCTGAGTGATGTCTCAAGGGAACCTTCTGTTCTCTGTGGTTCTTTTGTCATATTAAAGCAGGCAGCATCCTTCAGTGTCTCCAGGGACTCTCCTCTGGACAAACATTTGCTGTGCTGTGGCTCCTTGAAAGAGGCTCTGAGCACATTTGTCTTGCCCTGGGTGTTTCATATTGGATGTGAGAGAGGAGCTGAGAGGAGCTGGCTCCATCTCTCTCAGGAGCACACAGAGGCTGTGATTAAGCAAAGCACTTTGCTCACTTATTATCAGTGTTACTTTGGAAGCCCTGGGAATGGATGAGAACAGCAGTGCAGGGCAGAGCATGGGCTCCCTGCAATCACAGGTGGCTCTTTTGCCTCCAGCTTCCCTCTCCCACAATTGTGTGCTCGATTGCATCAAAAGCTGCTTACAACACTCAAATAATCCCCCAGGGAATACCACCCCCAACAGAAACAAGTGCTGGGGTGGGAAAACACCACAGCCAAGTGTAATTCATCCCACCAGCACGTTTCCACTGCAGGAAACCCTCCAGCTCTTTTGAAATAAACAATAACAGAAAGCAACCAGTGACCCAAAATTGGAGCTTTCTGCAGCTCTTCATCTGCAGAGCCCTCAGCAGCCATAGTGTGGTGACCATCAACAATCTCTGGCTGAGGGCTTGGTACCTGTGAGCATAGGAGAGTGCGGGTGGGAAAGGAGTGTGGGTTGTGTGTGAGTGTGGAATTAGATGTTCATTAAGGTCCCTTCCAACCCAATCCATTCTATGACTCTATGAAGTAAGGGACCCCAACCTCTTGCTCCAAGCAGGGCTACCTGTGAGTTCAGAGCAGCTCACTTGATCCTGTTTGGACCTGAACACTTTCAAGGATGGGGACTGAACAGCCAGGGCAGTGTCTCAGGGCAGTGATGAGAAGGAGTGGTTTATGGTCTTAGCAGATATCCATGGGAGAGGAAGAGTCTGAGACCTGCACAGCCACAGAGGGGTTTTAGCAGGGGAGTTTTTTCACCTTCAGTCATGAATCCCTTTTGCTGTCACAGTCACTACCCTAACAATGCCAGGAGAGAGCTGTCTGCCTTCCCCAGCCCTCCCAGTGCCCTGACAGTCTGCCTGGCTGCAGGTGTCAGCTCTGCCTTCGCACACAGCCTGGCTGCTGGCCGAGTGGAGGTTTGTGTGGCCCCTGGCAATGACATGGGACATTAGGCTGCTGACGGCGCTGCATAACAAGAAGATCGCAATTAACAGGATGCTCCTGTCGTGAGTGTGAGCACATTGGCATGGGGCACGGAGTCAGGGTAGAGAAATGATCCAAAAGAGACTCACCTATCCAGCTGTAAAGGGGCTGTGGGCCTGGGGCAGCCAGAACTCCAGTGTCAAGGAGCTGCTTGTGGCCGTGCGTCAGGCATTGTTCAGCTCTGCTCAGCTGTGCTGCCTGTCACACCCAAGTCTCCCTCCTGCCCAGGGCTGCGCTGGGTTCTCCAGTGTGCTCAGCACCCCCTGAAGCTTGCCAGTGCTCTCACCTCATAGAATCATAGAACGTCAGGGGCTGGAAGTGACCTCGAAAGATCATCTGGTCCAGCCCCGCTGCCAGAGCAGGCTCACCTAGAGCAGATCACACAGGAACACATCTCCTGTGTCCCCTGTCTGCAACAGCCACATCTCTGCCTTTTACCCTGCCTGTTCAAGGCACAGACACATCTCAGCGACTCAGGTCAGGGAGGAGACAAACCTGGGTCAGACAGAGCATTAAGCTCTTCTTGGCTGTGCTCCAGCAGGACCCTGACCGACTCCAGCGGCCGTGTTCTGTGCCACTGAAGACCGAACGCTCACACCCACAGAGGCTTTCCCCTTCTTTCCTTTCTCTCTGCAAGTGCCAGCATCGATTTCCTCAGGCAGAGCACCCTGCAAGAGCCTCTCAAGCCTGTGTCTGAACAAATCAATGTTTGCTCCAGTCATTATCTGCGCGAAGACCTCCCTGCCCAGGCACACCCCAGCAGCAGGCGATCTGCCGTATTCCTGCCACGGGGATCGATGTCTCTCCACTCCCTTTGTCTCCACCTCTCCTGCTGCTGCTGCAATCACTGGCCGGTAACAAACAGAGGCATTTATGATTACTGTGTGCTTAACAAGCTTATGGTAATTAATGGAGAAGCACCAGAAAGTTGATCGGCAGTTCCCCAGGCACCCCACTCCTGCCTGCCAGGACCTGGAAGAGAGAGAAGAGGCTCCCTCATTTGGACAGCTTTATGAGAGATGCATCTCGCTTAAATTAATCTTCTCTGATGAAGTGATCAAAAGGGTTGGGTTGGTTTCATTAGAGATGTCTTGCAGGCAGTTGGTGTGGATAGAAATGGATTTCTGCTCTCCCATCCTTGCTGCCTGTGCAAGCGCTGCAGAGTCCCAACCACTGAGCACAGGATGGCAGAGTTGTTTGGGCTGGAAAAACCCTCTCAGTCCAACCAGCAACCCAACACCACCGTGGCCGCTAAACCACGTCCCGAAGTGCCAGGGCCACAGGGTTCTTCAGCACCTCCAGGGACGACGACTCCATCGCCTCCCTCTGCAACCTAGTCCAGAGTCTCACCACCACTTCTTCGCCACCAGTTTGTCCCTGTTCAGCCGCAAACCACTGCCCCTTGGGCTGTCTCTGGACACCCTCAGGAAAAGTTCTTCTATAACCTCCCTGCAGGATCCCTTCCGGTCCTGGCAAGCAGCTTCCGCAGGGTCCTTTCGGGTCCTGGCAGATAGCTCCCGCAGGATCCCTTCCGGTCCTGGCAGGCAGCCCCCGCAGGGTCCCTTCTTCGAGTCCTGGCAGGCAGCCCCCGCAGAGTCCCTTCTTCGGGTCCTGGCAGGCAGCTCCCGCAGGGTCCCTTCTTCGGGTCCTGGCAGGCAGCCCCCGCAGGGTCCCTTCTTCGAGTCCTGGCAGGCAGCTCCCGCAGGATCCCTTCTTCGGGTCCTGGCAGGCAGCTCCCGCAGGGTCCCTTCTTCGGGTCCTGGCAGGCAGCTCCCGCAGGGTCCCTTCTTCGGGTCCTGGCAGGCAGCTCCCGCAGG
>WAAF01013531.1:220400-249998 GCA_013400475.1 Tricholaema leucomelas
TTGTGTTGCCGCCTTGGGGTGCTCCTGCCGTGGAGTTCGTCCCCGCTGTGGATTGTGTTGCCGCCTTGGGGTGCTCCTGCCGTGGAGTTCGTCCCCGCTTTGGATTGTGTTGCCGCCTTGGGGTGCTCCTGCCGTGGAGTTCGTTCCTCGCCGTGGAGTTCTTCTCCCCCCAGCCTGGGTAGCTTCTATGCAGGGAGCCTTTGACACCCCGAGGACAAGCTGTGAAGGACTTCTCCTTAAGCACCTTATTGTGCTGCTTATCGCTCTTTAATGACCCTGCAGGTTTCTGAAAAGGCCGCGGGACTGCCCATTGAATCGTCCTTCTTTCAAGCCGGCGCGCCCTGTCGTGAGTAGCTTACGGCTCAGCCTCATCACAGTCTCACAGTATTACCAAGGTTGGAAGAGACCTCATAGATCATCAAGTCAAGGGATGGCATTCAGTAGCTCCACGTGCAGGGTGCTGCACTTTGGCCACAACAACCCCATGCAGAGATACAGGCTGGGGTCAGAGTGGCTGGAGTGCAGCCGGACAGAAAGGGATCTGGGGGTGCTGATTGATACCCGCCTGAACATGAGCCAGCAGTGTGCCCAGGTGGCCAAGAGAGCCANCTGCTTTTCTGGGCAAGGCCCTGCACAGCCTCACTGATGAGAGTGGATCTCTGCTCTCATGCTCCTCTCTCAGGCAGCAAAGAAGTGGGAGGGAAGCTGAACCTCAGGCTTGGCCAAGTCAAGATCAAAGATCCCATTCTGTGCTTCTGTGCTCCACAACCTCCCTGAAGGTGTTCAAGACCAGGTTGGATGAGTCCTTGAGCGACCTGTTCTAGTGGGAGGTGTCCCTGCCTATGGCAGGAGGGCTGGAACTGGCTGATCTTTGAGTTCCCTTCGCCTCCTCAACCCAAGCCACTTGGAGGAGATGAGCAGGACTCTGGAGCCTCTGCTTTATGCCAGTAACGACTCTCTGGAGCGTTCCCATTCTCATAGATTTAGTGGCTTAATGCTTTGTTAGAATGATAAAAGGGAGTTAATTATCCCTTAGGAGAGTCTGCCTCCCCACCTGCCTTCCTCACCCCCCCCTCCCCCCAGGCTCCCCACGGCTATATATTTATCTTCTATTCCTTCATTTGATTTGGAGCTGAATAAATTGGAAAAGCTGAAGTGATTCATGTACTGTGGATTGCATATTGATCTGGCACACTCTGCTCCTCACAGCCCCCATTAGTCATGCCCAATCAATAGTTCCTTCTCGCTGGGCATCTCTGTTTGTGGAGCCCAGAGAGGAAGCCCATCCAGGTGTCCAGGGACACCTCTCACCAGCTCAGGTTGCTCCAAGGCATCATCCAACCTGGCTTTGAACACCTCCAGGGAGGTTGTGGAGCACAGAAGCACAGAATGTGATCTTTGATCACATTCTGTGCTTCTGTGCTCCACAACCTCCCTGGAGGTGTTCAAAGCCAGGTTGGATGATGCCTTGGAGCAACCTGAGCTGGTGGGAGGTGTCCCTGGACACCTGGATGGGCTTCCTCTCTGGGCTCCACAAACAGAGATGCCCAGCGAGAAGGAACTATTGATTGGGCATGACTAATGGGGGCTGTGAGGAGCAGAGTGTGCCAGATCAATATGCAATCCACAGTACATGAATCACTTCAGCTTTTCCAATTTATTCAGCTCCAAATCAAATGAAGGAATAGAAGATAAATATATAGCCGTGGGGAGCCTGGGGGGAGGGGGGGGTGAGGAAGGCAGGTGGGGAGGCAGACTCTCCTAAGGGATAATTAACTCCCTTTTATCATTCTAACAAAGCATTAAGCCACTAAATCTATGAGAATGGGAACGCTCCAGAGAGTCGTTACTGGCATAAAGCAGAGGCTCCAGAGTCCTGCTCATCTCCTCCAAGTGGCTTGGGTTGAGGAGGCGAAGGGAACTCAAAGATCAGCCAGTTCCAGCCCTCCTGCCATAGGCAGGGACACCTCCCACTAGAACAGGTCGCTCAAGGACTCATCCAACCTGGTCTTGAACACCTTCAGGGAGGTTGTGGAGCACAGAAGCACAGAATGGGATCTTTGATCTTGACTTGGCCAAGCCTGAGGTTCAGCTTCCCTCCCACTTCTTTGCTGCCTGAGAGAGGAGCATGAGAGCAGAGATCCACTCTCATCAGTGAGGCTGTGCAGGGCCTTGCCCAGAAAAGCAGCAGGACAACACAGAACCATGGAAACCTAGAATTGGGTTGGAAGGGACCTCCAAAGGTCATCCAGTCCCATCTCTCTGCAGTGAGCAGGGACATCCTCCCCTAGAGCAGGTTGGTCAGAGCTTTGTCAAGCCTCACTTTAAATATCTCCAGGGCTAGGGCCTCAACCACCTCTCTGTTTGAGCTGTTGCAGGGTTCCAGCATCCTCATGGTGCAGAACTTGGTCCTCACATCCAATCCCAATCTGCTCTGCTCTCACTTCAAACCATTGGCCTCATCCTATCATACATGGCCTAAAGTTCCCAACAGCTGCAATCACAGAATCACAGCAACATGCAGGTTGGCAAAGCCCCTCAAGATCACCAAGTCCAACCTAGAACCCTACTCTACAAGATTCACCTTAAAGCATAGCCCTAAGCACCACATCCAAACCACTCTGAAACACATCCAAGCTGGGTGACTCAAAAATCAGCTGCCTCTCTGCTGCAGTCCTTGCCATGGTCTGTGCCCATCTCTCTTTGCATCACCCCCTCCTCCTTTTCTCCTCATGACCTCCTTTAGGGGAGGTTTATCCAAGGTGTTCCCCATAAGCAAACTGCACTCCCAGGTGCCTCAGCTGAGCATCTCTTTTCTCTCTGGGTCCTTTTCTCTCTGTCCACTACCAATCATCCAAGCGTGGCTGTAGTTCCCTTCCTCACAGTTCCCCTCCCCAGGCCTTCCCACCCCCTGTGCCTTGGGACTTCTCAGCAAAGAGCTCTCCAGCTTTGCCAGAATGAAAGCTGTTCTGCTGCTCCAGACCCCTGATTAATTACTTATCCAACAGGATTTGCTCTGCTTATTAGCAGCTTCATTAACAGGATGGTGAGGGGACAGGGAAGCCTTCAAGGAGAGGAGGCAGGCATCTCGGGCAACAAATTGTGTTTGGCTTAGCATGGAAATAGTTGGGCGAAGCTCAAGTTAGTTTCTTTCCGGCTCTGCCAAGCTCTTCATTCTCTTCTATTCCTTTTCTGGCTTCAGGAAGTCCTTCCTTTCATGGCTCCTATGGCACTGCTTCACCCAGACCTGGTGGCAACCTCCCTGGGCAACCTGTGCCAGTGTCTCCTCACCCTCCCTCCCTGTGCTCCACAACCTCCCTGGGCAACCTGTGCCAGTGTCTCCTCACCCTCCCTCCCTGTGCTCCACAGCCTCCCTGGGCAACCTGTGCCAGTGTCTCCTCACCCTCCCTCCCTGTGCTCCACAGCCTCCCTGGGCAAACCTGTGCCAGTGTCTCCCTACCCTCCCTGTCAATAATTTCTGCCTAATCTCCAGTTTCAATCTTCCCTCCTCCAGCTTCAATCCGTTCCCTCTCATCCTCTCACTGTAATCTCCTGTACAAAGTCCCTCCCCAGCTCTCTTGCATCCCCCTGGGTGTGCTCATATCACACCATACAGAGAGAGGGGGGAGTATAAAGGCTAGAGTGGCAAACAATTCCTTTTTCCTGGCAGAAATCCATCTCCAATTGAGATACAATTCAATGTATTGCCAATTTGCACCAAGCTTGACCAGCAGAGACACAGCTCAGATTGGGTCACTCTACACTTGACTCCACTGACTTCAGATTGTTCCATTTTGAGCTTTGGGTTATTTCAGAGCAGGCAGGTTTAAAACTTCAAGTGAAAGAGTAAGCTTCAACTAAGCCTGTGGCTGGCTTTGAGCCTTGATTCTAGGAGTCTTGGTTGCCTCCATGGGTTTTATTCTGTGTGTTTTTTTTTCCCAACCTGGAAAATTCATCAGGGATAAATCTTCAGTAGCTCAGCACTTTGCAGGGGAGGACAAAAATGCATCTCAGTGAAAAGGTTGCCACTGTGTCTGCCTGTCAGAGGCAATCTCATGCTCACCATTCTCCTTCCAGTTCTCTCTTTCCCTCTTAATCTCCCCACATTCCTGACTGTAGCACCTGACAGCTTCCCACCCTCTGCCATACAACCACTTTGTTGCCTGCCAGCTAAGAAGAGAGTGTGTTTGGAGAGCTGGCATAGGAAGCAAAGGCAGAGAAAACATTGATTGCTTTAAAGGATCAATTTAAAACGGCAGGGATAATCTCTGATGCAACTTCAGCTTCCAAAACACTCTGGGGAGACCTTAGAGTACCTGAAATGGGCCACAGGAAAGCTGGGAAGGGACTTTGGACAAGGGATGAGAGGGAATGGATTGAAGGGCAGAGGACAGCTGCTGATGTAATCCATCCCCATCGTGGAGGATGAGTGGGTTGATTTCAGAGAGGTGTTCTCTCCAATAATAATGAGGCTGAGCAGCCTGGAGAAGAGAAGGCTCCAAGGAGACCTAAGAGCAGCCTCCCAGTACCTGAAGAGGGCTAAAGGAGAGCTGGGAAGGGACTTTTGACAAGGGCCTGATGGGGTAGGATGAGAGGGAATGGATTGAAGCTTGAGGAGGACAGGTTGAGACTCGATGAGGAAGAAATTCTTGACAGAGAGGGTGGGGAGACACTGGCACAGGTTGCCCAGGGAGGTTGTGGAGCACTTCTGTGCTCCACAACCTCCCTGGCCAACCTGTGCCAGTGTCTCCTCCCCCTCCCTCTCTGTGCTCCACAACCTCCCTGGCCAACCTGTGCCAGTGTCTCCTCCCCCTCCCTCTCTGTGCTCCACAACCTCCCTGGCCAACCTGTGCCAGTGTCTCCTCCCCCTCCCTCTCTGTGCTCCACAACCTCCCTGGAGGTGTTCAACCTCCCTGAAGGTGTTCAAGGCCAGGCTGGATGATGCCTTGAGCAACCTGGGGCTGGTGAGAGGTGCCCCTGCCCCTAGCAGGGGGTTGGCATTGAACGGTCTTGAAGCTCCCTTCCAACCCAACCTCTTCTACGACTCCATCAATATCTGTGAGTTCCAGCTGCTTCTCTAGACCAACCTACCCAGGAGGAGTTCCTCCCTTTCTCACAGCCTCAAACTGTCCCTCACTGCCTTATCCTCTTTCAGTTTGCTCTCCTCTTTTGCTATTCCTGCTGGGAGCTGCTGCGCTGCCCAGCCAGGCGCTGAGGATGGCAGAAAGGTTTTGTTGCCGTGTCAGGGGTTTTAATTTCCCTGTGTGGTGATGGTATCGTGGCCCTGACAGTCTGCTAAACACATGTCTTATCTCTCTGCACATGGAAAAGCAATATCAATTTGGTGATGTTAAGGGCTGGAGTGAGAACAATGCACTGTGCATTGTTAAACAAGGCACCGGCCCTGCACCGTACCAGTGGAACAAGTGTAATCAGTGAAGCAGGCTCTCAGCCTAATTATGGCTCAGCAGTAAGCACAAAAACCTTCCCTGGCCTCTCTCCCTCCCTTACCTTGAGCATCTTGAATATTGTGTTCAGTTTTGGGCTCCCCAGTTGAAGAGGGACAGGGATGTGCTGGAGAGGGTCCAGCGGAGGGATGCGAGGATACTGAGGGGACTGGAGCACTGCCTGGTGAGGAGAGGCTGAGGGACCTGGGGCTGCTTAGTCTGGAGAAGAGAAGACTGAGAGGGGATTGAATCAATGTTTATCAATATCTGAGGGCTGGGGGTCAGGAGCAGGGGACAGGCTCTGCTCACTGCTCCCTGGGAGTGGACAAGGAGCAATGGATGGAAGCTGCAGCACAGGAGGTTCCAGCTCAACACAAGGAGGAACTGCTTGACTGTAGGGCTCCCAGAGCCCTGGCACAGGCTGCCCAGAGAGGTTGTGGAGTCTCCTTCTGTGGAGTCTTTCAAGGCCTGTCTGGATGTGCTTCTCTGTGACCTGTGTTAGTATTGTCTTGCTCTGGCAGGGGGGTTGGACTGGATGATCTCCTTGGGTCCCTTCCAACCCCTAACATCCTTTAAGCCTTTGAGCCTGATCTTGGACTGCAGGAGCCTTTGAGATCTGTCAGAGGGTAGATGGGCTCTGGAGAGGGATCTGGACAGGCTGCACAGATGGGCACAGAGCAATGCCAGGAGGTCGAACAAATCGAGCCAATGCAGAGGTGGAAATGACCACAGCCATTAGTTAAACCACACATGGAGCTGCAGGGGATCAAGAGTGTTAGTGAGGAGAGCTTAGAAGAGCCTCTGGGGTTTGTTCTAGTTTTTAACCCCTCACCAACAGGTCTCACCACTGGAGATTGCCACTGCAAGCTCCCACCACACTGAGCAACCTATAGAACCATGTTCTCAGCCTGTCCTCGACTGACCTGAGGTGGGGAAGGGTCATTGCCTGGCCTCTCAGTGACAGCACACAGCACAAGGCACCCAGAGCTCTGAGACAGAGGGAACTGGCCCCATCCTCCAACTTGTCTATGCTTTTATTTTGCCTCCCAAAGGCTGATGGCAATGCTTTGAAGTCTAATTGCTTCTCTTAGCAGACAGCTTCACATAATGGCTGCAGTGTTTGGAAATGTTGAATAGCAGCTGAGTATTAGCCCTAGCTCTGGAGCAAGGTCAACTGCTCTGCAGTAAAACTCTATCCTGTCTTTCATATCCCATCAGCACAATCAACAAATTGGACCCCTCTCCGAATGCTAAATGAAGCAGCAACCTCCGGAATGAGCTTCCTGTGAGTGCAAGGGGCTCTACTTTGTGAGCACGTTCTGGATGCTGTCTTGCTGCTGCTGCCTTCCCTGGTCCCTGCCCAGGACTGCTGCAGGCAGCACAGGCAACATGCTCAAGAGCAGCACTGACCAGCGTGGCCAGCCAGGCAGAAGGGCTGCAGTGACCCACAGCTGTGCAGGCATCCAGAGCTCAGCAAACCTCCCTACAGCTCTTCTCCCTGCTCTCCACGCTCCCCCTCTCCATCCATGACCCCTCTGTGGGTCTGCCACCACCTTCCCAGACAGCAGCAGCAGCCGTGACCCAACTAAACCAGCCTGGGTTTGCCACCCTATGTTGCAGAGAGAGTTCCTCTGCTTGTGCCCACCATGGCAGGCAGGGGAAAGAACTGTGCAAGGTCTGGAAGAGACAGGCCTGCAGAGGTGCCCCTTTCCAGGAGGGGAAGGTTAGTGGGGCAGGCAGGGCAGAGCAGAGGAAGCTAGAGAAAGGCCAAGTTGCTGCTGGAGCTGTGTGCATGAGGAACACTTCTTAGTGCTTGGTAGGAAGAACACTCCTAGAGGAAGATCTGGCCCAGGCTAGCAAACTTCTCTACTTGTTCACCACTGCAGAGGGCAGCTGTGGCCAGCAGCAGTGTACTTGCAGCACCTGAGCCCGGCTGAAGCATCCTTCCCCTCATGTGGGCAGCCTCAGGTCCTGCTTTCCTATGTCTTTAAAAAGGGAAAGGAGGAGTAGGGGTGGGGAATCAGCTTCAACAGGGCTTCATTTCCTCTTCCCCTCTTCTTCAGCAGATATTCACAACCCCCCTGTCTGTTTTCCCATGGCTAATTAGCAGTGCAGATAATAAGCTGGTTCCATGGAGTTCTCATGCATCAGTGTCTCTGCTAACTGGGTTAATTACACAGTGGATGGGCATTTGTTTGCTGTGAAGACAGATTGATGATGAGAACATGCCTTGGGTCCCCAGCAGGCACTGTACTTTTTGGGGACATGCAGCCCTGAACAGGCTGACCAGGGCTGGGGGCAGGATCTGCAGACTTCACCAGTGGTGTTCCTGGGGCTCAGTGTATGGTGGGGGAAGGGATTTGTTAATCAGTCTGCCCACGAAAATCATGTTCCATCTTCCACTCATGATCTGGAACAGGATCCAAACACTGGTAGCTTGTCCAGGGCTCCTGACAGCAGCCAGAGGTGAGGAGGGAGAGGGGATGAGAGGAAGGCAAGGACAAGATCTGCGCAGTAGCATTGAACCACCAAGAGGAGGAACTTGGTCCAGCAGAGCCAGGGGAATGCTCTTCCTCTCCTTTCACAGGGACTGAAAGGGACCTTCAAAGCTCATCCATTTCAACCCCACTACCAGAGCAGCATCTCCGTGGGCAACCTGTGCCAGTGTCTCCTCACCCTCCCTCTCTGTGCTCCACAACCTCCCTCGCCAACCTCTGCCAGTGTCTCACCACCCTCACTGCAAACAACTTCCTAACACCCAGTTTCAATCTCCCCTCTGCCACTTCAAACCCATTCCTCCTCCTCCTGTCATTACAAGACCATGTCAATAATCCCTCCCCAGCCCTCCTGGAACCCCCTTCAGATACTGGAAGGCCACTCCAAGGTCTCCTCCAAGCCTTCTCTTCTCCAGGCTGCAGAGCCCCAAGTCTCTCAGCCTGTCCTCAGAGCAGAGCTGCTGCAGCCCTCTGAGCATCTTGGTGGCCTTCATTTTGCCCATTTCAAGCAGGTATCTGGAGGCAGCATCCTCAAAACCAAACCCGAACATCCCTAGCTTCAATTTGCCACCACTTCTGCCACTCCTTGCAGCAGCTGAGCATTCAGCCTCTCTTTTCCCATTCCCTATTATCTCTGACAGCTGGGTGAAGCCTCTGACCTCCCAGCACCACCAGGGCAGTGCTGCACACCACTCCTCCATGCAGGCCAGTACAGGGGAGCAGGAGGGAATGGGCAGCTCAGCAGTGCCATGCTGTTGCCATGCCAACCGCATCCCCACTCTGCTGCATCCTGCCTCCCTGACTTGCTCAGGCAGAGGTTCCTCCCTTTCTGGGAGCTGAAGAAGGGTTTCAGCGATCACCTCTCTGATGGCCTATCTTTTCCCTTCAGAAGATGCACATAGTTAATTCAGCTGGGGAAGAAATGTCCTCTCCTGAGCCCCAGAGCCAAGCCCTAGGCATAAGGCAGGGGATGGAGCTGCAGAGGGGATAGTAAAAATCCATTTCTTCTTCTCTACAACAGCTTAAGAGGGACATGGATCTGCTGGAGAGAGTCCAAGGGAGGGATATGAGGATGATGAGGGGACTGGAGCACTGTCTGATGAGGAGAGGATGAGAGACCTGGGGTTGCTTGGTCTGGAGAAGAGAAGACTGAGAGGGGATCTAATAAATGTGTATGAATATATGAGGGTCAGGAGGGGAGGACAGGCTCTGCTCACTGCTCCCTGGGATAGGACAAGCAGCAATGGATGGAAGCTGCAGCACAGGAGGCTCCAGCTCAACACCAGGGACAACTTCTTGACTGGAAGGGTCCCAGAGCCCTGGCACAGGCTGCCCAGAGAGGTTGTGAAGTCTCCTTCTGTGAAGCCTCTCAAGGCCTGTCTGGATGTGTTTCTGTGTGCCCTGAGCTAGATTGGATGGTCCTGCTCTGGCAGGGGGGGTTGGACTGGATGATCTCTTTGGGTCCCTTCCAAACCCTGACATCCTCTGATCCTGTGAACACCCAGCACAAGGCAGTGTGGTGTGGCTGGGTCATGGCTGCACTCTCTCCCCACTTGAGAAGGGCAGCAAGGCTGGGGAGAGGCCTGGGGCACAGCCCTATGAGGAGAGGCTGAGGGAGCTGGGAGTGTGCAGCCTGCAGAAGAGGAGGCTCAGGGCAGAGCTCATTGCTGTCTGCAGCTCCCTGCAGGGAGGCTGTAGCCAGGTGGGGTTGGGCTCTGCTGCCAGACAAGCAGCAACAGAACAAGGGGACACAGCCTCAAGTTGTGCCAGGGCAGGTTCAGGCTGGATGTTAGGAGGAAGTTGTTGGCAGAGAGAGTGATTGGCATTGGAATGGGCTGCCCAGGGAGGTGGTGGAGTGGCTGTCCCTGGAGGTGTTGAAGCCAAGCCTGGCTGGGGCACTTAGTGCCATGGTCTGGTTGATTGGGCAGGGCTGGGTGCTAGGTTGGACTGGCTGAGCCTGGAGGTCTCTTCCAACCTGCTTGAATCTATGATTCTAAGAGGGAGTGATACAAACAAAACTGAAAACCCTTTCTCTATGCCATGTGGCTGGCTAAGCACACAGGGAGAGAATCTGGGTGCTTTCAGCTGTCACCTTTAAAGTGCCCCAGGAGATTGTGTGTGTGGATGGTTGGCTGTGTCCACACCTACCCCACGCACACATACACGGAGAGACTCCGACAGGAAGCATCAGTACATGGACAGCCCTCAAAGGGTTAAGAGCACCATCTCTGCTGGCAGAGGAGAGAAGGGAAAGATGAATTCCTAGGCTTGAGAGCAATTTCAGAATCCACTCAGGCTTTCATGCCACTCTGTGAAATCTCAGTGCACCTCAACTAGATCAGAAATTGGTTTATGCTTCCTTCTATGTGTTTATGAGTTTGTAAAAGCTGAATTGTTTCATTCCATCGCCACTGCTGCACAGGCATCTGCTGGGAGAAGGGCTGGGACTCATTATAAAGTTGCTTAAACAAAGCCACTGCTATCAGAGCTGCTGGATCAGGTGGAGGTTCATTTTCACTGCCTTGGCAGCTGCTACCTCTAGCCAGGGTCTGCTGGGGGCTGCTGGAACTGTGGTCAGAGGCGGTCAGCAGAGAAATTACTTTTCACTTCTCAGAGGACACAATTTCACCTGGAGGGTTTCATTTCTTGCTAGGATCTCTACTTGCTTGCACAAGGGCTGTAATTCCCCTTTTTCTATCACTGCTGGAGAAAAGACACCAGGCTAAATGGATGCTGGTCCTATCCCCAACTGACTGGACTTATTTTAACCAGAATGTGTGGGCAGGCACAAAGAAATTTGCCTTCCTATAGCATCTTGCACCCTGCCTGACTAGGGGGAGGTTCAGGTTGGGGATTAGGAACAATTTCTTTCCTGCAAAAGTGCTCAGACATTGGAACAGGCTGCCTGGGGAAGTGGTGGAATCACTGTTGTGGTGTTCCAGACATGTCTGGACATAGAACCAGAGAACAGTTTGGGTTGGAAGGGGTCACAGGATCACAGGATATTAAGGGTTGGAAGGGACCCAAGGAGATCATCGAGTCCAATCCCCTTGCCAGAGCAGGCCCACACAATCTAGCACAGATCAGAGGAATGCATCTCTAAAGGACATTCAGTCCCTCCCTCACCCAGCTCTCTGGGACATGGTTTAATGGCCATGGTGGTGTTATATTGGACTGGATGATCTCAGAGGTCTTTCCCAGCTGAGACAATTCCATGGTCCTATGATAACCAAGTACCAGGCCTTGCATTTGCTGTGCTCTGCAGGCAGGGCAGCAGCAGCAGCATTTGTGTGCAGAGCACATGAGCTGCTTCTCCCTCTGAAAGGCTCAGGAACCCACCCCTTCTGCTGTGCCCTATGAGCTACTGTCAAAACCAGCATCCTTCATCCTTCTTTCATCTGCTCAGTTTCCCCAGTCTCACCTCCTGGCCTCCTTTCTGCACCCTCCTTCCCAAATGCTTTTCTCATGTCAGTCCTGCCCTGCTCAAGCAGGAGGCTGACAAGCAACACCTAACTGTAAAACAATCTGACAGCAATTCTGCAGCTGCCTCATGGCAAGGGGCAGAGCTGGTGTCAGGGATGCTCACTTTAGGACCACGGTGCACAGACATAATTATCTCAGCTCATGAAGAGAGAGAGAGAGAGAGGAAGAGAAAAAAACCCATACACAGCACATGCCCAGATGGTCTGGCTGCCTCCTGCCTGGATTGCAGAGTGGCCATCAGGGTGTCTTGGCTGCTGCTGTTCTCCCCAAGACATCTGGAGAAAGCTTTCCCTGAAGAAGCAGCTGCTGTGAACCAGCCCTTGCACAAGTTGGTCACAGCAGTTTGCCTACTTCGTAGATCAGAAGACCACAGAATGTCAGGGGTTGGAAGGGACCCAAAGAGATCATCCAGTCCAACCCCCCCTGCCAGAGCAGGACCATCCAATCTAGCTCAGGGCACACAGGAACACATCCAGACAGGCCTGGAAAGGCTCCACAGAAGGAGACTCCACAACCTCTCTGGGCAGCCTGTGCNCCAACTGAAACAATTTCATAGTTCTACAGCATGACCAATCTCTGGTCCCAGCTAGCTTCAGCTGATGCTCCAGGAGTAAAACTGGGTCATTAAAAGCTGCTACAACTTCTTGCCTCTGAAACTCGACTTAAATGAACTCTCTTCTTCCCCCCCCGCCCCCCCAAAAAAAAAGCTAAATCCAACTGCAGCCACTTCTAAAACTTTCACTCTGTCTTTCTGATACAGATCTGGAAATTGCTTGTCACATGGAGGCAGCAAATCACAGCCCTGCCCTTCCCCTGCTAATTCTGTGTCCATGGCAGCTGTCCTGCCTGAGCTGCAGGAGGAGCTGAATGAACAAAGAGCATTTGCCTTCAAAGAAGACACCTTTCCTCCACGGCTGAGAGCAGATAATCACCCAGGCTCCTGATCTGATAGCTGATTCTGGGGATTAAAGCTGAAAGGAACAGGCCGCATGTGAGGAAATCTTCTCTTTAGGTGGGAGGATTTCATAAGAGTCATAGAATCAGTCAGGGTTGGAAGGGACCACAAGGACCATCCGGTTGCAAGCCCCCTGCCATGGGCAGGGACATCTCACACTAGATCAGCCTGGCCACAGCCTCATCCAGCCTGGCCTTGAACACCTCCAGGTGCCATGGTCTGGTTGATTGGCCAGGGCTGGGTGCTAGTTTGCACTGGATGAGCTTGGAAGTCTCTTCCAACCTGGCTGATTCTGTGATTCTATGAATCCAGATTTAAGGAATGCTGACCCTTGACTGGCAAATGCAGCCTGGGTGGATACAGTGGATGTCAGCACTCCCTTAGGGGCATGCTAAATGGGGTCCCACGGTGGGTTTGGGCTGGGTGGGCACCGCATCTGACACCTCCCTGATCCTCTTGTTGGGTTAAATGGGTTCTTCAGCTTGCTGAAACTCCAAATCCCTGCAAACAAATCCTCCTCAACAGGCAGAACATGCCTAAACTCTCTGTCCAAGTGGCTGTTCCAAGCCCTGAGCTGCAACACACAAAAGACAAACCCTGCACCTATTAGCACCACATCAATATCACTTAAAGCCCCATTCTGAGAAGAGCCTGGCAGCCCTATTAATGCTCTTAATTTCCCTGTGTCTCTGAATGGACATAAAGAATTGTGCAGTGCTGGCCCTTCCTTGCTCCAGCCTCTCCAGCCAGACAGATTATCTCTGGTTGTTTCCCTAGATTTGGCTTCAGGATGCCAGCAGCAGTTTTGGTCGCTGATTGTTCAAGAGGCCAAGTGCATAACCTACCAGAAAATGAGATGTTAATGCTCAGTGGAAGATTAGAGCAGTTTGCTTTGTTAAAGCACTCTGGGTTCCCACACTTCACTGATCCCCTTCTCCTACAGCTTGCTTCAGGAGAATCTGGTGTGGGGAGAGCACAAACTGACCCAGCTTGGGCTGAGCTGAAGTGAATCTGTCGAGGCTGAGGGAGCTGGGGGTGTGCAGCCTGCAGAAGAGGAGGCTCAGGGCAGAGCTCATTGCTGTCTGCAGCTCCCTGCAGGGAGGCTGTAGCCAGGTGGGGTTGGGCTCTGCTGCCAGGCAAGCAGCAACAGAACAAGGGGACACAGCCTCAAGCTGTGCCAGGACAGGTTCAGGCTGGATGTTAGGAGGAAGTTGTTGGCAGAGAGAGTGATTGGCATTGGAATGGGCTGCCCAGGGAGGTGGTGGAGTGGCAGTGCCTGGAGGTGTTGAAGCCAAGCCTGGCTGGGGCACTTAGTGCCATGGTCTGGTTGATTGGGCAGGGCTGGGTGCTAGGTTGGGCTGGATGAGCTTGGAGCTCTCTTCCAACCTGCTTGATTCTATGATACAATCACAGGATGGGAAGGGCTGGAAGGGACCTCTGGAGGTCACCCAGTCCAACATCCCCCTGCCAGAGCAGCATCACCTGGGGCAAGTCACACAGGAACACATCCAGATGAGTCTTGGAAGTCTCCAGAAACTCCACAACTTCTCCAACAGCAAAAAGTTTCTCCTCATGTTGAGCTCCTGTGTTCCAGTTTGTGTTCACTGCCCCTTGTCCTGTAACAGGACACCACTGAAAGGAGAGATCTCTGCAGAGGAGAGGCCCTGGTGAAAGACACAAGAGGAAGAGAAGCTCTGCAAGTGCAGATGCAGCTCCTCACAGCTCTGGAGCATCACTGCCATGAAGCTAAGCTGACAGATCAGTATTAGCCACAAATAGGAGCCACAAATATCATCATGGTGAAGGGAAAGGAACAGCTTTGTTAGGAGCAGAGCCTGAGGGAGCTGGGGCTGGGAGCTGGGAGAAGAGGAGCTGAGAGGTGACCTCAGCAGTAGTTATCAATATGTGCAGGTGAGTGGCAGGAGGCTGCAGCCAGGCTCTGCTGGGTGATGCCAGTGCCAGCACAAGGGGCAGTGGTGGAAGCTGAGGCAGAGGAAGTTCCATGGGAACACGAGGAGGAATTTTTTCCCTGTGAGGGTGACAGAACCTGGCACAGGCTGCCCAGGGGGGCTGTGGAGTCTCCCTCTGTGGAGATATTCAAACCCTGCCTGGATGTGTTCCTGTGTGATCTGCTCTAGGAGATGCTGCTCTGGCAGGGGAGTTGGACTGGATGAGCTTTGGAGGTCCCTTCCAGCCCCTGACACTCTGTGACTGTGTGAAACAAAGCACCTGAGGTAAAACAAGAACACTGCACACCTTGCACTTGCCTTCCACAGGCTGCACTACAGCTTTGTCTTCCTGAGATGCTCCAGCAAACAGCATGGAGCTGCAAGGCCTTCTGTAAACCACAGCTGGAGCAGATCTGCTGATGACACACTCCAGCACCTATGGGCTACAGGCATGAGGGATGTTGTTGAGCTTCCTGGGCAACCCAAAGAGTGGGAAAGCAACAAAGCTGAGTCTGGGGAGCAGGCTGCAAGCAGGGGGAAAGAAAATCTATCATGGATTAATCACAATGGGGCATCTTTCCTCAGCCTCCCAGAAAACTCCAGTGTGATAATTTAGTGGTGAGAAGATCCTCTAATGAGCTTCAAGGAAACTGCAGTCATCTTAATGGGCTTTTTAATGAAGAATCATTTAGGTTTTTATTAACACTGAGGAAAAACACATGGTGCTTGGTAGCTGTTCAGAGCTGGATGAACATGAGCTACTGCTTCAAATGCTCAAACACAAAGCACTCTGATGGCTCCCAGTTTGGTGCTTGAAGGAATATCACAATTTTAGTCTTTGGGAAGTGTATCCAAAAATAAAGAAGAAGGTTTTATGTCGGTTCCTAAGCAGAGTTCCCAGCACATCTCAAGCTCTGTGGCAAGTGCTGTTGGCACCAGAGGGTTCCCAGGTGTTCTCACAGCTCAATGACAGTTTGAAGATGCAGTGGAGGCTGCCAGTGGATTTCAGCTTTGAGTCTTGTGCTGGGTTTGTTCTAGGCTCAGGTTCTAGGCTCACTGGCAGGAGTGTTTGCCAGGTCAAACTGATTTACCACTCTGCTCCTCGTTGTAATTTATCATTTTAATCAGAATCAAGCAGGTTGGAAGAGACCTCCAAGCTCATCCAGTCCAACCTAGCACCCAGCCCTAGCCAGTCAACCAGACCATGGCACTAAGTGCCTCATTCAGGCTTTTCTTGAACACTTCCAGGGACGGTGACTCCACCAGCTCCCTGGGCAGCCCATTCCAATGCCAATCACTCTCTCTCTGTGAAGAACTTCCTCCTAACATCCAGCCTATAATCCTCTTTTAAGTCCTGGCACAAACTCTTCCCCACTGGCTTCAAAGGGCTGTGGCCCAGCCTCACAGTCAGCAGAGGCTGTCGAGTCCCTGTAATGTTTGTCACTTTTAATTCAACTCTGGGTTCTGGAACCTTGTGTCTGATGTGAGCTGCCTGTTAGCAAGGGCAAGGGAGGGGATTCTGCCCCTTTTCTCTGCTCTCCTCAGAACCCACCTGGAGTCCTGGGTGCACTTCTGGAGCCCCCAACACAAGCAGGACATGGAACTGCTGGAGCCAGTTCAGAGGAGGCCACGAAGATGCTGAGAGGGCTGCAGCAGCTCTGCTATGAGGACAGGCTGAGAGAGTTGGGGCTCTGCAGCCTGGAGAAGAGAAGGCTTGGAGGAGACCTTGGAGTGGCCTTCCAGTATCTGAAGGGGGCTCCAGGAGGGCTGGGGAGGGACTATTGACAAGGTCTGATGATGACATGAGGAGGAGGAATGGGTTTGAAGTGGCAGAGGGGAGATTGAAAGTGGATGTTAGGAAGAAGTTCTTTGGAGTGAGGGAGAAGAGACACTGGCACAGGTTGCCCAGGGAGGTTGTTGATGTCAAAGATCACATTCCGTGCTTCTGTGCTCCACAACCTCCCTGGGCAACCTGTGCCAGTGTCTCACCACCCTCACTCTCTGTGCTCCACAACCTCCCTGGGCAACCTGTGTCAGTGTCTCTTCTCCCTCACTGCAAAGAACTTCCTAACATCCAGTTTCAATCTCCCCTCTGCCACTTCAAACCCATTCCTCCTCCTCATGTCATCACCAGACCTTGTCGATAGTCCCTCCCCAGCCCTCCTGGAGCCCCCCTCAGATCCTGTTCAGATACTGGAAGGCCACTCCAAGGTCTCCTCCAAGCCTTCTCTTCTCCAGGCTGCAGAGCCCCAACTCTCTCAGCCTGTCCTCATAGCAGAGCTGCTGCAGCCCTCTGAGCATCTTGGTGGCCTCCTCTGGACTGGCTCCAACAGTTCCATGTCCTTCTTGTGTTGGGGGCTCAAGGACTGCACACAGTACTCCAGGTGGGGTCTGATGCGAGCAGATTAAAGGGTGAGAATCACCTCAGGAGGTGTTCATCCTTCCCCTTGCATTGCAGAGGAAGGAAAGGGAGCAGGCTCCTAACATGACACCTGAGAAATGACTCAGCCCTTTCCTCACCATCTGGCTCTGCTTCCCTAGCCTGGCTGCTCACATCACAGGCTGTAAGAGCTCAGGATCCTCTCCATCAGGCAGCCCTGCGTGGAAAGCTCCAGCTCCCTTCATTACACCATCAACAGCTGGGTCAGACAGCCACGTGCTGAGGTTTTGGCCTTGGGTCCACCAATCTCTCCCTGGCTTGAGTGAGAGGCTTTGCTTAATTATAAGCTTCAGGAGGGGCATCTGAATTGGTCCCTAAAAGACCTGCAATAGGGAAAGGCAGAAATAACCACGAAATTACTGCCTCAATCTGTCTGCTGCTTACTGTGCAATCAGAAGGCCAGCAGTAACCATACAATTATGGAGTTAATTAAATGGGTATCTGTGCCCTCAAACATGAAACTCTACCAGGAGGTACCTGCTGGTTGTTGGATTTCAGAGAAATGAGCAAGAGCAAAGAAGTGGGGATGGAAATAAACCATTTTAGAGCCAGGGGGTGGAAGGGAAGGATGTCCATCCTTGCTGTTCCAATTTGCTAGATGCTGGGGAGTTGAATTCTTGTTTAAACAAGACCTTGTTTCCCCAGGATCTGTGTCTCAGAGCAGTGGAAGCAGGAAGGGAGGGCTCTTGCCCAACTCTGTGGAACCAGTCAACATCATTTCATTAACACAGGGGCACTATCACCAGCTTCTGAGTGTGGACACAGGCATGACAATTTCTTTTGCAGCTAGATTTATTCTCCCTGTACAGCTGGCAGTAAAAAGAAATGATAATATTACCTTTCTAATTAATCTCTACCCTTGAAATGTTAGTAATGGCTGTGAAAAGGGAAGTGTCTTTAAGGGGAAATGTTCTGGGCAGGTATTACAAGCAGGTGGATTTACTACAATTTAAAGAGTCACTTCTGTTACATGAATGTGTCCAGGGATGAGGCCTCAGCCACCTCCCTGGGTAACCTGTTCCAGTGTTGCTTCACACTCGTGCTAAAGAATTTGCTCCTCACATCCAGCCTCAATCTGCTCTTCTCTAAATCTCAGCCTATCCCTGCAGGCCTTTGGGAACAGTTCCTCTGCAGCCTTCTTGTTGCCCCCTTCAGCTACTGGCAGGTTGCTCTAAGGCCTCTCCAGAGCCTTCTCTTCTCCAGGCTGAGCACCTCCAGCCTCCTCAGCCTGCCCTTACATTGAGGTGCTGCAGCCTTCCAATCCTCTTCATGGCCCTCCTCTGGAGCCCACTCCACCAAGTCCACATCCTGCCTGTGTTGAGGGCTCCAGAGCTGGACACAGCACTTCAGGTGAGGTCCTACCAGAGCAGTCATATCTGATTTCCTGCAGAAACAGAGTGAAGACAATCATCAGATGGCCTGGGCAGATGGTAAGGCTTGCTCTGCGATGGACAGAGAACTTGGAGCCTGGAGAGCTTCTAGGTTAGGCAGCCAGACATGATTCAAACTTCCACCCTCTCCATGGACAGAGAACTTGGAGCCTGGAGAGCTTCTAGGTTAGGCAGAGACTTGGAGCCTGGAGAGCTTCTAGGTTAAGCAGCCAGACGTGATTCAAACTTCCACCCTCTCCATGACCAGAGAACTTGGAACCTTGAGAGTTTCTAGGTTAGGCAGAGAACTTGGAGCCTGCAGAGTTTCTAGGTTAGGCAGCCAGACATAATTCAAACTTCCACCCTCTCCATGACCAGAGAACTTGGAACCTTGAGAGTTTCTAGGTTAGGCAGCCAGACATGATTCAAACTTCCATCCTTTCCACTGTTACTGGCTCTGAACTCCCAGACTGAGATTCACTGCAGAATTTCCTCCCTGACTCTCCCTGCTTGTGTTTCCAAGGGAGATTCCCCCATCCATTGAGGTGTGATAGCTTGATTCATTTTTAGCTTACTTCCCTGTCATGCTTAACTGATGAACAGTGTCTGCAAACCAGTGCAGAATAATAACATTAACTCTGTGTCTAGCAAAGAGACTAAACTTCAGAGACTGCTGCCAAAGAAACTCTGAGGAAGAGAAAGTGATGAAAATAGAAATGATTAGAGAGAGATAAGAAACCAAGCATCTAAACCTGCCAGGGGAAGAGGAAATGAAAGTGGGGAAGTGGTATTCAGTGGGTTTAAAGGAACTCACTGATTATCACAGGTTGATGCCAGATAAAGGTCTGCTTGGGATCTGGATGCTGCAGGGAGGAGCCACTCTGCAGACTGAGCCCTATGGGGCTTTTCCAGCAGGAAGGTTGTGCTGCCTAAGTTTGTTGTGTTTCACCCTGGCATCAGTCTGTGTTGGTGTCTAATGCAGTCCCTTTGCATCCCCTCTTCAGATGCAGGCAAAAGAGGAAGGAACAGGATTTGGAAAGGACCAGATGGCTTCTGGTCCTGTGCTCCCTCAGCTGTAGTGGCAATTGACAGGTGAGCTACAACTCTTCTCTCCTTCCCAAGAGCTACAACTCCTCCCTCATTCCCTAGAGCTATAACTCTTCCCCCTTTCCCAAGAGCTACAACTCTTCCCCCTTTCCCAAGAGCTACAACTCTTCCCTCCTTCCCAAGAACTACAACTCCTCTCTTTTTCCCAGGAGCTACAACTCTTCTTTCCTTCCCAAGAGCTACAACTCTTCCCTCCTTCCCAAGAGCTACAACTCTTTCCCCTTTCCCAAGAGCTACAACTCTTCCCTCCTTCCCAAGAACTACAACTCCTCTATTTTTCCCAAGAGCTACAACTCTTCCCTCCTTCCCAAGAGCTGCAACTCTTCCCTCTTTCCCAACCTGGCACAGCATTATCAGTGCCAGAGCAGAGCCCTCAGTTTTCTTCACTCTCTCCTAGACCAAAGCTCTTCCTCTTGCAGCCCTTCCCATTGCCTCCCCTGCATCTAGGACCCCAACACGAAGTACTCCTTCTTTCCCAGAAAGGTCTCTCTGCTTAGCTGGCTCAGTCCATGCTGGAGGCTGGCTCAGGCACGGAGGTGAGACCAGCTTGGCAAACATCTGATATAAGTAGCAGGTCCCTTAGGTGTGGACAGGTTCCCCCCACCCCAGAAGGAAGAATTTATGGAAGTCAAGGAAGTTGGTTTAAATTATTCAATATAAATGTAAATAGGTGAGGGGGGGGAAAGTTTTTCTTGGAATAAATTGTGTTATTTATGCTCAGCCCTGGAAAAGAAATGGGCAGCAGGTTGGGATCTGCCTGCAGATTGGAGGCATTTGTTTTCCTGCTACTTGATGCAAATAACCTAAATATGCTTTACATTTTAGCAGGAAGCTTATGAAATATTAAAGCCAAATTCCCAGGTCTCATCTCCTATTGAAATTGAGTGCTCCTGAGGGAAACTCCAGGTTATTGTGGTGGTGAAAGCACAGGAAGGCTGAGGTGTGTGTGCAGAGGATGGCTGGGAAGGCAGTTGTGTTTGCACAGGGGAAGAGATGGCTGGAAGGGAGGGAATGCCAGGATGAAACAAGAGCCGAGGGTGAGTGATGTCTGTGGCTCCCACGAGGGTCTCCTCCTCTCCCATTCCCTCTGTGTGTGCACAGTGGGGACTGTGTTTTTGCTGGGGAGAGAATCCTCCCAAGGGACACCAACAGAAAAAGGAGCAGGGCATGGAAGGCCCTTGAATTATTCAGGACTCATAAATTACTGCTCTCTGTTGGTTCTTTGTCTGCAGGACATGTTTCCAATTCAGGGAAGAGATGAAGAGATGGCACAGGACCATGAGCCCTCACAGTGCTCGTCCTTCAGGCAGGATGCTGAGAGCTGGGGAGGGAGAGAGAACTTCTCATATTAGACTAAGTTTCCACAGCACCAGAGTGACTTCCTCTCATCTGGGGCATCCAATTCACCACAAAGAAGCAGCAAGTGGAGGGCAGCTCTCTAGCAGAGGGTGGGGAAACAAGATGCTCTTGTTGTCCTGGAAGGCTAATAGGTCTGTTAGATGTCCTGGCCTGCCCCAGCCTTCTGCTGATGGGAGAAGCAAGGGTCGGGAGGAAAACAAAGGCTTGGGCCATTATGTCCCCTCCCAAAATGACAAAGAGGTACCCACAGGTGTTTAGGTACTTGTTGGTGTCTTGCCCACATAAGGATGAGCAAGCCCTGAGGTCACCTAATCATAGAATCATAGAATCATAGAATCATAGAATGGTTTAGGTTGGAAGGGACCTCAAGGATCATCCAGCTCCAACCCCCTGCCATAGGCAGGGACACCTCCCACTAGAGCAGGCTGCTCAAGGCCTCATCCAGCCTGGCCTTAAACACCTCCAGGGAGGAAGCAGCCACAACCTCCCTGGGCAACCTGTGCCAGTGTCTCACCACCCTCACTGTAAAGAACTTCCTCCTAACATCCAGTCTAAATCTCCCCTCTGCCAGCTCAAACCCATTCCCCCTCATCCTGACATTCCCAGACCTTGTCAATAGTCCCTCCCCAGCCTTCCTGTAGGCTCCCTTCAGATACTGCAAAGCCACTCTAAGGTCTCCTCGAAGCCTTCTCTTCTCCAGGCTGCAGAGCCCCAACTCTCTCAGCCTGTCCTCAGAGCAGAGCTGCTGCAGCCCTCTGAGCATCTTCGTGGCTCTCCTCTGGACCTGCTCCAGCAGTTCCATGTCCTTCTTGTGCTGGGGGCTCCAGAACTGCACCCAGGACTCCAGGTGGGGTCTGACTAATGTGGTCAGTTTGGCAAATGCCATCTGATTGGTGAATCTCTGTGGCCAAAGAGCCTCTGCACTCGGGCAAGGAGTAGAAATGGAGCTAAGCTGCAAGCAGTTGAGCTGCTTCTGCCTTGCTGCCTCTGCCTCACAGAGCTGCCTCTGCCTCACTGCTCTTGGCCACCGTGTTCTGCTCTGCCTCGTGCTTCAGACCAGCTTAGCCCTGATGTTTTGGGCTTGAACTACCTGGCAGCTTAAGTGCCTCAAGTTTCCCAGGAGAAGGCATAAAAGTGCCTCATGCAGTGGCAGGAAGTGCCACTGCCATGGTGCTCTCTGCACAGCTGCCAGAGATGCTGCCTGCACCTCTGCAGACCTCTGTGCCAAGAGGAACCAGGATCAGCTCAGAGATCCTCTGCCTCTTCCCTAGCCCCCTGGGAAGATCTGGAAGCCTCTCAAGGGCCGAGCAGTTCCAACACTGCCACAAAGGAGCCAGGGACTAGCTTGAAATTCCTACTCCCTGGCACACACTTGCCCTAGGGCTCCAAGCTGCCTTTTGTTTGTCACTGGGGCAAAGCCATTTTGTGGCTAAACTTTTCCAATGTTCTGATTCTCCTAAATGAATGAATTGCCCAGAAGCATCCTTGGAAAGTTTCCCTCGACCTAATTTGAGCCCAAATGTAACTCATTTGTATGCAGTTGTGGGCAGGGCTTGCTGGAAATGAAATTAACTCCATACTTTATAATTCCTGCCTCATTAATTGCCCCAACTAAATCACTCTCTTCATACCCTTCACACCTTACACATCTCTTCTTTCACAGGATGAAGTCTCACGGCCCCAGAGATCTCCTGCAATACCTCAGAGGCTTCTGGTAGACCTTTACCCAGCAGCATTGGGGACCAGAAGTTGCCTTGCCTCATTCTCCCTGCTGCCAAGAGCCCAGCTCGAAGGAAAGCAGCTTTGCTACCTCACTGCTTTCAGAGGTGAGGCCTTCACACCAAGGAGGCTTTCACACAGCACACACCACAGCCTGTTTCATAGAAGCACAGAGTTGTTTGGGTGGGCAAAGCCCTCTGAGATCATCCAGTCCAACCTTCAACCCAGCACCACCATGGCCACAGGTGCCATGGTCGCACCTCTCTTGAACACCTCCAGGGATGGGGACTCCACCACCTCCCTGGGCAGCCTCTTCCAGTTCCTGACCACTCCTGCAGCAAAGACATTCTTCTTCATAAAGGAGGCTGTAGCCAGGTGGAGTTGGGCTCTGCTCCCAGGCACCCAGGGACAGAACAAGGGGACACAGTCTCAAGTTGTGCCAGAGCAGGTTCAGGCTGGATGTTAGAAGGAAGTTGTTGTCAGAGAGAGTGATTGGCATTGGAATGGGCTGCCCAGGGAGGTGGTGGAGTGGCTGTGGCTGGAGGTGTTGAAGCCAAGCCTGGCTGGGGCACTTAGTGCCATGGTCTGGTTGGTTGGGCAGGGCTGGGTGCTAGGTTGGGCTGGCTGAGCCTGGAGGTCTCTTCCAACCTGCTTGATTCTATGATTCTATGATTCTAACCCTGCCCTGACACAATTTCAAGCCATTGGCTCTTGTCCCAGCACCTGATACGAGGGAGAAGAGACCAACCCCCACCTCACTCCAACCTCTGCAGAGTGCAGCGAGGTCTCCCCTCAGCCTCCCTCTATTTTCCTCCCCTCTTTTGCTGGAAGCTGGACAGGACTCCATCCACCTCCTTCTAATGCTTCATCAGAGAGCCTGCATGAGCAGAGGTGAGGGAGCACCTGCCAATTAAGTCTGTGGCTAGTGACCAAAGGGGTGGTAGCTGTCAGAGCTTGCTGCAGGGAGAGGAGGGCAATTATCAGCTGTAGGAGGGAGCAGAGGCAATGCCCTGGTTCGATGCTGTTTGATTAGCAGCCTGCACTGCCTCTGGAGAGCAGGGCCATGAAAAATGCAGGAGAGTGGCTGTGTGTGTGACCCAATAAACATCATTACTGCTACCAGACATGGCAGAGGCCTGTTTGTGCAGCAGGCTGTGAGCTGCCCTGACACAGCAAAGCGTTCTGAGAGCAGGGAGAGCAAAGAGCAGAGGGGAAAGGCTGTGGGTAAGCAGCAGCCCTGCCTGGTTGAAGCATCCCATTGCATTGCTCCAGCTTGTTCCCATAATGGAGGGCTGGATGCTGTGAGGCAGTCAGAGGTGGCAGCTACACATGCGTGGTGTGGATGTTTGTGCTGCACTCCAGCAGGCTCCAGGGCATGCACAGAGTCCTATACAGGAGCCAGCCTGTGAGGCTGCTGGAGAGAGTCCAGCAGAGGGCTACGAGGATGATGAGGGGACTGGAGCACTACCTGAGAAGGAGAGGCTGAGGGACCTGGGGATGTTTAGTCTGGAGAAGAGAAGACTGAGAGGGGATTTAATCAATGTTTATCAATATCTGAGGACTGGGGGTCAGGGTTGGGCGTGGGGACAGGCTCTGCTCACTGCTCCCTGGGATAGGACAAGGAGCAATGGATGGAAGCTGCAGCACAGGAGGTTCCAGCTCAACACAAGGGGGAACTGCTTGACTGGAAGGGTCCCAGAGCCCTGGCACAGGCTGCCCAGAGAGGTTGTGGAGTCTCCTTCTGTGGAGCCTTTCCAGGCCTGTCTGGATGTGTTCCTGTGTGCCCTGAGCTAGATTGTGTGGTCCTGCTCTGGCAGGGGAGTTGGACTGGATGATCTCTTTGGGTCCCTTCCAACCATTGACATCCTCTGATCCTGTGCTCACAGAATTGTTAGGGTTGGAAAAGCCTTCTAAGATCATCCAGTCCTACCATCAATCCATCCATGGCCACTAAACCATGTGCCCAAGTGCACAGTTCTGCCAACAGTCCCTCTGCAGCCTCCTTGTAGCCCCTTCAGGTACTGAAAGGCTGCTCTAAGGTCTGCATGGAGCCTTCTCCAGGCTGAACAACCCCAGCCCCCTCAACCTGTCCTTGCAGCAATGCTGCTCCAGCTCTCTGATCCCTGATCCTCTTCGTGGCCTTCCTCTGGACCTGCTCCATCAGGTCCATTTTGATTGAATGCACAAACTTGACAGCAGAGGGGTGGGGGAAGTTAAAAAGCCATTCTCAAACTTCCAGTTAGGGGCTCTGACAGTTTACAAAGGGCCTTGCAAGTTCCACTGCACATTTCTACCGCACACAGAACTTCTACAGCATCTTAAGTAGTATCAAAGAAGGAGGGGAAAAAAAAGAAGACATCAGTTTGAACTCTTTGACTTGATGAATGCTTGGGTCAGTGCCTGGGGCTGGAAGCTGTATTTGTATTTACTGACAGAGGTTGAGCTTCCAGCAATGCAATCATCTGCTCGAGTTCCCCAGGCACTGGTGTAGAATATGGGGCTGTAAATGGTCATGGATAGAGAAGTATTCCAGTCTATCTGGCAGGGAAAACACAGCAACCAGTGGAGCTCCAGCAAAGGCAGTGCAGGATGTGCTGTTTAGTTGATGGGGAGCAGGTCAAGGGAGGGGATTCTGCTGCTTGGTTCTGCTCTGCTGAGACCTCGCCTCCAATCCTGCCTCCAGTTCTGGTGTCCCAAACAATTAGAGTCATAGAATCAAGCAGGTTGGGAGAGACCTCCAAGATCATCCAGTCCAACCTAGCACCCAGCCCTTTCCAGTCAACTAGACCATGGCACTAAGTGCCTCATCCAGGCTTTTCTTGAAGTCCTTCCCCAGCAGAAGAAGGACACAGAGATGCTGGAGTGAGTCCAGAGGAGGCCACAAAGATGATCCAAGGGCTGGAGCAGCTCTGCTGTGAGGACAGGCTGAGGGAGCTGGGGGTGTGCAGCCTGGAGAAGACTCCAAAGAGACCTCAGAGCTGCCTGCCAATAGCTGAAAGGATCCTACAGGAAGGCTGCAGAGGGACTTGTCCTGAGGGTGTCTAGAGGCAGGCCAAGGGGGAATGGTTTGAAGCTGAGGGAGAGCAGGGTTAGATGGGAGCTGAGGCAGAAGTTTTTCAGTGCAAGGGTGGTGGGACCCTGGGACAGGCTGCCCAGGGAGCTTGTGGATGCCTCCTGCCATCAAGGTCAGGTTGGATGAGGCCTGAAGCAATCAAGTCTAGTAGAGAGGTGTCCCTGCCCATGCCTTAGGTTGGAGTAGATGATCTCTAAGGTCCAACCTAAGCCATCCTATGATTCTGTGGCTCACTTGGAACCACTGACTGCCTTCTGCCAGACCAGCACAGTTGGGCATGCACTTATCCATCTCCAGGCTCTGTGGCCAGTGCTAGCCTGGTGGCAGCTCAGTGGAAGACAGGCAACAGTTCCACCAAGATTCAGGAGCACTCTGTCCTGTCAGACACATCCCAGAGCCATGCTGGCTGAGCAGTGAGTAGTGGCATGAGTAGAGGCACATCCTTGCACTCTGATGCAAACAGAGTTGGGAATCAGGAGCACCACAATAAAAACAAACCCTCAACAACAAACCCTGCCTGACTAACCAAGCTCCTTCCCCCTGCTCACAGGATGGCAAAAGATTCCCTCTCCCAGCTCCCATGTCCATGCTCCTCTCCTTACAGACTGCATCAGCTTGGAACAGACCCCCTAGGGTCATCTTTTCCAGCCTCCCCCCCTTGCAGTGAGCAGAGACACCTCCTCCCCCACTGTGATCTTGTGCTGGAGTAAAAGTGGTCCAGAATTCACCCAGCACTCAGAGATGAGCTGTTCCCCTTATTCCTGTAGAAGAGATGTTTTTAACCATCCTTGCAGTGTGCAGCCACAGCTCTCTGCCCTGAGTGCACTCTGTAAGTGCTGAGTTAATCTTAGTGAGAACCAAAGACCTCATGAAATGAGATAGGAAATAGCAAAGGAATTGCAATGGCTCCCTGGCTCCTGTGCTGACATCAGGAAAACACACACTACCCCCAGGGGAAGGAGATGACAGATGACACCAAGCTAGGAGCAGCTGTGGAGCTGTTGGAGGGTAGGAGAGCCCTGCAGAGGGACCTGGCCAGGCTGGATGGGTGGGCAGAGGCCAATGGGATGAGACTGAACAAGGCCAAGTGCAGGGTTCTACACTTTGGCCACAACAACCCCAAGCAGCACTACAGGCTGGGGACAGAGTGGCTGAGAGCAGCCAGGCAGAGAGGGAGCTGGGGGTGCTGGGAGAGAGGAGCTGAAGATGAGGCAGCAGTGCCCAGGTGGGCAGCAGAGCCAATGGCATCCTGGGCTGGCTCAGGAGCAGTGTGGGCAGCAGGACAAGGGAGGTTCTTCTGCCCCTGTGCTCAGCACTGCTCAGGCCACACCTTGAGTGCTGTGTCCAGTTCTGGGCTCCTCAATTCAAGAGAGATGTTGAGGTGCTGGAAGGTGTCCAGAGAAGGGCAGCAAGGCTGGGGAGGGGCCTGGAGCACAGCCCTGTGAGGAGAGGCTGAGGGAGCTGGGGGTGTGCAGCCTGCAGAAGAGGAGGCTCAGGGCAGAGCTCATTGCTGTCTGCAGCTCCCTGAAGGGAGGCTGTAGCCAGGTGGGGTTGGGCTCTGCTGCCAGGCAGCCAGCAACAGAACAAGGGGACACAGTCTCAAGTTGTGCCAGGGGAGGTTCAGGCTGGATGTTAGGAGGAAGTTGTTGGCAGAGAGAGTGATTGGCATTGGAATGGGCTGCCCAGGGAGGTGGTGGAGTGGCTGTGCCTGGAGGTGTTGAAGCCAAGCCTGGCTGGGGCACTTAGTGCCATGGTCTGGTTGGTTGGGCAGGGCTGGGTGCTAGGTTGGGCTGGCTGAGCCTGGAGATCTCTTCCAACCTGGTTAATTCTATGATTCTGTGATTTTCCTCCTCTCCCTTTTTCCCTCCAGGTTGCAGCAGGACCCCTAAGTCATCCACTCCAGCCTTCACCCTGAGGACCTGCTGCAGCAGCCTCGGTGCAGCACGGCTGGATGCTGGATGTGGCTCGCACAGGGCTCCTGCTGCCAGCTGGATGCTGGTGCTGCTAATGGCTCAGCACCAATTATTCATGAAAGAAAATAGAAACAAAACTGCTTGACATTTGAAAAGAAATCATTACCATGCACTTGTGGCGAATCAGAGCTGGAGAGCTTTAAAGTTCCATCGTCCTGGTGCTTAATTAGAGACCAGGCAGCTCCTGCTTAGCTCTCATGAAAGATTTAGCCCACAGATGCTGTGCCTGAATCCAGCCAACCTCTGCTTCTGGCCCACACCAACTCACTGTGGTGCTGGGGTCCTCCTTCTTGCTCACCCTCAGCTGGAAGCAGCCTTGGGACTGCTCAGTGTAAGCATTTCATCAGAGCTCCTGGCCCTACAGGGCTGCTTTGGGTGGCTGAATCCATGGGGATAGGACCTTGGTGCAGTCTCTGGGAATTCACAGATTGCACTGGGTGGGAATAAACTCTCCAAGGGCATCTTGTCCACCCCCCCTGCAGGCAGCGGGGACAGCTCCAGCTAGAGCAGGCTGCACAGGGCCACAGCAAGGCTGAGCTTGAATGGTTCCAGGGATGGGCCCTCAAGCACAGCCCTGGGCAGCCTGTGCCAGGGTCTCACCACCCTCATCGTGCAGAACTTCCTCTTGATGTCCAACCTGAATCTCCCCTGCTCCAGTTTCAAACCATTGTCCCTTGTCCTATCCTTCCAAGCCCTTCTAGACAGTCCCTCCCCAGCATTCCTGTAGATCCCCTTCAGACATTATTGTAGAATCACAGAATCAGTCAGGGCTGGAAGGGACCACAAGGAGCAGCCAGTTCCAACCCCTCTGCCATGCCCAGGGACACCCTACCCTAGAGCAGGCTGCCCACAGACTCATCCAGCCTGGCCTTAAACACCTCCAGGGATGAGGCTTCCACCACCTCCCTGGGCAACCCATTCCAGGGTCCCACCACTCTCATGCGGAACAACTTCTCCCTAACCTCCAGTCTGAATCTCCCCATTTCCAGCTTTGTTCCATTCCCCCCAGTCCTGTCACTCTCTGACAGCCTAAAAAGTCCCCTCCCATTTTCTCATAGGCCCCTTCAGATATTGAAAGGCCACAAGAAGGTCACCTGGGAGCTTTCTCCTCTCCAGACTGAACAGTCCCAACTCCCTCAGTCTCTCCTCATTCAAATGTAGCTCTAAGGTCTCCCCTTATAATCTTGCTGAAAGCATCAGAACCTTTCCCTTTCTTGCTGTACCAGGAAAAGACTTGGCAGTGGCAGCTCTGTGGGTTCCCCAGGGCAGAATCAGCCTGGGTCCATTTTCTTCCTTGTCTTTACAAAGCACAGTTCCATGCATGGCTGAGCTGAAGAGACTTTCTGGGTGTTTGTCACTCCCTGAAAGGCTGTAATAGCTTGTGGGGTAGTATAGAGTCAGAGAATGACCTCCAAAAGCCATCCCATCCAACCCCTCTGCAGTCAGCAGGGACATCCTCATCTAGAGCAGGTTGCCCAGAGCCCTGACAACTGGCAAAGGGCCCTCCTAGCACTGACATTTATCAGTAGGCTCTGAGATGTGACAAGCAATCACACTTGAGCTGGTTTATCATCACTGAGCAGGGATGGAAAGGTAGTGACAACTCTGGAGGTTTTAGAAGGTGAGCATTGGGGAAGGGAGGAAGAAGAGCTGCAGATTGGAGACCTCAGCCTGGATTTGCTGCTCTGCTAAACTTACTTCAACAGCTGCAGGTGGAGCTGTGTAATTACATCATAGAGTCATGGAATCCTAGAATGGGTTAGGGGCTGGAAGGGACCTCCAAAGGTCACCCACAAGATCACAGAATGGCAGGGGTTGGAAGTGGCACAAAGAGATCATCCAGTCCAACCCCCTTGCCAGAGCAGGAGCATCCAATCTAGCTCAGGGCACACAGGAACACAGCCAGACAGGCCTGGAAAGGCTCCAGAGAAGGAGACTCCTCAACCTCTCTGGGCAGCCTGTGCTGCAGCTTCCATCCATTGCTGCTTGTCCAATCCCAGGGAGCAGTGAGCAGAGCCTGTCCCCCCCTCCTGGCCCCCAGCCCTCAGATATTGATAAACATTGATTCAATCCCCTCTCAGTCTTCTCTTCTAAGCAGCCCCAGGGCCCTCAGCCTCTCCTCACCAGGCAGTGCTCCAGTCCCCTCATCATCCTCATAGCCCTCCCTTGGACACTCTCCAGCAGATCCCTGTCCCTCTTCAACTGGGGAGCCCAAAACTGAAGGCAGT
>WAAF01013532.1:0-32495 GCA_013400475.1 Tricholaema leucomelas
TCACCTCTGCCTGGTTTTCCATTTGCTTATGTATGTACATACTACATGTCAAATGTAATTCCTGGGCTGGTAGCATCAGACAGATCACCATATATATCTCCCATACCCAGATCAGGCTTTTGAGACTTGTTCAGGTTTCCAGCTTCTTCAGAGATGTTATAAAGAAATAAGCAAGGAGGTTACCAACCTCCTCACAGGAAACACCCTTTTGGTATTTGCTGGAAAAAAAAAAAAGAGGTTACTAAACCTTCTAGTATTAAAAAGCTGTTGAAGTATTAAAAAGCATGTCTGCATTGTAATAATAATTAAAATATCACCAATGGGAATCTGGCACTGTGTGAACAATTCCTTCTATGACAATTAATGCAGTAGTAAGGTTTGCTCCTAGAAACAGTTAACATGTAATTGGATGAGTTGATCCAGAAAGCATATGATTTATTTATAAGGAGGTGAAGGGGGATGAAGCAGCCACTTTCAACATGGTACAAATTAGAGCACAAGAATAGACTACATTATTGCACTCCAATTAATTGAACAGTTTAATGTCTATTTTTAATTTAGTTTTTGTCACAGGGAGAATATCTCCTAAACATATGATTTCATAACCTCATTTTCACCTCCACAACTCCTTGTGTGGCCAGATGATGCCTTCCTCGAATAGATAACATGGAAACTTTTCATTTGTTGCACACAACACTGGCAGCAATACCTGCCTTCTCCTCGTGGCCTCATTTGTGTGGGTCTTCTCCCAACACTGAAATAATTAAGAGCAGTATAGAGGTCATCACATGGAGTCATCACAGAGGTCATCACTCATAGGAGTAAGGTGTGGCAGCACACAAGACACCTACAGCTATTGAGAATAACTTAAAACATGACCTGGGGACAACTACCTGCTGAATTACCCATCTAAGCCTTCTTCCTATCTGCCCAGTCAAAAGTTGTCCTCAAAAAGCTGACAGGAAAAATAGCCTTGGGATTAACCTGATTTTCTGGAAGGCACCACAGTTCATCTGCTTTGCTGTGCTTCCTGACTGAGCCTGGATTCACTGATTATCTTCTGCCCTGTCTGTTGACTGTAAATTAAGATGGCCACATTAGACTATTAGAAATCCAAAGTTAGGTCATATCAGTTTCATCCAGGTCCACTACGTGATTTTCTTATTTTTACAATAGAAGCCAAAAAGTGTTTCTCTCTCCCCAGCAGTTTCTAAGACTTAAAAAGTTTGCAAGAAATCTCATAATGCACACAAACTCTACTATAACAGTGCCTTTAAAGACACAAGCAAGAAGTTAGGTATGGGCCCCAAGATGACTGTCCTGGTTGAAGTTTTAAGACAGCCCATTCTAACAAGACTCACTCCCGTGATTGAGAGCAAGTGAAGCAGATAAAATGCACTGTGGATCAAGATAAGGAGAGTTTAATGGCTAATACAATGTCCAGCACCACCAGGACAAGCAAAAAGCCAAGCCAGCAAAATCAACTAACAAACAAGCCTGCAAGTGGGAAAGGGCAGCAGCCAGCAATGAAGAAAAGACCAGCACTACAAACTGGATACTGGAAGCAGCCCCCAGAAACAGGGTGAATCTTGAGTTTCAGTCTGAGCCACACAAACCCCATGAATCCCTTTGCCCCAGCCAGCATGTTCATTAGAAAGATGGCATGACATCAGCATGTACTGAATACTCATCAGCAGACTCAACTGGCTGAACCCATGACAGTGACTTAGATTTGCTTGATAATTCCATACATCCTGAACGGATGAGGCAGCCCAGTGAAAACACCTGTCATCTCAGTGCTGGGAACAGACTGACAATGTGGGCAGACAGTACTAAAACATGTCTCCAGTGTGAAAAGTGCTGGTCTAGTAAATAACCTCTAAGACTTCCTCCCACCTATACCCGAATCTCATTAACTTAAGAACAGTCTTTTCTTTTGTGCTTGGTGGTTACCCAAAATAGGACAACAACATTAATACTGTAAGAGCACTCCTACTTTGGCAAGGGAACCACAAATTCCACAACAAACTACAGGCTTAAAAATGAAAGGTAACATTCACTCAGAAGAACAAGATGGACTCACAACATGTGCCATAAGTTCATGTTTGTGATGGGCAGAAAAGAAATGGATTAAAAGAAATTCCCTTCTCTTTGACATCCTCCTCTCCAAGAAAATTAATGAGTACCATGAGAAGTTGGGTCCACACCACTGCTGTGAATTCAGATCAGCTGAAATCTCATAGCCTCCATCCTGGTCAGTAGGGACTGTTCTGCATCAGCAGTACATAGGGCCAGAGACTACTGAACCAGGCAAGCTAGACTGACACTGTGCATGTTTTGGCTGATTGTTGTCTCCTGATAACTAACTGGGTAATAAAAGAGCAATCAGAGGGTGAGCAGTTGTGAGTTTTGCCGTTGGGCACATCAGCTACTGCTTACTGAATCTAAAGCAGGTTTTCTGTTGAAAGTACCCGGTACTGTCTTAGTGCCTAGTAGCACCTGAAGAAAATATTGAGTTACAGAAGTTAAGACAGAGCCTGCTTGTCCCTCACATATTTTTAACTGCATCTGCCTGCTGCACTGGGCACAGTGAAAAGAGGTCATGAAGGGTTACCTGTGCTGGCACCAATGTCATTGCAGTTTCAGTGTAGTTTTCCAGTCTGGATCATCAATCTTGCCTATATGTTTTCAAAGCATGACAATTTACAAGTCAAAGAGACAAATTCCAGCATACATCAGAAGCAGGACTCTTGAAACACGTCTGGATACCTCGAAGATACACTTAATTGAGTCAGCATCCCGTTGGAAATCAGGTCTTAATTACCATAAGGAAATATCCATCCTTGCATAAGGAAATATCCATCTTTTTTTATAATGATGTATATACTTCAGAGCAGAATAAAAAAACGCATTTTCAGGCTGGCAGGGTAAACCAGATCATCTGCACCTTGCTGGCTCTGTTAAAGGAGGTAGATAAAACATAGACAATATTGCTCAAAAAAAGTTCTGGAGTTAAGCAAAATAGTTCAAGTCCCCTAAGAAAATAAGAAAGTGCAGGTTTCTTATAAAACAAAGCATCAGCTAAAAGAATCAGTAATAAATAGGTGCCTCAGGCCATATCTTTGGCTGGCAGAACATGCAGGCACATCCATTATCGCCTTTTCTCTTTTTATATGAGCCCTTCCACCTCTGGCTGTTATAATAAGAATAGATTTGAGAATCGACGGAATTCGTAGGAGTAGTGTCAAATTTGAAGCCCTGTACTATGCATTTGAAATACTCGGGGTAATGGATAGTCTGGGGCAGTCTTTGTATTTACTGATGAATATTATAGGAAGTTTTGAATCACTGTCAAGTAGTAAAATAAAATGAAGGAATGAGGCTTGTAAAATTTTGTTCCTTTTCAGTGCCGAATGAGTCACTGTACTCTGGCAGTCTGTGAAAGCCACATTCCTGGTTATATTACTTGGTGTGGAAGACATTCCTAACGTCTTCAGTGAGTTCGGTGAAACCTCAGTTGTAAACCAGGTCTGCATCTAAACTCTGCCTCCTGTCTTTACATGAATCTTTACCATGCATGTCTGAAATCGGCTTTTCACCTTTGGAATCTTTGTGTGCTTCCTTTTAGTGAGCAGATGTTCAGTGAAACAGAGATTACCTTAGCATAATAAAAAGTCAGTCTGTAACAATATTCAGACAGAGCCTGTGTTTGACATTTTGCTATTCAATATATGTATTGATTTGAAGAATATAGAAGGATGGTGGGCTTTGAAAAATAGACTGAGGGTTCAAATTGATCTTCACCAAACAGAAAACTATCCTGAAAAAAAATAATTAAAAGTAATTTATCTGCCCTTAAAAAAAAAAACCAAACCAAACAAAAAACAAACAACAAACAACAAACAACAAACAAAAACCAAGACAAAAGCAACCAGGCAGAAACAACCAACTGTACAAATGCAGGATAAAAATACCTGGGGGTTATGGCTGATCACAAACTAAATGTAAGCCAAGAGTCAAAAGGACAATGTATTCCTGGATGCAGGAATACAGTTGTTACATCAGTCTTCTGAAGTCATCCCTCCATGTCTTCACAATGGTAAGGCTTTATTTGTATTTACTCATTTTGGGGTATCAAATTTAAAGGGAAATGTGGATCTGTTGCAGTAAATGGAGAGGAGGGCACAGTGTGACTGAAAGGCTGAAATTCACGACCTGCAAAGACAGACTTCGAGCCTTGTTGGTTGTTTAGCTTGGAGGACAGCAAAGGGAGGTATGAGAGCAGTCCTTAGCTATGTCCCAGGCTGCTCTAAGAAAGAATGGAGTTACTTCTTTTGCATTTCCATTGCAGATGAGACACAAAATTATGCTGTGAATTGCAGGAAAACATCTTTAGCTCCAGCTTCAGTAAACAAATATTCAAATAGCAGGAAAAGCTGAGCCCCGGAGCATACCTTCACCTATGGCACGATCAAAGAAGAGATTAGACAAACATCCATCTTGGATAGTTTGAGCAAGTTTTAAGCAGCCTTGAGGCACAGCGATGACTTCATGATTCTCCCAGACCTTTATTCTATGGTTTCATTTTTTTACAAATTGACTTTTTAAATAAATTGCCTTCATTAGAAGATTATTTTGCTCTTCACTGCATGAATGAGTCACTGATGCTCAGATTCACTTCCTTTGTTTTTCCCAGGCTCATTTGTGGTTTTTATTTTACAGACAACCTGAGAGAAGGCTTGATTAACTGTCTAATCCCTGTGAGCATGTCCCTTGTTTGGAGGCTGACAAAGCTGAATGTGGTGACCCCAGTGCGTAAGACACAATATGAAAGGTGGAGGTATTCTGAAGATAGATATCAGAATCCACCACATGGTGATATTATTTCAACTCAGTGAGTTGTTTGATGACAGGGTAAGCCACGACAAAACTGAGAGTGAGGGAAGAGATCTGCTGTGAGAGGTCTAAGCTGACCACCCTGACCCCTTCTGCTTGAGTAAGCTGAGCATGCTCAGCTGTACCTTACGCAGGTCAGCTGGTATGAGACATCTCCTTAAGCTGTGGCTGGACATATGCTTGAGCCTCAGCTATCCTAATGTTGCCTTCCCAGCAGTATTTACTCATGAAAAGCTTGAAAATACTGGAGCACTTGCATTTGGAAACATCACGCTCCTTTTGACTTTTTGGTGCTGGAGGTTTACATAGAGGCAGAGCTGTAACTTTCTCTTATATTTGTTAGATTTTTTTCTAGTTAATGTGCCTTTATTTCCCTCCCTAAATATCCTCACATCATTCAGCTCCTACTTCCAGTTCTTTTGAGTCTAACAACTGGGAGTGCCCAACTCGGAAATTACAGGCTTGCTTGCCAAATGCAAAGATATCAGTGTGAAATCGACAGTCTGAAACCCTGTGGACGGTGTTTCTCCATGGAACATTTCCTTTGCGCTGGGTGTTTGGATGCAAGATCACACACACTAATTTAGATAAGAAGGAACTTTGCAACAGGGCCATGTGATAAGAGGATCCAGAAACCAGTGCTGAGGGGATGAGAACAGAGTCAGAAGAAAAGGTCAGGAAGAATTTCCTGTTGAACACACATACACAGAATAAAAAGAAAATAGCGGCCAGAAACCTACAAAACCTATGGCTTACCCCAAAGCTGGTTATCCTTTTTTTACAATTCCTGAAGTGACAGAAGGGAAGGATACATTGTATGGAAGGACAACAAACCATCACCCTATTCACAGCTGTTGCTCCTAACAGAGAGATGTCTATCCACATCAGTAGTCATGGTGTTAAAAACTTGATCTGATTTATGGCAATTGTCGGATAGGAAAACTTCTATTCCATCCATCAGCCTGTGTGGATAAGGGGCCATATCCTTAGCTGCTGCCTGAAAGCAGCAAAGCTTGTGATTGCCTGTACAGATATGCTCCCCCAACACAAAGCTTAGCTGCCTGCCAGCAGTTTCCTTACTCTAATTTTGGACTAGAGTTAGGAGAAACATTCCCAACAGTGTTGCTGTGGCACTTGGATCAAAACGAGTGTTATCAGGGGAAGAGGGAGGAGGGATCAAATAGCTTTTTTCCTGGAGTGTCTTCTTTCTCCTTATCTTCTTGTCTCACAGCTTAAAAAGTTGTAGCTAGAATATGGTTTGGGTTTGATTTTTTTTTAAAGAAAAAGATAAGCAGAGGCAGGGGGGTGGGGGGGTGGAGAATCTAAAACATTAGTCCAAAAAGCACAGCAAACTTTCTGCTTTGGGATTTTCTTCAGAAGACAGTTTTTAGGAAACCACATTTTTCAGTTCAGAAAAGCATCAAACAACCCCTTCTTTCCCATTTCTCATGGTCAATTGTTGTCACATTTAAAGCAACTTGATAAATATAGCAGCTTTCAAGAACTACCCTTAAAGTGTTATTTCATCTTAAGAATTTCAAAGCTTTGAAGTTCTTCTTATACCATGTTTGATGCTATCACTATTACTTCATTTCTTTGGCAATAGTCCCAAGCAACCTCAATCATTTTGGCAGATGTTATACAAACATACAGGACCACTAACACTGTTCTTCATGTCAGCCGCTGAGCTCTTCTTTTATTGCTGGGGCTTATTTGCATAGCTGGTTAGTGTTACCAGCTACCTGCCTTTCAGATACCCTTGCCTCAGCCAGATCTCTCCCAGAGCTTATCTAAGTATAAACAAGCCAAGACTTGGTTGAATCTATCTTCAAACTGTCATACTCCCTGTGACAGCTTTTTTTCTTGCCTTTGGGCTACCTCTTTTCAAAATCGTATGCACCAATGCAGATAGATCAGAAAAGCTCAATGCTTTCTAAGTGCTAGCTGGGCAGAATGTCATTTGTATTCCACTCACTTTTTAAAACCCTTCTCAGGGCTTTGCTCGCTTTTCAACTGCTGCCAAACATTGTCCAGATGGTCTTAATGTCACATCACTGTAGGTCTTTTCTAGTCTGTGCTCTGTTTTGTCCTTCCTTCTAAGCTAATGTCTCTAGGACTATTTTTGGCCCCTTACTTCATTTCCTCTCCCTTCCTTACATCAAGCTGGGTGAGTCACACTCATCCGTCCAGGAAACCTCATCTATTACCTCAATTGTTTTGGACTGAAAGGAGCAGAAGAGCACTAATTTCCAGAGGACATTGTTTGCTCTACAGTAAAGTGGTTCACCAAGGGTTTAGGTACTTAAAAACAGTTCCACATACACACAAAGCTTCCCTCGGGTGTGTAATAGAACCGGCTGCACCTCCAGGAATGTGCTTTGGAGATGGAGCATCTTGCCAGGATCTTGCAGTTATCACATGCTGCTATATTTTTTAATAGTACCAGGACATCCAATTCTCACTTACACACATATGAAAAAAGCATCCATGTGTGCAAACAGAAGACAGTATACAAATGTCCAAGTGGAAACATTCAGCTGAGATTGTCCCACATGCAGAGCAGGCAAAGAAAGATGCACATGGTCTTTGGATCATAAATTCAGACATGTGGAGATTGTTCTCTAATGTTTCCTTTATCAACGTGATCACTAGAAATATTCATTTCCCTCCTCCTTCTTATCTTCTCTCCTGTACTACAAGGAACTATCCATTTGAAATGTAACTTCATTATAAGGATCCCTTTTCCATCCTCTTGGTTCTATTCCCATTCTCAGGGAGGGAAACTTTTATGTTTTCTCCTATGTCTTTCCAAATTCTGAGATATCATTTTCCCAAGCCTATTTCTGAGATACCATTTTCCCCCCAAGCCTATTTCTTTCATCATTGCCCTTAGTTTTGATGCTGTTCAGCTTTAAAACCAAATCCTATCTAAATGCCACATTGCTACAGAAGAGGTAGCTCGTTCTCTAAAATGCTGCCTACCATAGGTAACAGCAATCATGAAATCAAAGAATTTATTTAAGCCTCAGGGAACAGCAATTCCCACTCCTCAGGAGTGGGTAGAATAGACTTGTGAGTTTTGGAAACAAAGCTGTGCACAATAGCACACTAAAGTTTTACATCCACTTGCAACCCTCAGTTTAACAACTTTGATTCATGAAGAGAATGGAAAAGATTTCTGATCTCTTGTGCCTCTCTGTTGAGGAAGCACAAGGTCAGATAAATCTCTCACCCATTTGCTATCAGGTTCTAAGTAACCAGTGCCACGATATATCCCCAGCCTCTAGTAACTGCAGTGTCAAATACAGTCACTGGTACTTATAAGCTGAACTTGTTCCAACTCCATAAAACCATGTATTCAGGCAAAACGTCAGGAGGATAACATATCCTTTAATTCAATACAGTTAATATAGTGTGAAAAAGCACTCAGCACCTCAAGACATGGATGCCCTGCTGAATTTTGGTGGCTGGATGGGATGAACCAGTGTGTCCCAGTGCAAGTCTAATGCTCTGCAGCTTTAATCATGTGAAGGTGGGGCCCATTTGAGTAACTGTATCTGAACCTGTCACCTACCTTGCTGTCAGCTGGTCTCTCACACTGGACCAGTTGTATAAGAGCTGCTGAGTCTGCCAAATCATACAGCTCAATACAATTCAGAGATGATCAAATCAGTGCCAACCAGCCTTAGTCTGGCATCAGAGCAACACCATCAGTGGCATACCCAAGCTAGCATAAATATTGTGATGAAAGCACTTTGTGAATGGAGGAGTTAATGGACAATGCCTCTAGAGTCCCCACACTGTGTTCATTGCCATCAAACTTTGTAGAACAGAAATTCTCACATCGCTTGTCTACCAGTTCAGATAAAATCTCCTCTAATTCCAGAGAAATTACTTGAGCCACATATTACTGTGCTAGACAGCTCTCAAGGTGAGAATGTGGTGTTTGTGTCCTTGGCAGGTTCCAGAGTTATAAAACCAGCTCAAAAGTGCTATGGATCTTTCAGTGGCAAAACAACCTTTGTGTATTCACTGGTTTAAAACATGCAGCGAGATCTGCTGTAGCCACCAAGTTAACAAGGTAACAATATGCTGGAAGATCACAAGCCCCTTATGTAGGTTAATTTTGGTGAGGAAAGAAATGTTTTCCTTTCAGTAAAACACAAAACAAAACCCAAAATCCACAAACCCCCTCCCCCCCCCCCAANATCAAAGGCACCTGCAATCATTCCACGCCTCTGAGAAATCAGGACAGCACCTTGGGATTTTCTTATTTCCAAAAGTAATATAATACAGCAAATGTAAACCAAAAATCCCTAGCAGCCTGCCTAGTAATCTGAGAGACATCTCATACATCTTAGTGCAATGACATCAGCTGAAGAGATCAAACACCACCCGAGTTAAAAACAATGCAATCCAGAGAAAAACTATTTTAGAGTCAGTAGACTGAGAAGTGGAAGGTTTGGTGTTCCTTTTGGGGTTGTTTGGTTGGTTGGTGTGGCTTGTTTTGCTTTTGGGGTCTTGGTGGTACACACATACACACACACACACAGAGGCGCACACACACACACACACTGTGACCTTAGGCATATTTTCCATGTGAAAAAAATGAGAGTGAAGCACTCAAAGATCTCTCAGCACCCTACCTGCCTATCAAGGTGAAGATCTGGAACCTAACACTTTGAATGGCAGACAGTCACAGGAGCTATCTAAACTATATTTAAGTATCTATATTTTACAAGATTTAATTTTTTTAAATAAAAAAATGAATGCAATAATAAAACAATCTCACAGGTGTTTCTCACCAAGCTGTGTGTGGTGTGGGGGATTCTGGTGATACAGGCTTAGGACTGCAGAATGTAAAATCCTCAGGCACTAAAATTTGCCTTGGATTTATTACTCAATTAGATTGGAACAAAGCTTTAATTTCTTGAAAGCAGAGACAACAATTCCAGTAACTTTGATAAAATCTTTAAACTCTAGAATAGTAGTGTGTTGTACTGCTTGGTAGCTGGAGCCTCAGTCAGAGTCTTGGATGTAGTCATCCTCGATTTTTGAGCCAAGGTTGCAGAGCACTCCTCCTGCAGAAAGCACGAATTATCACTGCAGGCAATAACACAAGAAAGGCACAAATAGACGGGGAAGGCTGGAGAAACAACAGTGGATTGGTCAGTGTAGACCAGGTAGTGATCTCAGCACAACAGAAACCCAAGCACTTTGTTTTTAGAGGACCCAGCAGCAAAAATAAAATGTTTTAAGGAAGGATTTGGAGGAGAAAAGGGGGCAGGTTTACAGGCAGTTATTGTGGTTCACTGTGCAAACACTCAGTCTCCCTCTGTCACCTCCTCTCCCAGTGTGAGAGGAAGGAGACTTGGGAAAAAACCAGTAAACCCCTGTAGGTTGAGATAAGCAGAGTTTAATGGCACAACACAAAGACAGAAGAGGCAACAGTAGCAACAATAATACATATATGCATACATGTATGTACATGTTTGTATATACATATATATATCTATATATACAAAATGAGTGATATACAACACAGACTATCTGCTCACTACCCAGAACCTGCCACATGTCCACTTGGCCATCCAGACTGTATGTGCTCCCTCAGGCCATCTTTCCCCTTATATACACTGAGCATGACATCAATATGGTATTGAATATCCCTTTGGCTGGTTCAGGGCAGCTATCATGTCTGTGGTCTCTTACAGCTTCTTATAAAAAGTTGTCCTATCCTAGCTGAACTCAGGACAGCAGTGCAGTAGCTGAGGAAGGTATGGGAGAAGGCATCAAGTCTCTCAAGCTGGAGTGTGAACTCAGTGGGATGTTCAGCAGAATCTGAGGGCCAGAGGAAGGGTCTTGTTTCTGATGGGGAGAAAGAACAGCTAATGAAAAGGTTCTGAGTCAGTTAAACAGCTAAGCAGTCACTGCCGCAATGAGTAAAGACAGAAATGAGTAAAACAAAGGAGTGTTTGTTAAGGTCAGAGAAATCTTTTGGTAAAATTGACATGCAAAAGTTTATTTGTATGGGTGCATAAAAAAGGCTGAGGTCTTATGCGGATTGGATTGGCAAAATTAGAGCATAGTCTGAATACACATCTGGTGAGAATTCCCACCCCTCCCCCCACCCCCAATATTATTAATGTTTTTCTCCTCCTCCTCTTATTGTTGTTTTTGTTATTATTATTATTATTGTTATCATTGTTACTGTTATTTTAATTGTTATTGATGTTACCATGATTTCATCAGTTCTAATGGTTACAATTTTTCTCCATCTGTCAGGCAGCTGCTGCCGAGCAGAGATCTTCTATGTATGTACAACTACTTTGGTGACCCACGTAATTATAGATGTACTTCATAGATCTTTAATTCCCTAAGCACCATGGAGATGACATCCCTGAGACAGCAGGATTTGATCTTTAACTGTGGATCATCACAAAATTGTTTCCTGAGCAGCTGTTGCCACCCTGTAAAGATTAATACGAGTGGAACAGAAAGCAGAATCTTCTTCTCAGAAAGCAGAATCTTCTTCTCAGACCCTTCAGTTCTTTTGCTTACCAGGGAAGATGAACAAATCCCATGTGATCTCAGCTCTTGAGGTATAGCATAGCCTGGCAGGTGAGAAATAACTGATGTGTCATTGCATGTTGAGGTGTAGTTGACGATGGGGAAGTCACTAGCAAACTAGGCATGCAACTTCACAGTGCACTTCTGCAGGCACTTTTGAGAACAGAGGCATACTTCATCTAGAAAACGCCAAGCCTTGGTCAGGAACATCTCTTTGTCAAGAAGTATGTGTTTCTTGTTTTCACATCAGTTAGAAGCAGCACACAATGCAGTTGCTACCATTGTCCTATGATGCCTTGAATCCTTTATGCCAAGTAGCACTTAACTCAGGAGGCACTGCTCAGGCACACCTGAGTCCATACTACTCATTCCACTTCACCTACAGATGCTCAACACCATTACATGAGGTCCTTTATCTTAGTAGAAACTTCAGTGACTTTCGAAATGATGTAAGCAGTGAGTGCCTGAAAGGCTCTCTGGTTTTTGCACTCCAGATACCAGAAGCAACCAGTCATAGACCTTTGCAAACATATGAGCTGCAACTCACTTCATTACAATCACCACCAGAAACATTAAAAACTTGGACCTAGCTAGCTATTTAAAGAGCAATATCTGAGCAGCTTCCAAATCACTGGAAAGACTTAAATCTGACCTTTTTTTTGCCACTGGAATGAAATGATGCTGACCATGCAAATCTCCATGCCTAACAGAAGTGCAAAGGACAGCACATGTTCTCTGAGCATAAAGAAACCTAGATTCAATACACAGGTGTGACTTACAGCATTGGAAGAGCCAATGCCTTGCGAGAACTTCATGAATGCTTTTTTTCATACATTCCAGTCCATCATAGAATCATAGAATCATAGAATGGTCTAGGTTGGAAGGGACCTCAAGGATCATCCAGCTCCAAGCCCCTGCCATAGGCAGGGACATCTCCCACTAGAGCAGGTTGCTCAAGGCCTCATCCAGCCTGGCCTTAAACACCTCCAGGGAGGAATCATCCACAACCTCCCTGGGCAACCCGTTCCAGTGTCTTACCACCCTCACTGTAAAGAACTTCTTCATAACATCCAGTCTAAATCTCCCCTCTTCCAGCTTAAACCCATTCCTCCTCGTTCTGACATTACTAGACCGTGTAAATAGTCCCTCCCCAGCCTTTCTGGAGGCTCCCTTCAGATACTGGAAAGCCACTGTAAGGTCTCCTCAAAGCCTTCTCTTCTCCAGGCTGAAGAGCCCAAACTCTCTCAGCCTGTCCTCATAGCAGAGCTCTCCAACCCTCTGATCATCTTCGTGGCTCTCCTCTGGACCCGCTCCAGCAGTTCCATGTCCTTCTTGTGTTGGGGGCTCCAGAACTGCACACAGGAAATTTCTTATTCAGACATAGTGCAAAAATAAGTGTGTGTGTGTGTGTCCATGTGTGAAGCCAGCAAAGTATTTTTTTTTGTAATAGGTTTTCTTCTTTGTGTGGGAATAGTTTCATCCAGGCTGCTTATGGACAGTATGCCACCTATTCAAACACTATATTCTTGCCCTACCTCCTAGTTCCAAACTGTAGTGTCCTCATCTTTCCACATTCACAACCTCTGCTAGACCTTTACTTTCTGGACCATCACTTTTCTCATTCTTCTCTGCCCAATGTATCTTCTTAAAGTTGCATCTGGTACAACCTACATGCCACATGTCTGTCATGCAGCACTTGTCCTGACAACATCTGAGATGTGGAAGAAAAATCTAGTGCCAAGGCTGTCCACATCAAAGGTAAGCAGTTCCACTGTCACTGCTGTAGACTGGGAAATACAATTCAGAAAGTCTATGTCCATTGCGTTATATGTTCTCAAAACCCTTTTAGCAGTACTCAGGGTTTTTACTGTATTTTTTTAGGTCTTCCTGGAGATGGTTTGACAGAATTCATGCTCTCCTTTTTCAGCACCAGCACAAAATGTTAGAGAAGGCAAGAGATGTCATTGAGAAGTGAGGAAGGAGTTGCTGTCACATCACAGTTAAGATCTCAATGTCTGCCTGTCTCAGAGTCCAGGACTCTTACTGCGACTATGTGGCAAAGCTGACATTTGCTTCTCTTTTTGCCAGTGGCCCAGTGAGGAGTTGGTCCAACAGAGGTTCAAAAAGTTAAAACAATCAACTGTTTTAATTTATTAAAGTGACAGATGCAACAGGTTCTGGATTGTCAGTGACAAAGGCACTAACTGCAAGGTGGTCTCAGGTTAATCCTGGGTAATGTTCAAAAAAGTTGGAGATTCAAACCTTTGCACTACTGGCTCTAGTATGTAACAGAGAAGCAGCAGAAGTTCAGCCGTGTATTGAAGGTGCAGTTCTTACCAAGAAAGGTGTCCCTGTCTTGGGTGGAGCAAAAGGAGCACAGTTCTTATCTGTCTTTCTCTCCTTGCTGGCCATGCTGCACCTCTGCTACTCGCCCATGCTGCAGCTCCGTTGGTGCTGGTACCAATGTCCCTACACACCCACTGGTGAAGTGCCCCTGCACACATAGAGATACTCCTATCATGGGTTTTATACCCTAGCTCAGGCTTTCCCTGACTTCTGGGTGATGTTTAGCATGGGAGGAGAGTTGAGTGACAGTCATCTGTGCTTAGCATACACTTTTGTACATTAGCATACTGGGCAGTATCAACTTTAATATTAGAATTATAGTTAATTAGCCAAATGTCTTCATTAAGGCATCCAGGCCCTCAATATGTGTTTTGAAGTTGCATGTTTGTTATTTCAGCCTAGGTCATGTATGTTTAGCATGTACCCAGTTTTTCTCAGTGTTAAATTTAATATTACAATTGCAGTTAATCAGACAAAGGTCTTCATTTAGACACCCTGGCCATCAAAATCTGTTTTGAAGTCGTGTGTATGTTATTTCAGCCTTGCTCCATCAGTTTGACCAAAGCAGGGCTGTCTTGTCTTCATAAGACTCCCTCCTTCAACTGTTTAGCATGCCAGCTTGGCAGATCTTCATTTGCCACACGCACCTGCAAATGGTAAACAACCTCAGTCCCAATGCGTACTAAGTCAACTGGCCCTCCTGTCCCACAGTTATCCCATAGATGCTGACAAAACCTTTGATTTTCTGTTGTCTCCTTCACTGCAAGGAATGGGCCACAAGTGTGCTGTTCAGCAAGATAGGTGTCATTGTAAAGAGCATTACAACTCTGGGCATCGTGTGAACCTCAGCCTTTCCTGAACTAAGAAAATGTCTGTGTAATAAGAAAGAATATTGAAGAAGAACCAAATCTACTGACAGCTGAAAACTCTTGCTTGTTGCCCTTAATTACATCTCTGTCATGACACAAAAGTGGGCAAAGATTCCAGTTTTCAGGCAGAAACTGATGGTAGGTGACAACAGGGAAAGGAGACAACTACTGTGAGATAGTTACATAGACTCATACAATCAACCAGGTTGAAAGAGACCTCCAAGATCATCCACTCCAACCTAGCACCCAGCCCTATCCAGCCAACTAGACCATGGCACTAAGTGCCTCATCCAGACTTTTCTTGAACACCTCCAGGGATGGTGACTCCACCACCTCCCTGGGCAGCCCATTCCAATGGCAAATCACTCTCTCTGTCAAGAACTTCCTCCTAATATCCAGTCTTTATTTCTCCAGGCACAACTTGAGACTTTGTCCCCTTGTTCTGTTGCTGGTTGTTTGGACGAAGAGACCAACCCCCACCTGGCTACAGCCTTCCTCAGGTAGTTGTAGACAGCAATGAGGTCATCCCTGAGCCTCCTCTTCTCCAGGCTAAACAACCCCAGCTCCCTCAGCTTCTCCTCATAGGGTTTGTGTTCCAGGCCTTTCACCAGCTTTGTTGCCCTTCTCTGGACACCTTCTAGCGGCTCAACATCCCTTGAATTGAGGAGCCCAGAACNACCTGCTCCTAGCTTGGTGTCATCTGCAAACATGTCTTAAGGCATGCTCCAGCTTCCTGATGCACTGGTATTCTTCAGAATGATACTGTGGAGTGCACGCACTTCAGAACACACTGCTTGTGTGGCTCCTTGGTATCCCTCCCAAGTTTCCAAAGGTGAGAAACCAAGCCTAGTGAGATCATGGAAAAACACGAGGGAGACATTGCCTAACACACTCTGCCTTTCCTCAGCTTGTGCTGTTTCTGTAATCCTGACCTCATCCTTTTCTGTAGCCTGGATCCAGAGATGGTAACAGAAGCTTATCATCTCAGTTGACTGCCACTTTTCCGAGCTTAAGATGAGCTGGAGGTACGAACATTGACTCCCTGCCTCTTCTGCTGCTGTGGCTGAAACACCGTCAACCTTCAAAGCCCCTTTCTCCCTGTGCCTCTGCCACAAGTCCACAAGGATGAGATAACACAGCTTTAATCCTTCCTGTTCGCTTTGCTCCAATTAGACGCTCCTGCCCTCTGCACTACCTTTAATAGAAACTGGAGAACATGAATTCCTACCGCAGGGTATCTGTTTCACTTTAATTATGTCTCCAGCTGTTGGAAGGTATCAAATGTCCCCTGTGTTGAGACTGGCAGATTTCTGGGACTTGGTGAAACAGGAATGTACAAAACTAAATGCGTCTGTTTTCAGGTAACTGAGACTATCACTGTTGAGCAGAGACTGCAAGAGGATCTGCTTAGATTAGACTATCTGCTTCCTTGGCAGGGATGCTTTGTACTTGGCCTGGTTTTGCCGGGACAGAATCCTAGGCCAACCATGGTCCGCAGGCAGTTAGCAGTTCGGAGCCAGCCAGGACAGCTGAACTGACACAGCTGACAGGTGGATCCCATACCATAAACAATCATGTTCATTTTAAAGGGAGAACTTTGCTGAGGATGGAGGAACCTTCTGCCTGAGCTCCCCCTGACCTTGATCCTGCTCTTCTTCCTCCTTTTCCTTCTCTCCCTCCTCCTGCACTCAAAGACTGCTTTCTTGTTTAGTGTGACCACAGTACATTTCTTGGGCAGAGTGTAACTTTGTATATGTTGTATCAGCATTGCTCTTAGTTTGGCTATTTCGTTTAAATCTGTTTTCCTTCCAGGTTACAAGGTTTCTCTTTTTCTCCCAGTTACCCTTTTCTCCATGTCAGGCAGAACTGAGTGATGTAGAGTTTAGCCCCAGATACAACTTAAACACTGACGATATATTTGTGCCCAACACTTATTGGGGATCTGCCTTAAGTATCTCACCTGGAAGAATTGCAGGACTTTAGTTTCAGAGTATCAGACAGCTGAAGTTCTGCCACACTCATTATTTTTTTTACAAGCCTTCATTGTGTTTGTGATGTGATATGATGGCAACTGAGCACAGTTCTCTGGCATTTTTTTCTGGAGTTGCTTTTGCAGCTGTGGGTGCCTTTGGAGTTTGGGTTGGTGTGGTTTATCACCTCTGAGTCTGGAGTAAGATGCTGCTCTGCTAGGATCTTTGCAGTCAGGTTATGGAATCATAAATACTTTTGTGATTATGCTGATTTCTGATTTCTGTGGAATGGTAGTGGGCAAAGAGAGTTTGGTATACAGTTGGGATACTTCTGTCACCTTGCACATAATTGTCAGGGCTTTTGGACATGGATCTGACATACCTGCTATGGCCCCTGCAATAGACCCTGATGCTGTCTCAGCTCCTATAACAAGAACTGCAGCTATCTCACTCCCAGAAAAACACTGGAGATACTCATCTGGTAAACAGTGATGTGATTCACCTAAGGACTCAACCAGCACCACTGTCAGTTGCCTCTGTAGAGAAAAATAAAAAGAGCAGATCCTGCAGGAACACCACAGAGGTGACTACTCAATCTCTATCTGTGAACTGCGGTATTTATGTACAGCTATCGTGAAGGTGAGCATCTTTTTGCTTGGCTCCTCCTGTGTTGGGATAATAGAGCTGATAATTTGGGGTGACGGTTCAGACTTGGAGGGTAAAGAATCTAGTCATCTGGGACCCATGGCTGGACAAATGCACATTGACAGGAACACTGCAACAAAAAAAAAAAGGACACATCCTCTCTTTCTGGAGGTGACTTCTGCTGAACGTGAGGAATGGGTATCCCTGTAGTGACATTTAATGTGTGGGAAAGTGGACAACCACTGAGAGATATGTCAAGAATATGAGGAAACTATCTGTATGGGAGCAGATTTTTGCTAACTGGGAAGACCTACAGATACTGTTAGGTCCAGACAAAATCAGAGTTACTGGGATGAGGCACTTAGTGCCATGGTTTAGTTCATTAGAAGGTTTAGGTGAAAGGTAGGACCCAGTGATCTTAGAGGTCATTTCCAACCTGGTTAATTCTGTGATTCTGTGACTTACATGGTGCAAGTGGGCACTAAGCATGCCACAATGATGGACTAACGGTGGGTGACACAAGTTCTCAGCTGAACCAAAATGCAGATGCTCTCTCTTCCTGCCCATAGGGCATCATCTCCACTGCTGAAAAAAAATTAACTTCTTGGTAAGATGTACAAAATACTGTGCCAGCTCAAGAACAGGATCCACTGCACACCTATACTGGCATGGGTATTGGTTATCAGGAGGAAGTGTTCTTCTGTAGGGTCGGCTTAAGAAATGCTACACACCACAAGATGCCCTGTGTGTTTTCATACATAACCATGGTGAAGACATGATAAAATGGTGTAGAAAACCTCCAGATACACATGCATGAGTTGCAAGGTGAAACAATCACAAAATAGGGCCACCACAGGCAAAATGCTGCTAGCCATTACCTCAGATGACATAAGTGGCTTTGTGATTCTTATTTATGAGATGAGAGTGACAACAATGGAGATCTAGTCCATGTGAGCCACTCAAACCTGTATGTTGACCATGGGTGCTCTGTTTGGAATTAGAAGGGCCCAGATTCCATCCTGTTGGAGGAGAGGGTGTGATAAATTATGCAAAATGCATAATCTGTATTAATTTTGATATCCAGGTGATGTTTGTTAATAGCTATGAAAACTGTTTATTAATATCGAACTCACCAGGAAACTTATTCACAGGTTCAACAATGCACAGATTGGAAATCTATACACGCAGGGCACTGGCAAAACTAGATTGCTTATCTCTTAAAGTGGCAAACACAAATATTACACTGAAAGAGGCTTTTCAGTATCTACTCACAAAGTATAAATCAGACAGTACCCAAAGCATGTGGAACTCTGTCTTGTTGGCCACTGAGACTTGATTCTTCCCAGACTTCTGGGGAAAAGAGGCAGACATCTCTGACCTTGTCTCCTGGCTCCTCTGGATGATCTGTGTGTCTCCAGGACTTCTAGTCTTAGCAGGAGACTTTCAGGTGCAGGCAGGATGTCTTGCGGTGTGCAGTCTCAGCACAATGTCACGCTGGGGGCAATGCAAGCCAATTATGTGCAGGCATTTAGAGACTGTTCCTGGTAAGCTCTCCAGGCAAATGCAGGATGCAAAATGAGGCAGCAGCAGCCCCATGCTAGCTTCTTATGCCTTTTATCAATATCCAGAACAAGACTAATGGAACATTGGACATAGATTAGCCAATCAGAATGGCACTTTGCCAGGCCTCACCATAGTAGGTGAAGCCAGGGTTTTTGCCCTCCCCTCCTATGGTTGCTCCCCTCCCCCACCCCAGCACAGAAGTAGGGGGAGCAGGGCAACATGTCTGGGCAAGCCAACATGAATACGCACATGTTTGCCCTATCAGGCCTGCCACCACAGAGGTACAGCAAAGTTTATTTGACTGTGTGGGTTCAATGGCCTGTCACAGAACCACAGGAATATAAGGCTTTTGTGGACACTGGTCCACAGTGTACCCTGATGCCCTCAAACTACAGAGAGACACAATACTTTTGTGTTTCTGGAGTGATGAGGGGATACTGGGAACTGACTGTAGTGAGAGCTTACATGTCTGAGTGGCAAAAGCACCATATTGTAACTGGTGCAGACACCTCACGCATTCTTGATGTAACGTTTATTGTAACCATTGTACTTTCATGCTGGGAATGAGTGTAATTCTGTGTGCTTTATATTGACATTAGTAGCAACGGATCTCCCTTTCCCAATTTCTCTTTTCCACTGGGGAGAGGTCTTTGGATGATAGAGCAATGGCTACAGTTCATCTCCAGATACAGGATAAACAGCATTGCAGGGGAGTCAAGGGAAGATACAGACTTCTGAGACACATTAATCACAGGCATAAGGTAAAAAATAATCAAGCTCTGCTTCTCCCCAGTGTTTCCATGGAGAGCACTGTAGACATCCTCAGCTATGTCCATGGCAAGCAGTAGAAAGGAGAAATTAAATTCCTCAGGTAAGGTGGGATTTGGTGCCAAATCCCAAAGAAAAAGCAGCACCAACTCTCCAAGCTTGAGCAGCTAGCTCTCCCCAGCTAAGGATCCTGCCAGCCCACACAGCTAGTATGCAGGCATGGAAGATGCGCCACACATCCACAGAAAGAGTCCTTAGAACTGCTTTTAATCCTCTGCTACCTTCAGATGGAACTTCAACTTCTCACAGATGCTGACAAACTGCTGGAGCCAGAGAAAAGATAACAGGGTTTCTCCCAAGGAGGAGAAAGGAATCAGTGTATTTAAGTCAAAATTAAAATCTCCTATTTCAAACTGAAGTTTTAGCAGCGTATGGTCTCTAAACTAAGGCCATCCCTTCCAGGACTTCAGACAATTGAAACTAATTGTTCTGATTTGCAAAGAGATTCCAGCCAGAGCAATGCTCTTGTGTGGCAGGTTTTGCATTCGTTGAATCAGCACCTCCCAGTAGAAAACCTTGCATTTGGAAAGTTTCCAACCATCTCTGCTTTGGAAACGGTGCTTAGGGCAAATAGCGCTGCCACATCAACACTGAATCATAGTTCAGATGGAGATAGAAACCTAGAGGGTTTCCAGAGCAAGTTGTTTCACCACACCCTGCATGCAAATCTTTCTTCCACCCACGGTTCTTGCAAAGGGCAAAAGCATTGCCATAAATGTTTATGCTACTGCTCTCTGCCAAATTATCATGATCACTCTCACCATCACAGCATCTTCTAGGTAATGCTAATTACTTGTCAGAAAAAAAGTTTAGAGCCACTAAACCAAATCAGGATAAATGATTTCACTATGAAAAAAACCTACTCCAACAAACTTAACTACTCAAAAAAATCTTAACTTGTGAATTCTGTGATAATGCCAGAAAATCTGATACTTCTAACCCTTGTAAAAACAAGTTGTATTGAGCATGTATTGCATTGCTCTTTGCTCTTTCACACGTCATTCTATGGTCACTGTTGTGTCAGAAGGTGGTAAGCAGGAAGCATAGAACCATCTAAAATACCAGTCCCTGTTGTGAGCCAGGTTCACACAGACCATTTGATGATTGCTTGCTTTTCAAAACTTGCCCTTTACTTGCCTTGAACTGCCTGAAGAGTTTACTTCCACCATGCTCTTGCTCTAGAGGATAGTATAAAATGAGGCTCATGGAGTGGTATAAATGGGACTCATAGAGTGGTATAGAAGACCAAACAAAGTTCATTTGAACCTTGTCCCCAAGCCCGGCATTAAAGACTGTTTCCCCTCTTCCAGCTGTATGCATCATGTCTCAGTATGTCAGCATCAAAGGGGAATATGTAGCTACACTAAAGGAAAAAAAACCAAACAAACTGAGAAATATGTAAGTAGACCAGACAATGCAGAACTGCTAGAACCATTGCAGCTACTGAGGGCAACTTTGTGGTGTGACACTGTGCACATCTAAGTAAATTGTCATTGTTATATACATTGTCCTGTGGGCACCCGAACTAACACAAACAAAGATTTAAATAATTATTATAGTCCGGTGAAGGAGGTATGGAAAACTCCATTTCAACAATGACTGTTTCTGGGAGAGGAATAAAACTGATGAGTTTCTCTCAAACTCTCTGGAGAGGGTTAAATGAAGACATTCCTTCAAAAATACTAATTCTATCATGGTAATACAGGGAATTACACAACCACTTAGCCTGCCAGAACCTCATTTAAATTAGCTTTTCCAGACTTCTCTAAAAACTTCTATTATCTTTCAAAAACAATAACAGGAACCTAAATACTGTAAACAAAGGGTTGTTTTGGTTTGTTTTTTTTTTTTTCCATGCTGAACAGTTCAAGTAAAAAGAAAAAGAGAGAGAGAGAGAGAGAGAGAAAGGAGAGAGACAGAAAAGGTAAAGCAGTGAAACCCAGGCTCTCCATCTCTGTGGAGGCAGCTTCTAACTCTTGGTCTGAGCTTCAACAAAACTTCGGATCGAGCCCTGAACTTTGTCAAACAGATTTTTGGCTAGTCTCAGCTTGTATACTTCATTAAGTCTTCATCGCACACTAGGAGAAAGCACTTTCCCTGCTGCGTTGTGCTGAGTGACTTCCTTACAGCTTCTTTCAAGCTGGAGCAGCACGGCTGCACTGCTGCCTAAGGGGCTGAGTTTCCCAAGTCCTCTTAAAATCAATGTCTCAGTATCCTTCAGGCTGCCTGGAAAGTTTTGCCCAAGCTTCATCAGTAAGATCAATATAATATGCCATCTTGTAGTGGAAGAAAAATAATTAGTCACTGTTCCTGAAGTGTATTAAAGAAACAAACAAAAAATCACGTTGTTGTATCTTCTCTGTCTTATCTGCANTGCAAAGCCTGTGCTGACAGCTTAGAGGATAAGCCAAATGACTATCATTCCAATATTTATTTCACGAGAAGCTAGAACATTTTGCACTTTCCTCCAAAACTCTTTCAAAAGCAGCTCATTTCTTCTTGCTGGAACAGTGCCCATTGTTCATTTGACGCTGAAGACAGGACTTTGCTGTTTGCTTTTAAGTCAGCGATTGGAGGTTGGGGAGCAGTGAAGGAGCTAAGCTTTATTACGCTGCCTTGTCAAAAGGATACAACATTATCCAAAAGGAGTGACATGGAACAAAACATTGAGGGTTGGGGTTTGGTTGTTTGGGGTTTTTTTTTGCATGGACTCTCTCTTGCAGACATACAAATTGCAAGCAGTATTCTTCCTTCTTTGATTTGCCTGGGTAATTGTATTTCAGATGGCTGTGTGAATTGAATGACAGGCACTTTGTACACCTTGCTGCCTCAGTCATCTATGAAGCAGCAATCAGTTTTCTGTTGCCCTCGAAAACTGCAAATTAATGGAGCAAAAGGGTGGTGATGTTTGGCTGTATTTAAGTCTGTCTTAAGTATGTATTTGTTTCCTTATTGTTGGAGTCTGTAGCCTGAAATGAACAATATTCCCTCAGAGTAAAGACAGGCAAATGCAGAGGGACTGTGTGATCTGCCACGGAAAAAAAAAGAGGACAGCCAGTTCCTTTCCTCTGTGTCTTCACAGGATAAACCATAAAACACCAAGTGATGCCCCTCCTGATTTGTTTAGGAAAGACATGTCTCTACCTCCCAGCTTCTCAGCTCACTGCAGCATGTTGTGCAGCAAGATCATTTTATAGCCAATAAAGTGTTTCTTTGTGTGCATTTATTATCCCTGAAAGTCGAATCTCTCATGGCTGAACGTAGCTCACACCGTGCACAGTGGGGAACGTGTGGCAGACTCCCAGCGAATTCCACTGTTGAATGTGATTAGCTTCCCCATACCTCTAAGGAACAGCACCAGGAAATTGCTAACACTGTAAATTGTCTCAAATATGCACTTACTAAAGCCTTTAAAGAGCAATTACTGTATGTTAACTGAACACCAATCAACCGTAAAAACAGCAGTTATGTGGGTTTAATAGGTATATAAAAGAGAAAATCTCACCACCCTGCAATTAATTCTAAATCACATAAAAGGTGTAACTTGTACACTTATTACTTATTAATACATAAAACATGTATAGCATGTTAAAACATTTAATTAGCACTTACATAACAGGCTAAAAGTTAAGTATCAAATTATCACTAAAATACTGTTGAGCTCTTCATTAACACCCTTCCCCCACACATGCAGTGCTTAGGTAGTTCCAGCAATTAGGTGTGTTCAGCTACTGTTCAGTGACTTTGTATTAGCTGTGTCCCATACTCTTTTGGAAGCAATAATAGATTGTCTTCTTTCCCTGTCTCCAGCATCACCTTTCTTACAATAGAGGATGTACCTGAGAAAGCCAAATGACAAAGAAGGGACAGCTGGAGGAGGTGCTTCTGAGCAAGGTCACAGAATCACAGAATGAAAGGAGTCGAAAGAGATGTCTGAACATCATCTAGTCCAAGCTCCCTCCCAGAGCAGGTGGATGTACAAGACTGCATCCAAATGGGTTTTAAATGACTCTGGAGACGGAGACTTCACCACCTCTCTAGAGAGCCCATTCCAATGCTCTGTAACCCTCAAAGTAAAGCATTTCCTCCATGTTTAGGTGGAACATCCTACACCCATTGCCTCTTGTACTATCACTGGGCAGCTCAGAAAACAGACTGGTCCCATCCTCCTGGCACCCACCCTTTAAGTATTTACAAGAACTCCTCTCTGTCTTCTCCAGGCTAAAGACCTCCAAGTCCCTCAGCTTTTTTTCGTAAGAGAGATGTTTTACTCCCATAAACATCTTCATGGCCCTTTGCTCTATCTTCCAAGGTAGTCCAGAACTGGGGACAATATTCCAGATGAAGCCTCACCTGGTCAGAGAAAAGGGAAAGAGAACCTCCCTTAACCTGATGGCCACACTCATCGTGATCCACCCCAGGATGCAACTGTATTTGTTTCTCTTCGCCTGCTACCCAGGATCCTGAACTCTATCTTCTCACAGCTGCTGCAGCCAAGGCTGCCTCTATCCTTAATGTCCTCTAGCAATCTCTCTTTGTTTGTTTGTCAGTACAAACTCCTTCTTGGCTCCTCTACCACCTGAGGCAGAAAGTTATCATCAATACACGGGTGCAACCTCCTAGACTGCACATTCCTGGCTGTGTGGTTGTCCCAGCAGATACCAGGGTGATCTAAGTCATCTCAGCATTCATCTTAGTGAAACCATGTTTTAAAATCTAGACAGTAAAAGATAATAGCAATTAGATACTAGCAAAAATATATTACTTAATAGCTACTTAATCAATAGCTCTAAGTGCATTAGGAGAGTAAATCTGCAGTGAAGATCTGCATGTAGGAAGAGAAGCTGTCTGACTTCTGTGTAGTATGTGCTAAAGTTCATGGTCAGGATGAAGGTTAAACAAGAGAGGGCCATCTCTTGTCCCCAGACACAGAAATGAGTGGGCAGAAAGGCTTGCCTTTCCTCAGAAGCATAATTTAGCAGATCCTAAAACTATGGCCAAGGACCCAACTTACTAGAATTTATTTTCTGGTTATGACAGGCTTCCACAAGATAATACCCTTTCCTCTACTTTCTATACCACTCCTCCATGCAGGAAATGGAGATATTATAACCTCCTTTGGCTCCAGCAGTATGCCATGACACGGTTGTCCCTTCGTTGCTCAGAGTTTTTGGTGAAGGATTTTTGCTGCCTTTGTACTACAGCAAATACTAGAAAAATATCTGTGTGACATGGCTTCTTCATGCTGTTGCTCTGTACAAAAACATTCACTTTTAAACTTCATTCTTTAAATATAAGTTGTTCTTTTACAGAGTACATTAATGACAAAGGGTAATAGTGTGAAATGCTGACTAAGATGTCAGTCCGCGGCTTGGATTGCAACACTCTGTGCTGGGTGAGGAACTGGCTTGAGGGCCGAGCCCAGAGAGTGCTGGTGAATGGTGTCACATCCAGCTGGCGGCCGGTCACTAGTGGTGTCCCTCAGGGATCAGTGCTGGGCCCCATCCTCTTTAACATCTTCATAGATGATCTGGATGAGGGCATGGAGTCAGTCATCAGCAAGTTCGCAGATGACACTAAGCTGGGGGCAGATGTGGCTGGGCTGGAGGGCAGAAGGGCTCTGCAGCAGGACCTTGACCGCCTGGACAGATGGGCAGAGTCCAAGGGGATGGCATTCAATGGCTCCAAGTGCAGGGTGCTGCACTTTGGCCACAACAACCCCATGCAGAGATACAGGCTGGGGTCNTCGAGCACAAGCTCTACGAGGAGAGGCTGAGGGAGCTGGGGTTGTTTAGCCTGGAGAAGAGGACACTCAGGGGAGACCTCATTGCTGTCTACAACTACCTGAGGGGTGGTTGTGGCCAGGGGGAGGTTGCTCTCTTCTCTCAGGTGGCCAGTGCCAGAACGAGAGGACACAGCCTCAGGCTGCGCCGGGGGAAGTTTAGGCTCGAGGTGAGGAGAAAGTTCTTCACTGAGAGAGTCATTGGACACTGGAATGGGCTGCCCAGGGAGGTGGTGGAGTCGCCGTCCCTGGAGCTGTTCAAGGCAAGGTTGGACGTGGCACTTGGTGCCATGGTCTAGCCTTGAGCTCTGTGGTAAAGGGTTGGACTTGATGATCTGTGAGGTCTCTTCCAACCTTGGTGATACTGTGTGATACTGTGATGCGTTTTTGTTCAAATTATGAATATTGTCAGTGAAAAGAAATATGAGAAATAAAATAACTGAAGTATTTAATTAACTACAGAAGCCTCCCTAGCACTATCGATCCTTCACACAGGGGTGATCACAGACATTGATAAGTAACAGTCTGTCACTAGAGTATATACAAGAATTAAGTTTGAATGTAAGTTTCTGCAACTCTCCCTGCTTTTAGAGGACTCAAAGTAAAAAATATTATAGATTTAATGAATATTATCCACAATGTAGGAAAATTAGTCAAGAGTACTAACATTCACTTTAAGAGAAAGAAATCACAGGCAGCCTGGGGTGGTGGGAGGTGTCCTTGCCCATGGCAGAGGCTTGGCCCTGGATGATCTTGAAGGTCCCTTCCAACCCAAACCATTCTGAGACTGGACACAATCTCTAGTAACTAAAGGTGTGCTAGAAACTTACTGTTGAAGAAGCAAACAAGACTCCTCACACCTCACAGAAAGTTACAGAAGAGCTCATTTTTATTACACCCTCACTGTCTCATTTACTGCTTTTTCTAGTGTTCATATCAGGTCTCTGAAATCAAATCTGAACATTTTTACTTTGGAGATCTTGGAAGGTCATCTTATCCCAGCTTTCACATTTGCATGACAAAATCACCACCTCTTCCCTGCAGACATTAACCACCTGTGAACACAGCACTTTTCCATTGCCGACTAATGGTGGCACCTGATTGATCATGCCTTGATCATTCTTTTACTTGAATTGAAGAATCACAGACTTTTCTCTCAAAGATGACATGGAAGAGGTGGTCTGTTTTCTTTCCTAGACAAAGACAAAAGATCTGCAGCAAGTGACTGAAGTCTCCACTCTGGGTGAACAGAGACTTCTCACGAAAACCAACTTTCCTATCTCAGCAATCAAAAAGAAGTGCCAAAAGATGCTATTGATCACCAACACACTTATAATACAAGAACTCACACCTCCTGCCATGAAAACCAGGATTTTTTTATGTTTTGAAAACCACTCAGATGCCTCCTGAGACTTCAGAAAATCCTATGCTGCCATTATGAATATGAAAGAAAAGAAGGTTGCCAAGGAATTAATACATTTGCTTCTTTTGGTCGCCGTGTGCATAACCAGCACATTGGTTGGAAGAGCCTTATCCCTATTCCTTTTTCCTTCTCACTCTAAGGCTCTCCCAGACTGCACAATGTCCCTGGGAACAGCCCACTCACTCAGGGAAATCATCCATTTGATATAGATTAATGGGAAAAGAGCATTTAATTGTCAGTTTTCCAATTAAACTGCATGGAAATAAGTCCATGGCACAGCACAAACCCCTGCAGAATGAGGTCCTAATTGCTATAGATGTACATTAAATGAATTAAATAACAACATACATTTAATCTGATTACAAGAATATAATTATACTTTCATTGCTGCAGTTAGTTGAGTTAATTACATGGGATAAGGAATCACACAATGTTTTAGGTTGGATCATCCAGTTCCAATCCCCTGCCATGGGGGTGTGTGTGTGGGGTTGGAACTGTATTTACATCACGTAAAACCACATTTACATCTGGTTGTCTGTCCTATTTTCATTTTTGGAGAATAGAACAGAAGACCAACAAGTAATTAAGAGAAGGATCAATTGTGTTTCAATTAATTAAACCCTCCAAAAAGCTTTTCTCTGCTACTGAGCCAAATAAGTGCATGTCCTGTTTGCACCTTCCCTCCAGAATAGAGCATAAGGACTGATGAAGGCAAGCACAAAGACAGTCTTTAGACCAGCATTTGGATTGTGTCTGGTCCCAGGTGAAGTATAGAAGATTCTGGAAAACTCAGTTTTCTTTCTTTTTTGTTTGGTCCTCCCTTCTGGGTACAGACCGTACCTATGTACTCTCAGTAATGATGTACCTGAGCCTGGGCTTTCTCTAGCACTGACAGCCATATAATCACAGAATGGTTTGGTTTGGAAGGAACCTCCAAAGGTCATCTAGTCCAAATCCCCTACAGTGAGCAGGGACCTCCCCCACTACATCAGATTGCTCAGAATGCTGATGAGCCTGACCTTGAATATCTCCAGGGATGGGGACCTCAATTACCTCTCCAGGCAACCTGTTCCAGTGTTCCACCACCTTCATGGTAAAGAACTTCCTCCTAACATTCAACTTAAATCTACTCTCTTCTAACATAAAACCACTGCCTCTTGTCTTGTCACTGCAGGCTTTTGTAAACCGTTCCTCTCCAGCCTTCTTGTAGGTCTCCTTCAGGTACTGGAAGGCTGCTATTAGGTCTTCCCCAGAACCTTCCCTTATCCATGATAATGTTTTCAGTCTTCTAAATACCATAGCCCAATTCCTACCAGTTCTGGCATAGCCAGAGCTTGCCCTTTGGTCACCAGCAGCAGTTGTGTAAATGAAGGTGGAAATGGTCATTACAGAAGCAGACAGGAAATGAGGGAAGCAAACCTTATTTTCTAACACGTTTTTGGCGTGGAGATAGTACTAATACCAAGAAATACTTTGCAGCTGCATCAAGATGGCTCAAAGGCCTTGCTTCTTTCTGTGGGCAGCATACTTTTAGTGCTGTACATTTATTTACCTATGAGAAACCAAATCCTTTCTACTTCCAAGTGACTACTGTTACTTCAGCCACGTGATTTCAACAATCACACATACTCAAGATTCCTGAAGAGTCTAGGCAGAGGAAAACATTCTCTCTGGAAATCAAACACCAAAGACTCATGCCATTATGGATTGTATCTTCTAATTATCTGCTGGTTCATACAGAGCAAAAGCGATGCTGCTTTTGCTGCGGCATCTCTACTAGAAGACGTGGTTGAGACTTCAGTCTAAATGATTCCACAAAGATTTGAAGTACCATTGAGCCCATGGATTTCATTCAGTTGCAGAGAAAAGCTGAAATTCCAGTCCAACATTTTCAACACAAACTAAATTTATTTGAGACACAGCTGGTAAATATGTTTGTCTCTTTAAACATTACTGAGAGCGCAGCACAACAGCTGCAAAGAGACACATTTGGAAGTCATACATGTAGAATCGGTTCAGTTGAGCTAAGTTCTGCGTTGGTGGAAGTGTAAACTCAGCAGACAATTCAGGAATCGAGCTGAGGCGAATTTGCTTCCACACCAACTATTCAAAGAGGCAAATCATTTGAAAAGAAGATAAATATGTATCTTCTCATTCTGGCAGATGACTTCATCTTTCCTAAACAGCTGAAATGAATCAATAGGGAATTCTTGACACTTCGTCTTATGTACATGGAGAATTCATTGTATGAACAACGGGGATCACACAACTGATTTTTATAAAGACTTCTCTCTTTTTCTTTTTTATGGGAAAATAAAATAACAACATTTTCTTAAAACAAAAATATTTTGCCTGCCAATTCCCACCAGAGAAACCAGGAGCTCAGCAAAATTTAAAATGGAAATGCTAGCAGAAGTACCATTCATATTACTATAAGCCTAAAACGATTGTGAAAGTGGTTAGACCTCTTCTGCTTCTGTGCATGACTATTGATAAAACAGATGAGACTTTAATCAGGGACAAATTATTCCCTTCCTGGCCACCATGGGATTTTTTTAGCTTTTTCCTTCATGAGTCATGACATTGAACTAGACAGGGAACAGACCTGGTCTGATCAGTTCTCATATTTTGCTGGAATGGATTTCAAATGCGGTAAAAGGAAAGCTACAGACCCCATCTGTTGCTGCATGACGAAGTGCATTGCATGAGAACTTATTTTGGTTATTTTTAGTGCCTTCTTCCTCATTTTTTCCCAGTTTGTCCAGTTGTAGTGAGTGAGAATGCTGGCTCAATCACAAAGGCAAAGCCAAAACAAAACCCCACCACCATACTGCCACTGTTCTGTAGGGTATTTCCTGTGATTTGTAGTGTATTGTGGAAGTGCTGCAGAAAAGGAATTGTAGGGTTGAAGTCAGAAGTGATTAAATAGTTTGGGTCAAGATGAAACACAGAAATACAGATCTGTGTCTTCTCTTATGTGACAGCTACATTCTGTATCTAAGAGCTGTTCGGTGCTCTCCCTTGCTAATCATGCATATAATCCCATGGAGAAAGTCTGATAAAGTTTGCTTTGATCCTGCTAAGAGATCATTGCCTCAGGTACATTTAATGTTACTAAGCATAAAGACAGACAATATTGGTCAGAACTGCTGACAGAAATGCTGGTCAGAGCCTGTGAGTCAGCGAGCACATACTTAAAGCACTTCATGCTTCACCAAACACATGGGCTTCCAAAAGGTCAGAGACAAGCTGGAGAAATCCAAAGTTACACCAAAGAAACTGAAAAACATGGAACTTAAATAGGAAATGGGAGGGAATTCTGGAGGTCTCTGGTCCAAGCTCTTGCCAAAAGCAGAATTACTGCTTACACTAAGCCATCCAGTCATGGCTTCATATGCATGAGTCAAAAAAACCCCATCAACAGTAAAGAGAACATACATTTTGGGTTGATGTGACCCGATGTTGCACCGCTCTCCCAATAGGGAAGTTGCCTTATCTGAATGTCTCCTCCCTTTACAGCAACATGTGTGTGTCCTGCACGTCTGATGTAACAGACTGTCTTCTCTCTCTATTCTTGCAAGACACACAGATAAGTAAATGCAAATTAAGCAGGAGGGACAGATAGGTCCTCAAAGTATCTCTTGGTCCAAATATACACCAGCCTTCCTTCCAAAGAATTTGGCCAAGATGCTTGTTCTTTGACTTACACCACTCAATCCTGGCTTTGTTTCAGAGTGTTTGCAGCCGTGCTTTTAGATGAGGCAAACTATGATTTTGCTGCATGACAGATGAGAAGACAGTCTAAGTTTACAAGCTGCATCCTGGAAGGACTGCAGCTTTTAAGGCTAAACTTTGCACTTCAGACTGCTCAAGTTGAAATCCCTGTTTCCAGCAGTGGTTGGTGTGGGAAGCATGGAACTAACCATGCTGCAAACAAAGAAAGGTTTCTTTAACATCTTAATCCTGTTTTGGATGGGAAGATTCCTTTTTAAAGAAACTGTTATTACCCAGAATATTTTCCTGTTCAGTGTTCATGCTGCTTTGGAAGCAGACAGCTTACTTTTTGTGGTGGAGAAGTCCTGAGTTATTCTGTGTTGTTAACACTACAGAAGAACTTCAGAATGAGGAAGAGGAGAAAGTTGGGGCAGTTTTAACTGAGGTGTACTGAATGTTAGCAATTACATTTTGATATTTTCTTGAAGTCTGGAGACTGACTTTTGCTTTTAAGTTCACATGGAGTCTTCCGTGTGGCACCATTTCCAAGATAACTGGGCCACAAGTATGAACACTTCATGTAGTCTCTATCACTTTACAAAGTGGACTTTCTGTAGTAGGAAACTAGTTTTGGACCTACAACCCTAACCTCTTGTGGCCCTGCAAATCTTCAGTGTTGGTCCTTGAGTCACAGGGTAATCTCCAGTGCTCCAGGGAGGTTGAGTGTTTTCGAGGAGGGGAGATAGCTGTCTCTCTTCCCATGGCAACTCCTGAAAAGCCTTTTTACTAGTGTGAACAGGAGGGCAACTGGAGAGCATTCAGGCACTCTACTTCTAGACCGAAAGAAAATGGCAGCAGTCAGCTGGCAATAATGTAACAAACATTTACTCAGACTTCTTGAGAAAAGGAAGGACAATGAGCTTGGGAATAGCATGTGTGTGGAACACCAGTTGTCTCGCTGCACAAGTGTTCCCTTTGAAATCTAAGGCTCCCACACACAAGAAAGAATTGTCTGTCATGGCAAAGAAGTAATCTTGAGTAAAGGACCTATTTCCTTTGCCTCTTCATTCCCACCCTCTTGAGCATTGAGCACAGGAGTCTCAAGGCAGGTGATCCAGCCGTGTTCAGCCAGACACCCAACACTGGGATGATCAAGGGCTTTGTTTTAAACTTAACACAATCCTGCCAGAGAAGCGAATGTGATAATGCAACTGGTAATGCTCTAGAAATCATCACAAGGTCTTTCGTACATTGGTTATGTAACTCTTGTTAGTGACGTACCACTGAGCAATGCTTTTCTTTTAAGGTGGTGACAGTGCATGGGCTCTGGGATGCAACACAAAATGTGCAAACTGTTTGTAGGTCTCCTGCACGAACAGGCTCCAGAGACCACTGGGGGGAAAAAAATAAAAATCAATGTCTACTGGCCTAAAAATCATTATTTCATTTTTGTCCTCTGTATATACATGATAAGGAAATATCTATTTCAGTAGCAAAATGGTTTTGGTGCTAAAGGTGGGAGCATGTTAAGCTCTCAAGTGATCAAAGCTTTCATTCTCCTTAACATCATACACGTTCAGGTGAAATCTAGTTCCAGCACCATCAAAAAGCTACTTGAAGTAGAAACAGGATCTGATTAGAACACACCCAAGAAAACCCTCAAACTTCCCTCTGACACCACCTAAAAGTGCACTAAAATGGGCAGGGGAAGGGCAACTGATGTCGTCTACCTGGACCTGGGTAAGGCATTCGACTCTGTCCCACATGACATCCTGGTCACCAAACTGGAAAAGCACAAACTGGATGGGTGGAGCACTGCTGGATAAGGAATTGGCTGGATGGTCGCATGCAGAGAGTGGTGATCAATGGCACAATGTCCACCTGGCGAC
>WAAF01013532.1:34563-132063 GCA_013400475.1 Tricholaema leucomelas
TCTTTTTTTTTTTTTTTTTTTTTTCTCTTTTCTTTTTTCTTTTGTTCACAATCAGAACATACCCTGGGCACCAGATCCTGTATTCACTGCTCAGGCAAAATTTCTGCTGAGTCAGGAAGGCTTTCCACTCAAGAAGTAGTGCAGGATCAGCCTTTAGGTATGCAGCTTACTATTCATTTTACACTGCTCCCCTTATGCTAAAAAGCTAAGGAGGAGAGGGGAAAAACTTAGCAACTCCATCTGGAATCGAGTAAATGTAGTTCTCCAGGCTCAATGTCGTATGTAACTATTTCACCTTCACTTGCAAAAAGATGTGTTAAAACAGATACCCCTCCCTCCCACCACACTAAAACAAAAAGAAAACACACACACACACACCACAGACGGAAGAAAAGAAAAGGCAGCCAATCCTAACAAAAAGTTACTGGTGTGAGACTGATAGATGTTAATATGACAAGCAACAGAATGGTTATGAGGACCTATGTGTTTGGCCCGCGAGCTGCATAGCTGTGCTGTAAGTTTGGTTCTTTAGTTTAGTTTTTGTGGGTATTTTTTTCTCTTTTTTTTAAAAAAAAAAAAAAAAGTTAAAACTTTTTTTTGTTATTTCCATATGTTTAAAATTAACAACAACAATAACGACGACGACAACAACAACAACAACAAAAAAAAAGTTCTATTCACAAGATCTAGTCTCCTCTCCCTGTCCCCCCCCTCATAAAGAAATACTCATTTTACGTGAGAAACTTAATTGTGCTGTATTTGTAACACCTCAGGCTGATATAAAATAAACATGTGGCAAACAAAAACGCACAATCAGTCACATGAAATCTATCAAATCCTAAAATTATAACTGAATACTAACAAACAGCTTACCTGGAATAAAGTATGACAATTCACAAACAGTTATCTAGGAATTAAAGTCTCTCTCTCTCTCTCTCTCTCTCTTTTTTTTTTGTTTTTTTTTTTACTAAAATAATTAAAAAAATCACAGTATTTTAAGAAATAAAATCCGCACTGGGATTTTAAGCACAATTTGTTTTCCTTTCTTTAAAACTTTTTTTTTTTCCCTCTCTTTCTTCCTCCACTCACCACCTTGCCCAGCAGTTTCTCTACATTTAACCACAACAACAGCAGGTAGTACTGACAAATGCAGAGATCTCCCTTGGTTAATTCTGAGGTACTAGGAAACAGGTGACTGTTTTATGCAAAGCAGTTTCTGTCTTTTGTTTTTTTGTTTTCTTGTTTTTTTGTTTTTCTTTTTTTTTTTTTTTTAAATATTNATTGTCAAGATCCAGAAGAAAAGATGCAGTGATGTAATGGAGCCACTTATTCCATCACTTAAATAACTTTAATACACACACACTCACACAGGTACCAGTGCTTTGAAAATAGATCATTCAGTCCTAAAAGCAGCTTCATTTCTTTCTTCTGCCCACCCCACCCACCCATCCCACCCCGTTCATCACTGTTCAAGTAGGTTGAATAGAATCACACCAAATGCTTATTCGTTTTTGGCCTCTGAGTTGTCGTGGAGAGGTTTGTCAGCAGCTACCACACTGACTGCTGTTTCACTGCTGTGAGAGTAGTCCACCACCATTGTCTCAATGCCTCCTTTCTCTTCTGGCAGTGTGCTAACAGTTTCTTCTATGTCCTCCTTGGGATGGCTGTCTTCACTGATCCTGTGCTTGCTTTCATTCAGTGCCCTGAGAAGCCAAGAGGCAGAAAACAGAAACATTCAGTCAATACACAGAACAGCAAAGCCAATTTGTGCACATCACATGAGAAGGAGAATCAGCCCACTTTGTAGAAATGCCAGTGTAAGTAGTCATGGCAGAGGCAGTGGAATGAAGCTACCAGTGAGACCCATGGTATTCCAGTTTTGAAAACAAACTGCTCTGAACTGGGATAGATATGAGAGGGAAGAATCCCAGTTCTGACTTTTAGAAGTTTATTTCCCTTTCCCTAGTCCCTTGCAAACTGGATACACAAGGCATCAAACAAAAACACAGGAAAAAGTATCCTTCTCAAAGAGTTAACAGTTCAATGAAATACTTTATGGGTTGCAACCATTCAAGGATTCATATTTAGGCAGACACAACTGAGTAAGAGGAGCATGTCTCATCCGTTCACAGTTAACCTACAGCACAGTATTCAAGTCAGCAGCCTTGAATGAAACCTGTGTATTGATGATAGTGGTCAGAAAAGAGAAACAATGCTTCCAGAGATGTCTATCCCACCTGTGATGCTTATCATTTTGCGGTGTGCAAGCTGTTCTAGAAAAGCAAAGATCTCTCCGAAGATAATCTACTGAATTTCACTATGCACATTTTAGGAGAAGTGCATTCACACCAGTTCTACTTCCCTAGAAGGTGTTGGCATTTCTCTGCACAGAATTCCTTATATTGCTGTGCAAGTTTAGCTGCAAGCATGCAAAAGAGATGCAACAATAAAAGGTAAAGGAAACCCATCTTCTTCCTAGAATATTCCATGCAATTGTCTGCCATTTATATAGTGTTCTGCTGACAAGCCAAATCCACAAAGCATTCAAGTAAAATTAGTCCATTTGCATTCACCCAGAGACAGTCTTAAATTCTAGAATCACAAACAAATTTAAACTATATAGTCTACAGTCACCCTAAGCAGTGGTTCTAAAAAAGAATGACAGGAACTTCCCGTGCAGTGACATTTGATGACAATGTCCACACTTATGACAGAATTGCTCTTCATAGAACTGTTTGCCTCCAACACAAGACTTTTTGGGAGGTGAGGAGTGGGGTAGGGGAAATCACAGGATCACACAATGTTAGGGGTTGGAAGCAACCTTCAGAGATCATCGAGTCCAGCCCCTGTACCAATGCAGGACTATAGTGTAGTGCAGGTCACACAAGAACGTACCCAGCTAGGATAGAGATCTACTGTTAAGTTTTGACTGTTAGGTAAAGGAATGTGAGTAAACTTACATGCCATGTCTCAGCACATGTCGCTCCCACTCAGAGCCTTCTGTAAATGATCGTCCACAGAATTCACATGGGAAACGTTTCTCTGGAGCACCACTGTCAGGAAACATCATGGAATCTGGAAAAAGACCATATAGCCTGTTAACTCAGACACGTCAGGTCAAGAAGTGCCTGCTCTGGTCACCTATGCTGCATGTAACTTTCCCACTGCAAAGTGACATTAAGAGACAAATCCCATCTTAAGCCTTAAAGCATCTTTTCAAATAAGAGTAAAGAGTTACTACTCCATGTTCCTGTATTTAAAAACAGGAGACTGCACAGTTTTAATTCAAAGCCAGAAGTGAGTTTAGGGATGAAATGGTTTTAAAACAAAATAAAAGAAACCTACTGCAGCCCATCTGTAATTTTTGAATTGGTGATAGAGATTCTAGAAGCAAAGATTCAGTATATTTATCATGTGATGCTCAAAATAAATAAGATATACCTTCATAAGGAGGTTTCATGGGTTAAGTCCTGCACCTTAACTGCATAGGTGTTTCATCCCATTCTAATCTTTTATACAAAATACTTGGGGCCTCATTTGCAGAAATGTCAAGCATCTAGTAATAACAAGTGAAAGTCACTGGCAGCTCATGAAGTGGCATTTCTAAAAGCCAAGCTCCAACTGAACACAGCCAGCTTTAACAAAAGCTGAAACATTTTCTCACAAATTAAGAAGATCACCACATAAGCCATTAAAAATAATTGCATGGACTATCTCACTTGATTCTTTCGCTGAAAATGAGACAGCACCATCTGCTCAGAGCATTAATTCCTTAGCAGGGATGATCTTCAGCAAGAAATCAACAGAATGTCTTACTGACTCTTCTCAAATTACATAATAAAAGTGATTTTGGTATTGATCTTTGCTCACTTGATTTCTTCAGTCTCAGATTTACTCTATTCAAAATAAGCCTACAAACTTAAAATTGCCCATACATTCCCTAATATCTTTATTTAAGTCATGCAAACACATATTTAGGACACATTTCTCACTAGTTAGCCTTTACTTCTATAGGGGATGCTTTTAGACATCAGGTTTTTGCCTCTTTTCTCTGAAAATAAAATTAATTCTAATTTCTTATGTCATCTGGATTTTAATTCCTTATTTGTGGTACTAATTTATAAAACACATTGCAGCATACTGACTAGTTATGGAACAGGAACAAATATTTTTAGTGGCCAAAAGTTTTAGAGGCAGATTATGCTGTTCTGTACAAGAACACATACATCATAATCCACAACAGGAAGTTTATTCTGGGCCTTTGCAGAGAGACAATAGGCAACACAGGGGCTATTTTGTTCAAATAGTGAGGAGCTGGAGTTGTTCAACACACAGAAGATAAGGCTCTGGGGAGACCCTGTGGCCTTTGAATTCTTGAAGAGGGCTTATGAGAAAGATGGTGAGAGACTGTTTAGCAGGGCCTTAGTGACAGGACATGGGGTGATGTTTTTAAACTGAGAATAGGTTTAGACTGGACATTGGGAAGAGATTTTTAAGATAAAGGCCTTGAGACACTGGAACAGGTTGTCTATAAAGCAGTTGTGCACGCCCCATCCCTGGAAGTGTTTGAGGTCAGGTTGGACGAGGTTTTAAGCAACCTGATAGAGTGAAAGACATCCCTGCTCATGGCAGGTGGGTTGGACGGTATGATCTCTAAATGCCCCTTCCAACCCAACCCAATCCAGTCCATGACTTATACTTGCAACTCAGAAGATTAGCAAGTGCTACTCTAATAAATCCATCACCTCTTCAGAAAACAACATGTTGTTCACCCTATTTCCCAAGCAGTTTTGCTTCCAGGGCTGTGAATCTGGATTACTTCCCTGGAGGACTAGCAGAAGCTGCTTCTCTCTGGGGCGTATGAAAGAAAGGTAAGAGACTGCACAGACACCTGACCTCTCTTGAGATTTTCCTGTGTCACACATACAAGCACCCATGGACATTTGTTTTTAACCACTGGAGAAACATCCTCTAAATTCAATTTTTTACTGGAACCAAGATATAGAATTCAGTACAGACACACAGTCCCTCTGGGATGTAGTCCATACCAAGGACAGCTGTTCATTGCACGATGTGTACCTGACACTCTGTTTCTCCCCCTTCCTCATATTCCTCATCAATACATTTTTTCCTTTTCTTTACTAGCAGACAGTTACTTCCTTCCTTTCCCATTCAAGATGGCTGTTCAGCTTTACTGAGCTTGCCACCAAGCCTTGCTTGTTCATATGGCCTTTCTTTGGTCCAATGTCCACTACCCCATTTGAAGAAGCAACACATTCTTCCTTGCAATTCCAGTACTGCACATACCATCTTGAAGTCAACATGGTGAATGTAGGCAGCTACAGATGAGAAGAAATCCTGGTTCTGCTAAAGTCACAGACTTCAGAAGGTGCAGACAACATTTGCTTCCAGACACTTGGAATACACAGAGTCTCTCTCATTGGGACCTTTTTTTTGGAAGTCTACCTTGCATCTTGCAACTTATATTGGTACTTCATAACTTGTCTAGAAAAATATAGGCAGTACACCTGGATCTTCTCTAAACACTCTTGCTGTAGTAGGCATAAGGGTTTCATGCATTTTCTAACTATTTCAGGATACTATAAACAGTAACAGATTAAAAAAGGAAAAAAATAAGAAGAGTGAAAAATTGACTCTACAGACCAGTCAGGAAAAAACATCCAGAAAACAGACTTGGAAACATGCATGCTTTTTTTTTGACTGCTCATTTGAACAAGCAAGCAGAAGTCATTTTAGCCAGTCACAGATTAAGAACCCCCACAGGTACAGCTGAAAAAAGTACAAAATGAAAATTAGAACTATTAAGACATTATCCTTTGCTTAACTCTTGATTCTATGAGCCACAGGGATAACCGTTATCCCCACAAATGTGAATCTACAAAATAGAAAGCAGTAGTTTTACATTTTCATGGCATAAGCTAAAGCCAGTTCAAACAATGAACTTCACTTTAGGTTGTCCCCCTTCTCACAGTGTATTTAAAGGTATTTATAAGGCTTTACAGACAGCACTTTCTTCTTGGTCTAGATATCATAGCTTCCAAGGTTACTTCAGCACCTGTGCTTGTATGTTAATGCCAAGGTAATCCTCAAAAGGACAGTGTGACTCTTCAGCCCCTGCTAGCTGTGGGTCTATACAAACTATTAATCAGCCTGCTACATCTGCAACCAAGGTGAGCTGGTCCTTTAGTCAGGTCATTATATTACATAATCATTGTTCCAGCCACAAAGCTCTGAGGGTCAAAGCTGTTCTCAAACAGACACCCAGCTGTATAGAACAAACATCTGTTTAGGTCCTTCTCTGATTTTTCTATTGCTCTTCCCAAGGTCTTGTGAAGATATTTTTCATTAAAATGGAAGCGGTTTTCCATCCAACTTGCTTCCTGATTTAAATAAAAGCTATCACTAACCACACTTGAGTGCCAGTGATAACTGCAGATTCAATTTCTGCTGAGGGGTCACTAAGCAAAACCCAAGATGCTGGGGTTTTGCCATTAAAAGGTAAGAAACATGATCTGTGCTTTTCCTTTTCTATAAACAACCTGTGAAATGAGAAATCAGAATTTTTCAACATCTGAAAAGATTTAGGGTGATACAATGTCTTCTGTGAACGTCTTGTGATTTGAGTTTGAAAGACGGAAATTCAGGAGGAAAAAGGTAAACATGGTGGTGTACCTTCATTTAGAACATACAGAACTTGGCTAATTTCAGTTGTCTGCATCAAAAGGGTCAGTGACCCCAGGAACCCAACATTCAGGCTTCACAGGGCTAAACACACTAGAGTTGTGAATATAAAGATACTAGAGTTGTGAATATACTGTATTTGACTGACAAATTGTGCATCAGAGCAACTAAACAACAGAGTTTACACCGGATACTGCACTAACTTGGGAAGGCTGCTGGATGGCTGTCATGTCACAGCTAAGATTCAAAGGTCTGCTTGTCTCTAAGTCCAGGACACTTAGTGCAACTGTTTGGCAAAATTAGCATTTGACTCTCTTTCAAGTGCCCAAATAACGACTTGCTCTGACACAAGTTCAGAACGTTAAAACAATCAAACGGTTTAACTTACTAAAGTGACAGATGCAACAGGTTCTGGATTGTCAGTGACAAAGGCACTGACTGCAAGATGAAATCAGCTTAGTAAATCCTGGGTAACATCAAAAAAAGTTGTACATGCAAACCTTTGCACTAACTCTAAGGTGTAACAGAAATGCAGCAGAAGTTCAGCTGTGTGTTGAAGGTGCAGTTCTCAACAAAAAAAGTGTCCCTGTCTTGGGTGAAGCAAAAGGAACAAAGCCTATCGATGGTCCTTAGCTTCTGCTCCCCTCACTGCTCCCCTCTTGGCCATTCTGTACTCAAGCTCAGCCTGTCCCTGCCTTCTAGTGATACTTGGCATGGTCTGGGAGGAGAGTTGAGTGACATAGTGATATATGTTTAGCATGCACTCAGTTTCACTCATTAGCATACTGAGCAGTGTTAACACTAATTTAAATTATTACTATTAATTAAAATTTTAGTTAATCAGGCAAAGGTCATTGTTCAGGCACCCTGGCTCTCAAAATCTGTTTTGAAGGTTTGTGTTCATTATTTCAGCCTTGTTTCACTAGTTTTACCCAAAGCAAGGCTGTCTTGTCTTCATAAGACTCTCTCCTTCAGTTCTTTGTCAGGCCAGCTTGGTGGATCTTCATTTAGCACACACACCTGCTAACGGTAAATTACCTCGGTCCCAATGTCAGAGAATCACAGAATCACAGAAGGTCAGAGGCTGGAAGGGACCTCGAAAGATCATCTAGTCAAACCCCCCTGCCAGAGCAGGATCACCTACACCAGATCACACAGGAATGTGTCCAGGCAGGTCCTGAGTATCTCTAGAGAGGGAGACTCCACAACCCACCCTGGACAGCCTGTTCCAGTGTTCTGTCACCTTAACAGTGAAAACATTCCTCCTCATGTTTACATGAAACTTCCTATGCCTCTGTGTACTAAATCAATCAATTCCTGTCCCACAGCAAGCTATGCAGTTATCCCACAAAGGCAAAGCCAAGAAACCCTTGGTTCAGTTTATAGAGAACGTCTTCCCCTGCTGATTAACTTTTACCAAACCAAGATCATTAGCCAGCACATGGTTCCGCTTTTGCCAAAGTCTGGGGAATTAGCCTTAGATATGAAACTGGGCACATACTTAAATACACAATGCTACGTGCAGGGCAAGGATCTGCTCCAGCTCCAGAGCTGTCAGCTGCAGCAACTGCAACAGGACTGATGCTGTCTGACAAGGAATGCTGGGCACAGAGTTAATAACTGCCCATGAAAACCATCTGTCCACAGCCTCTTTGTCCCTCACTTAACAACACCAAGTGAAAAACTGAAAACTGGTTACTAAAACAGAAAATCTAACAGACACTGAAATACTTCACTTACGTAGTTTTCCAAGACCTTATAACATCTATATGTTATCTGCATGGGCAAGTAAGTCACAGATCCTATCTGTGTTTTCTCATAGTACATATTTCTTCATAGAAAGAAAAACTGTAATAAGGATTAGGAATGAAAGATTCCCCCAGGAGCAACGTCTTCACAAAAGCTCCATTCTGCTTCTGATGGCATGTTTGTATGACTCTACAGGAATGTGCTACGCAGTAAACAGCTGACCTTGCTTGGTGGACTGGTGGAGCACGTTGCACAGTGCCAGGAAAAAAAAGAAAAAGGCAAAGGCAACACTGACCTCTCTCTTCAGCCTCAGGGCTTAATTCATCTTCTTTTTCTTCTTCATCACTGCTGGAGCTTTCTGTTTTCCCCTTCATTTGTTCCAACTGGTCCAAGTTAACCCGTCCAACCAGCTCAAAATTACGGCTCACCTTTGAAAGAAATACTTTTGTACTTTTGTCATCAATCAGCAGAGTCCTCAGCTATTCAGAAGAATCATCACAGATACAAAACAAAATCAAGTACACCCCAAAGTCTGCTCAGCTAAAGGTGACGTGTCAACTAATCAAGTTAACACTATTTTCAATGCTATTGAGTCTTCTTCTGTTGTTTATTCCGCATTTCTTGGGTTAGGCTGTCAAAAAGTAATGTTCAGCAAACATTCCCCCTCCTTCTTACTAGTTTTTATATATTAAAAAAAAAAAAAACTTAAAAATCAAAGAAATGCAAAACACTTCAAGTTGTGTCCTCTATTTATGAGACCATTCAATGACTGTGATCAAACACTGATATTGGTCACCCACACTGACTGGCTTACTCTATTTCATTCATGAAAGTATGCGTCTTTTACTAAGCACATGTCTGCTTGTGTGCCACATACACTTTCATTCATTAATAGGAGATCAATTCTCATTGCAAAGGGCTGCAAAATACTTTGCAAACTGATACACAGACTATAATGGGAACATTTCACCCAGCAGTCAAATTCAGCTAACCCTGGGGTGATATGTACCAGCTATTTAACAGCTCGTGGTAGCAGCATAAAAGGAGAAGCTTAGGGCGTGTAAGTGAGGAAATCCACCACATCTAAGAGAAACAGCAGAGGAGCGGTTCAGATTTACAGTAGAGGCAAAGAGCATGGAGCATGACTAGAACACTAGGGCTAATGCTTGTTGTATGACAAGTGCCCTCTGAGTTCACTGATCACTGTTGGGAAGATTTTGGATTCATCTTTCATTCAAAATGACAGTCCTCCAGCAGCACAGGCACTCAGCCACAGAGGCAGAGAGGGTGGAGACAGAGGAATGACTACAACACCTCCTGCAAGATGCTGAATGAAATATCAACACCCACTGACTATTTGATCCCTCTATAGAACTGCAAATATGAACGAACCTAAGAAGTGAATTCAACTGTGGTATATCTCAAAATAGCAAACTATCCTAAAGGCAGTGGTATGCAGATTCCTAGAACTCCTCTATACGAACTGCTGTGACTTAATGGAGACTTGAACAAACAAGACCACATGCAAGACACTGAATCAAACGTGACTGATGCAAAGGAGCTCTTTAAGGTACAACATACAGCCTGAGTATTTGAGCCCAGAACTAGGATACAATTTAGTGAGATATAAACTACTGAAGAGAGATGGGGAAAAGATACCCTAAACTACTGGCACCATCACTGTGGGTCTGGATTGCAAGGGAGACCTAAGTAAGGGAATAATTTTCCCAGCCCGACGCATTGTGTCAAAATTATGAGGAACAGTGCACTATGGGTATGCCAGGTGTCTTGCTGTGGTGACTAGGAGCATCTCCTGTAGCACATGAACTGCAGAAGAATTTCCAGAAATAATAAAGAAGAAGGCAGGAGAGCATAGTAGGCCAACAAAAGTTTATAGAGATTGTTTTCAGAAGACAGCCAAATATTTTTTAAGCATTAGAAGTCTCACTGGGACTTCTGCTGCTAATACTGTCAACATATAAAGAAAGCGTCATTCTGCCAATAAAGTAGGAGTGAGTTTTCATTGAGGACCTGGATAAGTCAGCTGCAACAGGTGAAGCTGCCTCCTATGGAAAAGACTAAGAAGCACTAACAAACACTCCAAAACATATCTCAGTTCTGTAATTTAAGTGTCCTTCAGCTACTCGGCTCTCAGTTGTAGAAATTCAAAGCTATTAGACTGTGGAGGCCCTTTAATGACATCTCAAAGACTGGATCAGGTCTGCACTCAGGCACTCCACAAGAAACTCCGAAGTAAATCTTAATTTAGGACCTGGTTGTGCTTGTGCTTTATATTTCCCTTGTTAAAAGTAAAAGGCAATATACTGCCCTCTTTGTTATTACAATACGCATAGTATGTTATGCTGCTGAAGTTGCCAGAGCAGTCTTATGTTTGGAATGTCCCCATTTTTAGAGAGGCTGAATCACAAAGCATTAATATAATTTCACAACTCCCTCTTTGTCTCTTTAAATACATCCAGCATATACAACTGCCTTTTCACACACTGCATACCACAGTTTGCCAATTCTGATGAATCTGAACATCTTTAGAAACCTTCAATTTTGAGTTTCAAAACAACAGAAAAAGAGAGAAATCACAGAAAACCGAGGAAATGAAACCCAGCATGGGATTAATTTACAGATTTAGGGAGAGGGAAAAAAAAGGCAATTTGGCTACTCAGAGATGACATACAAATAAAATATCACAGCACTTGCAAAGAGTAGACTGCCACAAATAAAAACCATTTGGACGTTACCTTGTGCTCATCTCGAAGGTGAGTGTCCAGCTCGTCTGTGTGTTTGGTCTCATAGTAGCAGAGTTGACATTTGTAAGGTTTCAGTTCATTGTGCTTCTCTATGTGCTGCTGCAAGCTCTCATCGCTGGAGCAGGTAAAGGTACACTTATCACAACGGAAAACAATCCCCTGCAAGTACTTGGACAGTTTGGACCGGCAGACCTCAATGGGAACGACCCGCTCTTCTGTAGGGACAGAAGAGGGACAGTTCACTTAATAAACTTCATAAAATACCAGGCCTGCAAGTCAACAGGTTGGGCACTACCATACACATCCAGAACAGGATCTGATACATGGGTAGGCAGTTTATCTGAATGGGAACGGGAGCTAAGCTGCACCGACACAAAAAGACACAAGACAATAATTCTTCCTGCAATGACAGGGTTAATTGTCCAAGGCTGAAAATGCAGGTGTCCTCAAAAATGTAGCTGCTTATAGGATGAAAAGCATGGGAATGGAGAGTTTTTGGGCAAATGAGTTTCTGTCTGTATATCAGAGTAACAGAGCCCGAGAATACAAAACAAAGCCATTAAACAAGATAGACCAAAAGTTAATTTTGGTTCAGTACTTGAAAGCATCCAGGAACAGCTGCTAGAAATGTAACAAACAGGGAAGATGCAGGATGCTTCCCAATGTATCACCCTGCCAGGGTCATAAAAATCAGAGCTGGTATCCTTACCATCACTGGTAAAGTTGCTTTCTGGAGATCGAGAGGGTAAGGCAGTAATTTTTCCTGGAAGAGGTTATGTACTTCATCCAGGGGTAGAAACTTCCCAACACACCCACGGCTTTTAGAAAGCTCAACTGAAAACTCTGCATGCATGTCATGTCACATTTTCACAGGTTAGATCATGGATACAGGCATGTACTCAAACTGCTCTTGCTGAGGTTTTGAACGCTGAAGCAAAGCACTCATGTTTAATAGAGTAGCAATTAATTTCAGTCATTTGACACAGCCAGAATCCAATGTGCATAACACTCAGCCACAGTGGTTCCCTGAGTTGTGTGCAGAAAGGAATCCCAATTTTTTACCCTTCAGACAAGGGTCATCAGAAGATCCTTATTACGGGCTTTTGTTTCCCAACTGGTATTTTAAACTAGAACACTGAAACAGCAGTGAGCAGTGTGACTCCTTATATACCACTGATTAATGAAGGAGTTTGATTCTCCTCATTCATGTTCATTTCTCATGACAGATTAAAACAAATGAACAAAAAACCCCAGGTTTGAATCTCAGATGGCAGGCATGAAGGCTAGGGGAATATGAGACATGGAAATGCACATATGGATCTCAGCCAATGGGCCCTTTTCTATAGTCAAGAGGGTAATATCACATCCAAAGACAACCACAGAAATGCAAACTGCTTTAGAGTTTCTGAAAGATGGCAAAAGCTCCTCTGTTCACCAACCTACATAACACCACAAGACTCTTTCTACAGCCCAGCAAAATATTTCATCCTGGCCAGGTTCTCCCTGAACACACAAGTTATTCTATCTCCTAAGTTCCTCTCCGGCCACTTCACAAAGCAGAAGTTTTCCCCAAAGCTATGCCTTAAAACAAAATAGCCCAACCAACAAACAAACAGAAAAAGCTCTGTGGACTTGTAGTTGTTTAAAACACCAACAAAAGAGTTTCAAGCTATAAACACATAAAGTTGTGGCCATTCAGAACAAGGAGTGGGGAGAAAAGGATCTATTGGGGAAGGGAATTTCAAGCTGTTGATTCTGAGGTCATAAGAAGACTTTTTATAAAGTTGCTGCAGCTGTGGGCTTTTTAACTCACAGAAACAAGTATGCAGCTGGTTTCAAGAGTGAGAAAGTCTGGTGAAATTAAAAAAAAACAGAAATACCTTATATACTTGAGAAATCACTCTTCTTGTAGCACTAGGCACATACCATAAAAGCTAAAATGTGAGATGGTATAAAACTTCCTATCTGCCAGACTGGAGTAATGCAGCATTCCCTAATTCACATTAGCAAAACCTATTAAGTCACAATCACACACACACTCCCCAGAGTAACCAGAGAAAGCAAAATAAACATCAATTTTAGCCTGAAAGATACCACTTTTGGCAGACAGTGACGTATTCATGATGCATTCATGTCAGTAATCTCCCTCCAAGCAATGATTTTGTAATCTGCTAGGTTATCTGGATGCAGAACCTCCCATTTTGGAAGTTCAGCTTACCCCTACAAAGCTCTGTTTATTTAATTATACATTTAGAGTGCACTTATCTGGATAACTGACCCAATTACAGCAAATCATAATGGTCCATATACAAACTGAAAAAGGTAGTTTCTTTTTCTATGTGTATTACCTCAAAGCTCACCAGGGTCTAAACGAAGACTACTGCATACATGGCACGAAAAGATGTCTTGAATTGTGGAACAATATAGCAAGATGTGTAATTAAAAAAAAACCCACCTAAAAAGCATCATCTTGGTTTAAGAAATCTAGTCCTTCCATTAGACTGAGATATCCAGGCTAATTGTAAGGCAGATCAGAGATTAAACTGAAAGGCCATTAATGCACTAGGTATTAAACTGAAAGGCCATTAAATGCACTAGGTATACGCAGTAGAGTAACTCAAAGCAGACATACATTTTTCTGCTCAAGGTACAAAAGAGCCAGAGACTGTCAGTCGTTAGTGGTAAGGAAAAAAACTTCACTCAGCAACACACCACAGCATATGCAAGTTACTTCCTTCCCTTAAGGATAAATCAAGTACAAACAAAACAGTCCTACTATCTAGACAAGACCAATTATTTAGTCATTTTTGGTGTGAAAATATGCATATTTATCTACATATCCATGCCACAGTCAAAGAACATGTAGGATTTGCACTGCAGTAGCCAAAAGCTGGTACAGCACAAGGCTTCTGCATGTGTGCACAAGGAACAACGCCAGAAACAACCACATGCAAAGAATCAGGATACGTAGCAATGAAACTCTTGGGGAATCGGATGAATTTGAATACTTTACTTTTTTATCTTGAAATCAGTGGTCCAGAGAAGTATGTGTGATTTCTATTAAATCAAAGGACAAAATTTGTGCTAGAAGAGAATAACTGTTTGCTAAAAGCATAAAAATAACATCTGTGTGTCCTCTTCCCAGGCTTGCCTGTCACAAGGGCCAGGAAGAACCAGATAGTCAAACTTCTCTTCACCTATCTGCATAGCAGCCTCTATCTGTGCCAATCCTCTGCTACAGGCCGCCTGTATTAAGTCTGTGCTCCATCTGTACCCACAGAAGGGATAGGTGAACCACTTTTACAGAAGAGTAGATGTTACATGTAAGAATGCTCTTGGAAGCTTGATGTTTGCCCTCATTCTTAATTAGAAGCAAATTCCTTACCTAATTTTTTTCAACAAGGAATTCAAGTTTCTAGCTAGTAATGCTTTAACCCTGTAAAACTCAGTTTCCACAGCCACTTACTAGAGAAAAAGATACTCCATTTCAAACACCTTCTGTTTCACCAAGGATTAGGGGAGCAGCAAAATGGAAGTAATTTAAGAGTCATGCATCTATAAACACATCTTTTTTTGCACAGGATGAACTTTAACTGTGAATGGATCAAATCCTTCATTCTTCATTTTACAGACTGCACCGCTCCACCTATCTCAAAAATTATTTTTGTGGACCATGGCTGTGGGCATGCATTTCTTTTACCAACGTAATGGCTATAAAAAAAGAAGCCTATCTCAAACTACATTCAACATGCCTCTGACTCTTTTTCAGCGAATGTTAAGCCTTGTCAAAACTGTCTGCCTCAGCTTCCGCATAAACATGGCAGCACAGTATTTTTTAGCTGGATAAACACATCAAAAAGAACTTTAAGGAAAGACTCTACTTCTTTTATTATCTAGATGTTTGATATCTAAGAAAACACTTGTTCTTCCCCCTGTGGTCACTGAGAATCTTTATAATTAAAAGTTCTATTTCTTTTTCACTTCTTCCATTGCTCTACTGGGTATACTGTTAATGTCTTTTGCTATCAGATGTGTTCAGAAGCACAAAGGCTTGAGGTTAGTAGCTGAAGCAACATCTCTAAAAAAAAAATCAGATAACTCACCAAGGAGGTAATAATCTCCTTGCAATTGGTCTGAAACAGCCCTGAACAGGCATTACATCATAGAATTAACCAGGTTGGAAGAGACCTCCAAGATCATCCAGTCCAACCAAAATATTGAACAGGACTGGGCCCAGCACTGACCCCTGGGGGATATCACTAGTGACTGGCTGCAACTGGATGTGGCACCATTCACCACCACTCTCTGGGCTCAGCCCTCCAGCCAGTTCTTGACCATATCACAATGAATCTGTCCAAGCCACGAGCTGTCAGCTTTGCCAGGAGCTTGTTGTGGCAGTGTGAAAGGCTTTGCTGAAGTCCAGGTAGACTACACCCACAGCCTGCCCCACATTCACCAGGTGGGTAATCTGATCATAAAAGGAGATCAGGTTGGTCAGGCAGGACCTGCCCTTCCTAAACCCATGCTGGCTGGGCCTGATCCCTTGGCCATCCTGTAGGTGCTTTGTGATGGCACTCAAGATGACCTGTTCCATGACCTTGCCTGGCACTGAGGTCAGGCTGACAGGTCTGTAATTTCCCAGTTCCTCCTTCCAGCCCTTCTTGTGCATAGGCATCACATTGGCCAGCTTCCAGTCTTCAGGGCCCTCTCCAGCGAGCCAGGACTGCTGGTAAATGATGGAGAGCAACTTGGCCAGCTCATCTGCCAGCTCTCTTAGCACCCTAGGATGGATCCCATCTGGTCCCATGGACTTGTGAGGATCCAAGTGGTTCAGCAGGTCCCTTACTTCTTCCTCCTGGATTACAGGGGGACTGTACTGGTCCCTAACTCCATCTGCCACTGCAGGAGGCCAGTTGTCCTGGAGACAACCTGTCCCACTACTGAAGAATGAGGCAAAGAAGGTGTTAAGTACCTCTGCCTTTTCCTCATCCTTTGTTGCTATAGTCCTCTCTCCATCTAATAAGGACTGGAGGTTGTCCTTGCCCCTTCTTTTGCCATTAACGTATTTATAGAAACATTTTTTATTCTCCTTAATAACAGTGGCAGCCTAAGTTCTAAATGGGCTTTTGCACTTCTAATTTTTTTCTTACAAGACCTAGTAACATCGTTAAACTCTTCCTGGGATATCTCCCCTTTTCCCCAAAGGGATACACGCTCTTTTTTTTCCTTAATTCTTTCAGAAGCTCCTTGCCCATCCAGTCTGTCTCCCTTGCCAGCTCATCTTCCAGCACAATGGCACAGCTGCTCCTGCACCTTCAGGAGTTCTTTCTTGAAGTAGGTCCAACCTTCCTGGACCCCTTTATTTCTAAGGGCTGTTTTCCCAAGCAACTTTCCGAGTTAGTTCCTTAAATTATCAGAAGTCTGCCTGTTGGAAGTCCAGTGTGGAGGTTTTGCTGATGCCCCTTCTGGTTTCTCCATATATTGAAAACTATAATTTTATGGTCACTGCACCCCAGGCAGCCTCCGACCACCACATCTCCCACCAGCCCCTCTTAATCTGTGAACAGCAGGGCAAGAAAGGCTGCACCCCTGGTAGGCTCATGTAACAGCTGAGATAAAAAGTTGTCCTCCATACACTTTAGGAACCTTCTAGAATGCCTCTTCTCTGCAGTATTAAAGTCCCAGCAGCTATCTGGCAGGTTAAAGTCGCCCACAAGAACAAGGGTAGGTGACCTTGAGGCAGCCTCCACCTGCTTAAAGAATAATCAGTCAACCTGTTCTTCCTGATTAGGTGGTCTATAACAGACTCTAACCAGGGTGTCAGCTTTGTTGGCCTTCCCCTTAATTCTTCCCCCCAGGGACTCCACCTGATCATCCCTAATGTCTACCTCCATGACATCCAGAGCAACTCTAATATACGGGGCCATTCCTCCATCCCTTCTCCCTTGCCTGTCTCTCCTGAAGAGTCTGTAGCCATTGATTATAGCACTCCACTTGTGTGAGTCATCCCACCACGTTTCTGTGATGGCAACAAGATTGTAGTTTTCCTCTTGTACCAAGGCTTCCAGCTCCTCCTGTTTATTACCCATACTGCATGCATTAGTGTACATACACTTCATCTGGACTGCTGGTTTTATCCCTCCCTCTGACCTACCACCCTGAGCCTCCTTTGGTTTGTCTCTAGTACTGTCATGTTTAATCCCCTCCCACTCCCAGACTAAAGCCCTCTCAACAAGCCCAGCCAGCTCATGTGCCAGGATCTTTCTCCCCCTCTAAGACAGATGTACCCTACCTGTCACTAGCAAACCCAGGGCCATATAAAGTTCACCAAGTTCAAAGAATCCAAAATTTCGTTTGTGACACCAGCCTCAGAGCCACTTGTTAATCAGGTATGATTTCCTGTTCTGCTCAGCATTCCAACCTTTGACTAAGGGTACAGATAAAAAGACTACCTGTGCCCTCGATCCCTCAACTACTTTTCCCAGCGTCTTGAAGTCCCTTTTGATTGCTTTTAGATCTCTGGTATCAACCTCATAATTTCCCACCTGAATAACCAACAAGGGATAGTAATCAGAGGGCTGCACTAAAGTAGGCAGCCTTCTGGTAACATCCCTGACCTGGGCCCCAGAAAGACAGCAGAGTTCCCTGCGGAAGTGGTCTGGCCCGCATATGATGCCCTCTGTTCATTTCAGAAAGGAATCACCAGTAACGATCACCCTCTTCTTCTTTTGTTTACAAGTTCTGATGTGAGGGGGCAACTGATTTACTTTAGTCAACTCCCCAGATGGTGATGCTTCTGTCTCTGAAACCACCTCACCCTTAACCTCTAGTGCCCTATATCTTTTGTGCAAGGGCAGCTCAGGAGGTGAGGGAGGCTGGAAGGGTTTTCCCAGGATCACACTCATGAAGTGCTCTTCCAGTTCCACAACTGGACATTCCCAGTGTCAAGTCTATTATACATGATGGAAAATATCCTAAGCCCATCCATTTTTCCTATAGCCTGTCTATCTGCATTTTAAAGGTGTGGTATTATTCACTGATGCCCTGGCAGACCCACAAAACAAAGCACACCTCAGCAGCACTTGGAACCACATGGTCCACTGCACAAGGGTTAACTAAATCCCCATCTTTAAAGTGAGCCAATTCTGGAGTATGCCCTAAGGCTGGGAAAAATCTGACACAGCAACACCTTCATAGACAGGAAGTAAAAGCTAAAGCATTTGCCAAATTCTAGTAACCAAATAAGGCAGATTTGTAATGTGCCTTCTGAATCACTGACAGGTCATTTTTCCCAGATGTTCCCTCAGAACAGTCCTTCTAGCAGACAAAAAATTGTATGAACTCTGCCAACCTCACTGCTTTAGTACAAGAAGGGCTTTAAAGTATGAACATTGAAAAGTGGCATGTTACAAGGAATTATGATAGTGCCTGTCACACCAGGATCTCCTCCAGGAAAAAGACAGCATGCAAAACTTGTGTTTGCTCACCACCATTACTCTACTGTGAAACTCTGCCCAACCTGCAAGCAGGCAGAGTGCCATTACAACACATGGGTTTGGATTTCAGCAGCCAACAGACCATCTACAAATAGTGAGTGTCATAGCTATGGGCATGAATCCCAACCCAGAGAGCCCAAACAGCTGTCTTTCCTGAGCTACAAAGCCCAGAGTTAATAGAATACAGAAATCCCTCATTTTCAGTTGGCATACAAAAGAATGAAGAGGTGCAGACAGAAAATGAGTCTTACATAAAAAATAGAGGTAACATTTGCTTTGAACTCAAGAACATTGAAGAGAATGGGAAAAAAAGGTAAATAATCAGGGATACTGTGGGATCTCTATGGTTAGTTGATACGTCTTATCACTGAGTGTATGACAGCAAGGCCCTTGTGATAAAAATGAAAGGAGGAAACAACAAGCAAGAAACAACTCTGGCCTAGATCAGAGTGGTAAATTAGGGCAACTCTTGCAAAACAGGTGTTTGATTATTGTTAACCCCTGTAGAGGAAAATCTTTAAAACTGTTTTAAATATGCCCTGTTTCAGCACTGGCTAGCTTAGCTTTGAGTTTTACAAGAAATAAATAAGATGCATCATTTAGAAATTAAATACAAGATACTTAAGGGTTGATGAATTGAAATACTTGTCCTCATGTGCAGAGAGGGGAAAATTTAAGGAAACCAGTCTGAAAGACAAGGGCACTGCTCAGCATCCCCCTTATCAGATACAGACATATACAGGGATAATGTTACCTCTGTGCAGAACTATATGGTCAATCATGTTGCGTTTATATTTGGTGTGATATAGGCAAAGAGGACAGCGAAGGTCTTTGGGTCCTTCCTCAGGAACTGCCGAATGCCCAGCTTCCACGTGCATAGTAAAAGCAGATCTGTGAAACAGGAGGGAGAGATGGAAGCAGTCAGAGGAGGTGTGCAGGGAATGATGAAGTGTCACAGCTCTGTAAGGGACGTGTGGCATAAAATGGTACAGACAGCACTCAACCTTGTCTTCACAGTGCCACACAGCTTCAGCGAGGCTACTCACATGAGTAGCACATGAGCGGAGGCATTTTCAGACGTCTATCTATCCTCAAGTAACAAACACTCTGACAAGATACTATTTTTTTTATGGACTGCTCTATAGGTAACATAGCAAAAAAATTGCACCTTCTATGAACACTACTGTGTCCTCAGCCTGAATTATCAGTGTACTTTCTCTGATAAAGATTAATTTTCATCAAGCTGAACAAAGTTTGTCAACTGTTCTGGACATTCTGGAGACAGTTTAACAATCTTAATCACCTTTGTCTTTGTAGGACAAGCTCATAACCAGCCACAATGTTTAGATTAAAGATAAAAACCAGACTTCATTCATGTCTGGCTCATGTTTTAAAGCACCAACTTTAAGGATCTGAAAATGCAAGATGACTAATAGTCTACCTATAAATGCATGGGCTGCAGGTTTAAAAGTTGTAAGAGACATGTGTACAGAGGAATCTAATCGTATACCTACCTAAAACAAAGTTCAACCACTGAAATGAGAAATGTCTGCAAACTTGAGGCACTTGGTAAATTTTTCCTAAAGCAGTAGTAAAGCTTTCAAAAGCTAAGGGGCTTGCCACATTGAACTAGAGTTAGAAGTCTCTTTAAAGTTCTTCAAGACTGTTAGATTCAACATAAAGCAACTTAATAACATAACTGCCTTTGAGCCTGATCCAGCTACCACTGAATTCCACAAGAGTATTTCTACCAAATTCTGTGTTTTCATGCATTTAAGTTTCTGTGGTGAGTTGAATTTTTTGACACTCTTCTCTACTGTGCTGGTGGGTTTTTTTTGGTTTGGTTTGTTTTTGAATACAGAAAACATTCTGTGCTTCTAAACGAAGCAAGACTTAGTCCATAAATATTTGAGACACCACATTGAAGAACTCTACTTGTCTATGCAACTCTGAACATGTTTAAATGGTGCTTGATATAAGACAATTTTATTTTGTCTTGGTTGAAGAAAATGACACTCCCAAGACAGGAACATATCAGACAGACTGGCAATTGCTGTCAATCTTTAAGACAGATAGTAATCAGCAGCAAGCACAAGCAGCAAACTATCACAGAAGGTGCAAGGGACTGAAGCAACAGAGGCTAGAGATAGGTAAGTAGAGGGTGATCTTGTGCGCACTCTCTCAGGTTTGCACTAAACATTTTCTTCAACAAAACTCCTCCCCTTTATCCAGTCATACTGCTTAATGTCACCAATCTCTTACCAACTTGAAATTTTTGAGACCTCAAATGTCAGCTGAGGGTGTTTAGGTCTAAAGGTAGAGTGTATCAGGAGGAAATTATGAACAGCACAGTTCCAAAACTTTTTTCCTATAGAACATCACCTAAACACACACACACCTGGCACCACACTCTTAAACTTTGAACGTCCAATTGGGTTTTCTGAAACATCTCTATATGCTATCAGATATGGTAGAGTTTGCATTTTAGCCATAGATGACTGGAGAAATAAAGTAACATAAGAGAGGCTTCTTCAGAAAGATGATACAAATTCTCCTGTCTTCCTAAGTCACTTGGTCATCCCACACCTCATGCTGGCTGCACCAGGATATGACCTCATTTTTGTAGAGCAAATTTTCACACTTGAGGAAAAGGATAGCACTCCACTTGCCTATGCTGAGGAAAAAGTACTACCTATACTATTTGATCCAGCAAGTAAAGTGGTGCCTGTGAACATAAAAGGATGTGTGGGTGATGTGAAAGTTGCAGGACATCTTTGGCACAGAGAACATGAAATCGTAAGAGTTTTGGATTCCTGGAGAAGGAAAAGGGTCATCAGAACTGCTACCTTGGATTTCAGGAAGACCTGCACCTTAAAAGGCACAGGAGCAAGATGTCCCCATGCATAAAATGGTGGTTGAACAAACAGCTTGGACTGGAATGAAGGAAAAGTGGAGAGTTTACGAACTTGGAAGAAGCAACAGGCCTCTTGGGAGGGCTGAAAGGATATGGTGAGGTTATGAAGGAGGAAAATTAGAAGGGTCAAACCCCAACTAGAACCTGGCAATGCTACAGAGTCGATAAAACTGTTTCTATAAATAAATTAGTAACAAAAAGAGGACTAAGGAGAACTCTCCTGCACTGGAGATCACTGAACATAGTGATCAAGGATGAGAACAAAGCTGAGGTACTCAATATCTTATTTGCCTCAGTTTCCAATATTACAACCAGTTGTCCTTCAGGTGAAAGACCCTGTGCTGAAGGACAGGGTCAAGGAGCAGAATGAAGCTCCTATAATGCAAGAGGAAATGGTTGGTGAGCTGTACTGTCACTTAAGACATGCACACAAGTCTATAGGGTCAGGCAGGATCCATCCAAGGGTACTGAAGGAACTGGCAGAAGTGCTCACCAAACTACTTTCCACCGTTTTTCATCAGTCTTGGCTAACAAAGGACGTCCCAGTTGACTGGAGGTTAGGAAAGGTTACAACCATTTACAAGAAGGGCTGGAAAGTGGATCCAAACACTACCATAAGGCATGTACAGGACAACAATGTGATCAGGCCCAATTTGCATGGTTTTATGAAAGGTAAATCTTCCTTGAATAACCTGATCTCCTTCTATAATATTTACTTAGCAGATGAGGGAAAGACTGTGAACGTTACCCACCCATATGTTAGTAAAGCCTTTGACAGAGTTTCCCACAGCATTCTCCTGGAGAAAATGGGTGCTCATGGCTTGGACAGGTATACTACTTGCTTGGTAAAAACCTGCTAGGTCCAAAGAGTTGTGGTCAGTGGCACTGAATCCAGCCGGCATCTAGCCACAAGTTGTGTTCCTCAGGGCTCAGCGCTGTGGCCTGTTCTCTTTAAGATCTTTATCAATGATCTGGACTGGGGGAATTAATACATTTTTGGCAAATTTGCAGATGATGCTAAGCTGGGTCGATGGGCTGAGGCCAGTGGTATAAAATTCAACATGGTCAAGTGCAGGGCCCTGCACCTGGGTCACAACAACCCCATGTGGTATTACAGGCTTGGAGCAGAGTGGCTGGAAAGCTAACTGGCCAAAAAGGATGTGGGAGTGATGGCTGACAGCTGGCAGAACATGAGTCAGAAGTGTGTTCAGGTGACCAAGAAGGCACCCTGGCTTGTATCAGGAACAGTGTGGTCAGCAGAAACAGGAAAGTGATTGTGTCCCTGTACTTGGCACTGGGGAGGCTGCATCTTGAGTATTTTGTTCCGTTTTGGACCTTTCATTACAAGAGTGATATTAAGGTGTTGAAGTGCATTTAAAGAAGACCAACAAAGCTGCTGAAAGGTCTAGACTGGATGAGGGAACTGGGATTGTTAATCTTGGAGAAAAGGAGCGTTAGGAGAGACCTTCTTGCTCTCTACAAATACCTGAAAGTTGTAGTTAGGCGGGTGATAGTCTCTTCTCACAAGTAACAAGACAGGACAACAGGAAATGTAGCACCAGGGAAGTTTAGATAGGGTATTAGGACAAATTTCTTCACTGAAGGCATTGTCAAGCATGGAAACAGGCTCTCCAGGGAAGTGGCTGAATCACTGTCCCTGGAGGTATTCAAAAGAGGTGTAGACGTGGTGCTTAGGACATGGTTTACTAGGGACTTGGTAGTGTTAGGTTAATGGTTGGACTTGATCTTAAACATCTTTTCCAACCTAAGTGATTCCGTGATTCTGTATTTCTAAAACCTACTCCAAGGACTTACACTGCTTTCATCTGTGGCAGATGGTACTGGCTGTGTAGGAGAGAGGAAAATGGATTACATGGATGCTGCTGTGATCTGGCACAGCATTTCCTATGTTTCTCTCCCTGGTCAACAGTGGCCATGTTTCTGTTAGCTTCAGCTGAGTATGTCAAAAGATCTCAAAAAATTCAGTCAAGTGCTAAAAACATGCCTCTTGAGTTCAGTTCACTTGTTTTGCATGGTACTTACTTAAAGCCTGTGTAAAAGGAACAATCTTTGCACTTGAAGAGTTTTTTCCCTCCGTGCTTGTCACGGTAGTGACGCCGGATGCTCTGTATATAACCCGAGGAGAATTCACAAAATTCACAGTTAAGGATGGCTTCTGTTTTTTCCAGTCCTGCAGCACTTCCAGAAAGCGGGATTGGACTGATGTTGCTGTTGTTCCTGGCCAAAGCTGCAGATTGGTAGTGGTTCAACTGCTGCTGAACATCAGGAGGCTCGGAGTATGAAGAGTCTGTAGAAAAACAGAGGGAAGTTGTTATTCCAGGTGGATCAACAAATGTAAAAAAAAAGGTTGGAGGCCTGCCCAGCAACTACTGGCTTTTAGAGGGGGTTGATCAAGGTGTTGGTTATGAAATCCTTTCTGAAGGAATTAAGAAAGAGAAGTGTAATATTTCTTAATCTGATCCATGTGTGAAGTCTACAATTTAAAAGGTGATCAGTATAAATTACGCCTTTGATATCTGATCTGAGGATGAATGTAGTGACCAATTTATATTATAAGCAGTCTAAAAAGAAGTCTGAGTTTCAGAAAATTTTAATTTGTGAAGGTAAAGCACATTAATAAGACTGCCAAGTGTTTATGTGTTTGGTGCACGTCAGATCATATCCCCTCAAATGTCTTATACCAGTTTAAAGCAGATGAAGATCTAGCATAGATAGCTTATCTAAAAAAAAAAACAAAAACAAACACAAAAACCCAAAAAAATTATACTCTTCCCTACTTATTCATGGAATTATTTAAGAAACCTCTATCAAAAGTAAACTTTAGCAAAATGGTACAATTCTACATTGTCACATTTGAAGCAATATTCACAAAAAGCTAAATTCAATTCTTCCTAGCTGATGGTGCTTGAAATGAAGCCACCATTTGAAAAAAAAAAATCATAAATTCCTGTAAAGCAAACTTTAAAATCACATTTACAATGAAGCTCCTAAGCTTTGCCATATTGAGAAAGATTCCTCTTTTTATAGGTATGTCTGTATAGGCATATCCTTTTCACAACCCAGCAGAACTCAGCTACATGATTAATGGCATGTAGAGAAACAGAGCCTAGAGGTGTCTCGGTACTGATACTGAAAGTTAAAATGCTTTAGTGGAACTCTCCATAGGATGGAGGAAGCATTGTGTTGAACCTTTTCCAACATGACCTGAATGTGAAGTTTAGGAATTCATAAACCCCACAGATGTCCATCAGTGGCACAACTGAAAGCAGGTGAATTAAGATAAATTTCAGCGTAACCTTCCTGAAAACAAGATAAAAGGCTTCTTAAACTTTCTGGAGGAAGAGGGGATAAAAGCAAGCTGCAGTGGGGAAGGGAGTCTGCATAAATTCAGAATACGAACTGTACTAGCTACCTCCTGCTTCGATGAGTACTTCATTTTCCAAAGCTTAATTCTCCAATGACAGATAGAATCATAGAACTAACCAGGTTAGAAGAGACCTCCAAGATTATCCAGTCCAACCTAGCACCCAGCCCTATCCAATCAACTAGACCATGGCACTAAGTGCCTCATCCACTCTTTTCTTGAACACCTCCAGGGACGGTGCCTCCACCACCTCCCTGGGCAGCCTATTCCAATGGCAAATCACTCCCTCTGTGAAGAACTTCCTCCTAACATCCAGCCTATGCTTCCCCCGGCACAACTTGAGGCTGTGTCCCCTTGTTCTATTGTTGGTTGCCTGGCAGAAGAGACCAACCCCCACCTGGCTACAACCTCCCTTCGGGTAGTTGCAGACACCAATGAGGTCACCCCTGAGCCTCCTCTTCTCCAGGCTAAACAACCCCAGCTCCCTCAGCCTCTCCTCATAGGGTTTGTGTTCCAGGCCTTTCACCAGCTTTGTTGCCCTTCTTTGGACACGTTCCAGCACCTCAACATCTCTCTTGAATTGAGGAGCCCAGAACTGGATGCAGTACTCAAGATGTGGCCTGACCAGTGCTGTGTACAGAGGCAGAATAACCTCCCTTGTCCTACTGGCCACACTGTTTCTGATGCAGGACAGGATGCCATTGGCTCTCTTGGCCACCTGGGCACACTGCTGGCTCATCTTCAGCCTACTATCTACTAGTACCCCCAGGTCCCTTTCTTCCTGGCTGCTCTCCAGCCATAATATGTAGGAACTCTCTAAAAGGCATACTTCTAGGAATTTAGTATCATCCATTATAACCAATTAATAGGGAGAAACAAAAGGCAAACAGGCCTATAGGCCACTCAGCGTGGGGACTTCTTCACTTGTTTTCAAGAGTAAAATTCTTGCTTCCTTTTCTCACTACAAGGTAATTATACATGACTGCAAAACTAAACACAAGGAAGAGACAAAAGTTTCCAGGCTCCCCTGGATTCATCATGTACAGCAAAGGTAATGCCAGACACAAGAAAGATTCCAGTAAAATAATATTTTTCCCTATTCAGGTCGCATTAACTGAGGCTAGATTACAATGCAGCATTTATCAACATTTGCTTCCATCACTACTACAGCAGGTCTGCTCACCATGAAGAGCTCACAGTGAACTCCAAACATTCAAATATCAAGGCTTTCTTTTCCTCAAACTTGAAATGGGCTCACCACTTCCTTTACTTAGGCACAGGACAGGACTGAAGAGCTGCAAACTTCTGCAGAAATCTGTTCTCTGATCTATTTTGGAGCAGCACCTTGAGGCCCCAAATTATGAATCAATCAAAGCTGATTTGTTGACTTGCATACCTGCAGCCTAGTGGCTGGTCTACCAGGCTTAATGCTTCTAAAAGCTCAAAAACACTGTGAGATGAGTTTCTTGACAAGGATACGACAACCTTAAAAAAGAAGATCTCATTGTGGCCTTCCAGTATTTGAAGGGAGCCTACAAGAAAGCTGGTGAGTGACTTCCCAGAATGTCAGTGATAGGATTAGGCGGAATGGATCCAAGCTAGATGACAGTGGATTTGGATTAGACATTAGGAGGAAGTTCTTCACTATAAGGGTGGTGAGACACTGGAACACATTGCCCAGAGATCCTAGAAAGTTTTTAAGGCCAGGCTGGATCTGGCTCTGGGCAGCTTGATCTAGCAGAAAGTGCCCCTGCCATGACAGGGGAGTTGGAACTAGATCATTCTTGAGGTCCCTTCCAACCTTGACAATTCTGTGATTCTTCTAAAGTCTAATCTAAATCCAGCTTCTTCCAGTTTGAAGTCATTACCCCTCGTCATATCACTACACGTCTTTGCAAAAAGTCCCTCTCCAACTACCTTGTAGGCTCCCTTCAAATACTGGACCCTTGCCTTATCCGTGCTGAACATTCCTAATTCTGTCAGCTTGTCTTCAAGGGAAAGGTGTCCAGCCCTCTGATCATCTTCACAAGCTTCCTCTGGAACCACTCTAGCAGTTCCATGTTATTCTTGGGCTGGTGGCTCCAGAGCTGGATACTGTACTCCAGGTAGGGTCTCATGAGAGTGGAGTAGAGGGGGGAGAATCATCTCCCTCTACCTGCTTGCCATGTTCCTTTAAATGCAGCTGAGGACACAGCTGGCCTTCTTGGCTGCAAGCATCCTTCATCAGCTCAAGTTGAGCTTCTTTTCAATCTGTACTCCCCAGTCATTCTCATTAAGACTGCTCTCTATCCACTGTCCACTTAGCCTCTATTTGTGCTTGGGACTGCCCTGACCCAGGTGCAGGACCTTGCACTTGGTTTTGTTGAACTTCATGAGGTTTGGGGCCACCACTCAAGCCTGTCTGGGTACCTCTGGATGTCATCTCTCCCCTCCGGTATGAGCACCACATCACAGAGCTTGGTTTTGTTGGCAAACTTGCTGAGGGTACAGTCAATTCCAATGTCCACATTGAAGAAAAAAATGTTATAAACAGGACTGGTCCCAATACCGACCCCTGAGGAACACTACTTGTTACTTGTCTCCACTTAGACATCAATCCATTGGCCATTACTATTTAAATGTGATCACCAAGTCAATTTCTTAATCCACTAAATGGTCCCTCCATCCAACCCACATATTTTCAGTTTAGAGATCAGGATGGCATGGAGGACACAGTCATTTGCTTTGTGCAAGTCCATGTAGACATCAGTTGCTTTTAACTTGTCCATCAGTGCTATCACCCCATCTTAGAAGGTCAAGAGATTTGACAGCCATGATTTACCATTGTTGAAGCTATGTTGCCTGCCACTGAATCACCTCCATGTTTTTCATGTGTCTTGGAAGTTTCTGGGTGGATTTGCTCCATGATCTTGTCCTGAGTTGAGACTTACCAGTCCGTATTTTTCTGGGTCATAGTTTTTTTTTTCTCTTTTTGAAAATGGGAATTATGTTTTCCCTTTTCCAGAGAGTGGGAATATCACAATACCTCCAAGACTTTCCAAATATGATGGAAAAGTGGTTTAGTATCTCTGTGTACCTTCAGATTCTTTAGGTGGTCTTGAATGTGATCTTGAAAGTGGGTTGTTTCTCAGTTTCTACTTCTACATTCTGTAACTTGAGTGGAGTGGTTAGAGCCCTTGCTGGTGATGACTAAGACAAAAGTCACTGAGTATCCCAACCTTCTCCTCATCCTGGATGACCAAGTTCCCTGTTTCCTTTTGGAGAGGGCCTGTCTCTTCCCTAATCTTTCTTCCATCACTGAGATACCAATAGAAGCTTTTATTGTTGCCCTTAATGTCTCTGGCCAGATATGATTCTACCTGCACTTTAGCTTCTCTGACCTGGTCTGTGGCTAATTGGACCAATACTGCATTCCTCCCAGGATATCCATCCTTGCTTTGAAGGCCACCTAGTGCTTTTGTCCACCTTCCTCTTTGTTAGGACATACTGGTCCTGAGCTCAGAGGAGGTAATCTTTGAATATCAAGCATTTTATTTCAGTTCCTCTCCCCTCCAGGACTTTATCCCATGGCACTCTTCCATAGCAGATCTTCAAAGAGGTCAAAGTCTGCTCTCACAAAGCCTAGGTTGTGAGCTTACTGCTCACCATCCTTGTTGTCCTACAGATCCTGAACTCCGCTATTTCATGGTCACTGCAGTCAAGGCTGAATATGTATTTCTTGTGAAATTTCGTATGTGAAAACTGCAGTGTTAGCAGCTACATTTCTAATCCCATAGGAAAACAGAAAAACAAACACACAGAGTAGCTTTCCTTGACATCACGAATATCCCACAGCAAATTTATACTTTATTTCAACCAGAATTTCTGCTGGTCATCTTACAAGTTTTAGTATATTGCTGCACTACAATGTATCAATAGTTATGATATTTACAGGTTAAAAAAAAAAGAAGGCAGAGGAGCTTATATAGAGAATCTTATGCTTAATGGTAGCATGCATGTTCCTAGTTTTGCCTGTGTATCCCTCCCATTTTCCTTTACCAAATGCTTTTATTATTTTTCAATCCTTCTGGAGTGCAAGATTTAGCACTTTCTGAAAAAGAAAAAACCAATCACCCCAGATTAACACATGTATACAGGCCTTCTGCTGGTTTCTGAGAATCAAATTGCTAGACAGCTATCCTAGCATGCAGGTGTAACCATCAGGAACATTTAAGAAAAGGGTGCAAAGCCAACTAAAGGTATGAGAGGTTTTCCATCAATTTAAATAAATCACACTCTTTAATTCCCACTGGTTTTGGAACCAGTGAAGGCAGTAGAAAGATAGCAACTGACTTGAGTTTTTCTCCAAAAGTGTTTTAGCACAAAGCACATAATGAACAGTCAGCAAGTAAAAAACAGGTTTGAGGGAAGAACTAAGAAAGCATAACCACAAGCAAGGCACAACGAAATTGCCCTAAACTGGCACGCGACAGGCACCCTCTCTACTGCTGAAAGAACAGGCGGATATTTCAAAGAGCTCTGAATATACTTCGGTGCTGGGCCAATGTAAGATGTTGACTAGGTATTAAGTGAACCTCAGTGTGTACACAAGCTGTGCACCAAAATGACTGGCAGCTTTTGGTGGCATTCCTGCAACAACACAATGTCTGGATGCAAGACTGGAAAATGATGAAGGAACTGAAAAGTAGCACAAGAAAATAAAGCATGTTCGTATGTGCAGCGAAAGGCAGGAAAACAGAATGCTTAGCCCTGACAAATTAAATACAGTGAAATAAACTAAAACAAACAAACAAAGAAAAACAAATTAAAAACATTGATATCCATTTTTACAAGTAATTTTACCCCAAAAGAATGGAAGGATTTCACTGTGCAACTCCAAAAAACAGATAAAAGCTTGGGGTTGATCTGATGTGAAAGGGAAGGCACCTACAGCTATGTCAAGAAGCAAAAATTAATAGTAACTGATATAAAATATGCATGAAGAGCAGTGATGCTGCAAATTTCATTTTTGAGATTTCACATATTACATGTAGCCACAGATTACCTGAACAGGAAGAATAACAAGGCTACCAATTAGTGTAATCCCTGACAGCATCTATGGATCAAAAAGGCTACAGAATCTATTTTTGGTATACAACACCATTTTCAAATCCAAATGTGGAAATGACTTGTTGAAAGGAAAGCAGCAGAAATGACTGTCCACACAGTGACTCATCAACACAGCCATATCTAAATTAGTACTGTCTGCTTGCAGAAGTCTCATATAGTCTACACACAAAGAGAAGAAGAGTATTTCCAGACTGCCTAAAACACTTAGATGCCCATTAAGTGATGTTGCTACTCTGATTTTTTTATTCAGAGTTACATGCACGAGGACTGGCTGCCCAATGAGTCTGCCAACAACACCAGAAGTTACTACCTCATCCAAAAGAGCATTCAGAGTTGCTACTACAATGCAGTGCAACACAATCATGAAAATGTAGCTTGATACACAACTACACATCTGGGATCATAGAATCATATTATTTTGTTTGGAAAAGACCTTTACGTTCATGAAGTCCAACCATTATCTAACTCAACCAAGTCTGATGTTAAATGCTTAGCACCACATCTGTATGTCTTTTAAACACCTCCAGGGACATTGATGGAATCACTTCCCTGAGGAGCATATTCCAGTGTTTGATAACCCTTTCAACAAAAACGTTGATTCTTCTATTCAATCTAAATCTAATACAGTGCTACCTGAGGCCATTTTCTCTTGTCCTATCATCTGTTACTAGGGAGAAGAGACCAACACCAACCTCATTAGAGGCAGTTGTAGAGTGAGGTCCCCTAGTCTCCCCTTAGCCTCCCTTTCTCCAGGCTAAATAACCCCAGTTTTGTTAGCCTCTCTTCATAATACTTGTTCTCAAGGCCCTTTACTATCTTTATTGCTGTTCTCTGTACATGCTCCAGAACTTCAATGTCTTTGTCACGGGAGAGCTCCAGAAATGAACACAGTACTCAAAGCATTGCCTCACCAGTGCTGAGGGGTGTGATCACTTCCATATTCGTGCTGGCCACATAATTTCTCATTCAGGCCAGGATGCTGGCCACCTGAGCACACTGGTAGCTCATGTTCAGCTGGCTGCTGATCAACACCTCCATGTGATTCTCTGCTGGGAAGCTTTTCAGACACTCTTCCCCAAACCTGTAGTGTTGCATGGCGTTGTTGTGAACCCAGTGCTTGATGAATCTCATACCATTGTCCCCCAGCCCATCAATCCAGCCTGTCCAGGTTCTTTTGTAAAGCCTTGCTACCCTCATGCAGATCAACACTCCAAGCTTAGCATCATCATACACTGGGGAAAAATACACAATGAAAACTCATCACAGAAACAAAATGAAAATCCAGCTTTTCATGAATCTTCTGCAGTGTGTAACATTTCAGATACATAAAAGAAAAACAAAAGATTCTAGTCTGGGTACACAAATTTAGTCAGAAATTAAGTAACAATTTAGTTACTTGTAGGTATTTTCAGAGTTATAGAATAACACATATGTAATGGCGAAACATGCTAAACAATACACCTAAACCAAGCAGCAGATCAGAAATACACCTGGACATGACTAAATGACAGATACTCAGGAACAGCTGAGAAACCAGAGGAAGAAGTGCCCATTAAAGGAATGAAATCAAGTAATTGCTTCATCCTTTTAGTGTGAACAGAGCCAAACACATCTAATATAAGCATTTGTCTTCCTGCACAGTGAGGGAGAGTTGTAGAGAGAAAAACATTGTTCAGGAACAGCATCTGTTTGAGTTTGTTGGAAAGTGAGCTTATTGCATTTGCAAACCACTAACAATTGAATAACTCAATGACCAAGAGACAGCGGGAGATAAAAATGAAGACGTGATGCTTGCGTGGTATATCCACACAGAAAAAACAACCAAAGACAAAAGAGATCAGCATTTGTACAGTAAATCAAACTGGGAAGTGGATGTTTGACTTTAAAGATAAGAACTATACCACGAGAATGTATGAATAGCAAAAAAATACTTTAAAACTATTTGGGAGGGGGAAAGGGAATGTAGTAACAATACCAACCTATGTCTTTATGGATCTTTGAGAAAAAAAATCCCAAAGAGCCTAAAAAGAAAATATTTGGAATGCTATTTAATTTTCTCTGAATTCATTCACACAGAAGACTTCTACAAACAATGAAACGAAAATGCCAACAAACTACGCATCAGATAACTGCTTTCCTCTGGACAGAAACTTATTCATGAAAGCAAATCAAGATGGAACATTATACCAAAATATACCAATAAACACAAAATATGTTGCCGCAAGCATGGATTATTGAACTGCTACTACTACTAGTTTAAAAAGACAGATTATAATTCTGAGAGTGGAATTTATAAGATTTAGGAGCATAATCCCTTCTGAAATTCAATGAGACTCACTGAGTGGTAGGATAGCATACAGACATGAATGGCAACAGCTTGCAAAGTGGGAAGGTGGCAAAGCAGAGTGTCATACAAAGACTGTCAAGACTACACACATTTGTTCACTTTATGCCATGCAGCACTGACCTGGAAGGAAGTATATGTGGGAGGGTGAAATGTTCTGGCAATAAATTAAGCTGAAGGAAGGGATGCAACAAAATGTTCATGAAGAATCTTAGGGAATCACACAGTAAAAGGAAGTTTTATTCACTGCATGTTTAAAAGCATGATATGAACCTACCTTTCTACCTAAACTCTCATTTCTATTAAAGAATCTTTACATTGCTAGAATGTTGTGAACAAGATGTAACAAACCACTTAAACCCCAAATAACTTCTTGGAGGAATTTTTGTGAGCATTATTTATAAACGTGATTTTTTGCCTCTTTTTGGACCATCTTTTGTGAGAAAGATACTAAGGCTCAGAAGAGAGCAGCTAGAAAGATATATGACCTATGCAATCTTTATTCAAAAGAGGCAAGAAACTACATCCATGTTTCTTTCTGATTTTTAATTCCATTTTATGTGTACAACTATCTTTGAATGCATCTGAGACAGGACACATGCTATGCAGCTCCTTGTAGTGGTATCAAATAAAGGTACATAAATTTAATCTAAGAATATAATAATTTTATCATCTGCATTTGTTTTCACAAAGTCTCATACTACTGCCTGTTGAAGAATCTTGGAGCTTCACACTTAGGATCAGGTGGCTAGAATACTCTCTATGAGATGTTGCAAAGGAAAACAGTGGGAATTTTGTAAGAAAGAGATATATGTAACTGATAAAATATATACCATATTATAACCATCAGAAGAGAAGGATCAGTCCAAGAGTCTTCCATGACCTCTCGCTTTTGGTATCCAACAACACCAGGAACTGCTATTAGCAGTAGCTTTCAAGGTAGGTACAACGTGATCATGAACACTGAATCATTACCCTGTTAATGCTGGAAAGATCAGTTTTAGTAGTCGGGCCATTTAATTTCTACTTATCTCTTCTTTTCATCTCTCCTCCTCACAGCAAAATTTCTTTCCTGGGTTCAACTTAATTTAACTTGTCTGCAGCTGTTTAGGTGACTTGGCCACTTACTAGTCACATTTAGGCTGCACACAACCCTCTCACAGACTAGGCTTTTTCAGTAGCTGCTCTACCACTTGCTATCCTTGAAAAATCAATGCCAAGCCACTACAGCTTTCTAATCCCACCAGTTGCTTTCTTATTGCTGTTTTCACTTGTAACACAGAGATGATGCATGGGGAATGTGCAATGTTTCCCTTGCTCTGAGATTTGTGTTATTTCACCTCTGTTTATCTACCGTCTTGTGTTTAATGAGCATTGCAGGATTACAATCTGCTGCCACTGGCTTGGACTGGGTTAATTGTTGGTCACATTCAATTCTATATTCTTATCACTTGTCATCCAAGGAAAGAAATTCCATTTTCTAAATACAGAAATACACTTCAAAGTAAGATTTCTCCCACATGTCAAACACTGGGACCTCCATGCATGCACCTATTTCCATAAAATGCATAAAACAGAAATTGCCTAGCTATTCCTTATTTCATTAACCCAAACTCAAACCTCGTAACTGTAAGTGCACTGTAGAGAAGAACAGAACACAAACAGATATGGAAACAGATTTAGCAAGACGCTGATCTAACCAGTCTGCCAAATAAACTTGCTGGTAATGCATTCTTCTTTGAATTTGCAAATATTTCCAACTTTGTTTGACTCCTCACTCAGACAATAATCTTACCAGGCAACTTCCACACTCCCCTCATTTATAATCAAGCCATTTTTATGCTATTATGCTCCATGACCTCATTCTCAGTTTGAAGGGCAATTAATCCTATGTTTTTCAGGTGCACTCCAGATTTCCTTCTGTATTGCTCTGTTCCTCTAAGTATTTGTATAAATACAAGCACACAGACACAAACACATATGCCACCTAAAAGCTCACTTGCCTCTGAGCTTGAAATGAAGAGGTGAATGAAACCCAGCTTTATCAAGTTCTACATTTTTGCATTCTGCTTTAAAACTAGCCCTAAAATTACAGTGACAATATATGAATACTGAGGATCCATTCTAGCCAGAGCTTTCTGGACAGAATGTTTTGGTGTCTTTGGGCAGTATTTTCAAGCACTGGTTCTGAAATGTAGTAATGTCCCTTAGAGAAGAAATAATACCAGCTACTTAAACATCAAACTTTGGGCCATCAACTATGAAGATGATATATAACCATCTCAACAAAGCTAAAGTGAGGACAGGATTCTTACCTTTCTGTTAAATGTCAAATCCCTCTAGTTGGTTATAGGTCAATAGAAAGTCTCAAGGGACAGAAAGAATATCAGCCAGCATACACAAGTCAGCTACTACCACGTGGGAATGATAGCCTGCTGAAATGCTGTCTTGCATAGCATTGGTCAAGGCATACCTCACAGCAACAACATCCTTTTTACTCTGTATAGAGTGATCACGAATTCCAGGGACAGCAGTGTCATGTGACAGCTAAGAGAGCATCACCTCCATCTTTGAGCCATAAAAATCAGAGCCAAAAGTAAACAAATATCTCAAGTAAAACATCTAATACAAATCTTGATATGCTTCATTCTTTACCTTGTGAGTGCGCTCAGGTCATTTCTGTCTGCCTGGAAGGAATTCAGAGGATGTTTCTTCCTTCATTTTTCACTTGATCCATCCAAACAAAGTATTTTGTCCTCTTCCTACCTGAGGCAAATCTTTCAGTATCACTGCAATCTCATTGCAGCAGACTGGACAAATCTATGTAAAGACTGACAGCAACCTTCTCCCAGCTGCCTAAGTTTCTGTCTCCACCCTGTTGAATCTCAGTTTTGACTCTACCCATTCAGTTCAAGCACAAAAATCTGTGTACCAGAAAAATGCACATTGAACACCAAGTTGACACCCCTCTGAGCACTGCTAGTGACAGAATAAACATTTCCCTCTATTTCCCTAGCCACAAAACTGTTCTCATTACACTGTAGGAAAAGACCAAGAGCCAAGGGCCCTAGGTCCCTGAAAGAGTGAGAAGTTTGCTCAGTAAACTTGGAGGTGAGCAAGATCTGCACTTGTTCCACCTGTCTGCCAGTGTGATGCAGGTGAGAAGTTCTTATCTGATCCAATGTCTAATAATTAATTTAACATTGACCACATGAAGACATATGCACCAACAGGCACCAAAGAGTTTTAACGAGCACTGCCAGGCAGTGTGGGTGTGGTAGCACCTCCAGGAATGAAAAACAGGTAAAGTTTGAGGTGAAAGCAGGAACTTGGTCTAGGTCAGAGAAAGAATGAACACAGAGAGGGGTTAAAAAAAAATCCAAACAAACAACCAAAAAAGCAAACTAAAAACAGTCTGTAAGGAAGAAGAATTAATCTGATGCTAGAGAGTAAGCATGCGTCATCACTCCCAAGGGGCGCAAAATCAGGGAAACAGGCAGGACAAGCAGACAGCTCTTCCCAAGGAGCAAGCTATTCTGCTCCAGTAGTGTTTCAGGGCTGTGAAGACTGACTCATGTGGTATTCCTGCAACAGCAGCAGTCATAAAACACTAAGATACAGCAGCAACAATGAGAAAAACAGTAGTGACAATGACAGAATCGGTAATGACAATGAGAGAATCAGCATAAAAGGTGAAGAGGGCAGTTCTTGAAACTTTGTGCTCCGATTATAAGGTTAGAAGAATATCCCTTATTAAGAACAGTGCATGTGAAGAGAGACAAGTAAGTCAGCCACAAACTATGATATGGATTTAAAAACAATTAAAAATCAGAGATAGTATGTATGAACATATGGAAAGCTTGTCACTCTTCTGAAAGGTGGAAGGAAGAGGGAGATGCATAGCTGTTCCACTTCTGACCCTGTGTATGTTTTGTGATGTGTGCTGGTATTAGTGATAAACCACATCTGGTTAGCACAACATTGAAAGGCATGATTACTGAACTTCAAAGGCACACATAAAGTTAGCTGCATTCCTCATCTCAAAAATTAGACACTACTAAAAAGGAATACTACAACAGTGGTATGACTGAGCAGATGTTAGAAGCCACATCCACGTCTCTGTAGTCTATCACTCTTACTTTGCTGTTTTAATTTGGCAATTCAATATTCTTAATCAGTAAAATGAAAACCAAATTACTTTGAATTACTGCACACAGTCACCATACAAGCAAATTTATGAAGCTCCAAATCTGCCAGGCATATGAATAAGGAGTAGTACTTTGCTCTACAATGCAGGTGGGCCAAAAAGGTTATTTTCACAAAAGAAAGAACTACTAAAAAAAGCAGTAGCACTAGTCAGGGCAATTTAGAGCAAGTATTTCACGTGTTTCCAAGAGCTTTTGCTGAGGGTGAAGTCATAATGCAAATCTGGTTAACAAATTCAACAAGTCATTCTACTTCATGGGTTCTATACCAATAGGTTGCATTCATTAATTTCTGCAGTTTATAAAAGGAAGGCAGTTCACCATCTCCACAGCTCTTGAATACCAGGAAATGTGTAACACCAGTGCTTATACAAGCAGCATCTGTTGCCACATGCCTTCCCCTTAGGTGACAATCACTTTGCAGATACCACCTGTTCCTACTGCCCCTATTCCCATTTTCTAGTGTTCAGTCACACAATTTTTGTGCTTCTGCCTTTCTTCCAGCTCTTCCTTAGCAAAAAAAGACAGTAGTATTCTAATGTTATACCTTGACAATACAGATTGTGGGATTTTATTGCCTTACATTCAGCTGAACAGGAAGTGTTGGTCCTGCTGACCCTGCACACTGGAAACCCTTGTCTGTGATGCATATTGCCCCATAAGACAACAGTATTGTTAATAAATTCATACAACCCTCCTGGGCAGAAACGAACATGAATATAAGTTCTGATTCTCAAGAAGATTGTGAAAGAACATGGAAATAAGTCTTACTAGAGGGTTCATCCAATCCTTGTAGCAGTTTGCAATGTTTCAGTTTACACTGAACTTATTATGTTGTACAAGTTCTTAAAACTGTTAAGCTGCATTTCAGTGTAAAGGGAAAATAAGTGAATTCAAACAAACACAAAAAGCCAACCACACAAACAGAAATAAATAGTCAAACTCTACCATAAAAAAAATAAAAAAATGTGAGAGGAAAAATACTTGTAAACCACCATGAGAGCAAAAGAACATTTTATCATAACAGCAACGTCATCATTTCAAGAAGGATTGGACACAGAGATAATCTGCAGTGGTGACAATAGTGAACAACCTTTGCCTTTCCCTCCCCCTGCTTCTAGATACTTTACTTCTATTTAGATTAGGATACAGCGAAAACAGGCTCCTGGTGTATCAAAGTATTGCCCAACAAGCAGAGACAGGCAAGATGCAAAACGTGGTGTCTTCAAGACATATGTCTGTAAGCAACCATCTCTGCTTACTCACAGAGATTAACACTATCACTTTCTTATGCTACCAGCCTGAGAGGCACACCAGCAATGAAGCAGGTTTTAGTATTTCTAATGACAATGTAGTTAACAGGGATGACTTCACCTAAACTACTCAGCACTTACTTCATTTTATCTTCACTTCCATGAAAAATGTAACAAGCTCCCAAAACATTAACAGGATATAAAGTCGACCACTTCAGATATGCTTGCTGCTACCAACAGAGCTAAGAGATGAGTCACAGAAATGTAAATACATTCACATCTTGTAATGAATATATCAGTTTAAAAGAACAAAAGAAATGTTCTAAGAAAAGCCCCAAAGGGAGTAATTTCTGCAGGAAAATCAGCCTAAGTTCCACTGGGCTGTTGTCCCAGAACAGTTCTATTCAGACATGCACTCTGCTGTTACAATTCAGTATCTTTTTCCCTCTTCTCCATTTTTACAAGGTTCAACAATTGGCAAGATGAGTTCTGCTAACTCCTGAAATCTCCCCAGGTCCTTTGGCTCTATTTCTTATTCCAGTCACAATATTCATCCACAGACAAGAACAGACCCTGTCACTATTTCAATTATGTTTGCCTCTTCTATACCTACCAGTCTACAAAACAAGTTCACAACAATGTAGGACAATCTTTAGTTTTGCTTCTCATCCCAGCCCTAACTCAATTTTGCATCCTCAGTGAACTAACTTGGTCACAGCTTGCATTGCACATTATTTATGCACATCAACACAGTCAAAATCCAACTGCATCACGCCATGTGAACCCCACTTAATAGCTGCCTCAGCTGGCCATAATAGTGCCTGTCACAGAGACTTGCATTTCCTCTTATTGGGAAAGTCGTTTATCAAGTCCTACATATCACCTGCAACTTGCAGGCTTAAGCCACAGAGACTTTGATTTATTCTCTTCTAAAAAAAACCCTATAAATTATATTGCAAGAATAATCATCATTAACCTGAACTGCAGCCAACTTCCTAAGGCAAAAAAAAATTACTTAAAACAGGTCACTCCATCCTCAAGCAATGCTGAAAATCTTCACATGATTATTGTAACATCTGTACTCATATGACTAGGCTCTCCAGTGGGAGGCTTCTATTATTGTCAGTGACTTAACCATTAACCTTATTTAAAGATGACCAAGCTAACTGGGTCAAATACTGCCTTGGTTTCAGGCCACATTACAGATCTAGGTACCAGTCAAACTCACGAAATGAGAGTCATCATTTCATGTGTTTGCAAGAGTAGCTCCCAAGGGTTGCTACATTATCTCCAGCAGAGATCTGTACACAAATTTTAACTTCACTGATCCTGACTTTAAGCTCCTGAGATAAGAAAAAAAAACCCTTCCTTCCCAAATTTAGGTATGTCCTTCTGCATCTCTCAACACACCAGTGTTCCAAAAGACTGCTAATGCACAGAAAATCTAGGAAAGCCTCTGCAAGTTTTTCTCCACTTCTTAATCAGTAATGGAACATTTTTTTCTTTAGAAACAGTAAAAAGGCAGAATAATACAGCACAAGATGTATTCTGTTTCTTGGATTGGTTTAAGTTATTATTATCAAAAATAAAAGTTAAGCTAGTAAGTCCTTGTTGTGCTGTTCCAGACAACAGGCAGTCTGAAAGCAGATGGTCAAAACCTTTAAGTATGACTGCAAGAGTGACTTGCTGAACTACAGAAATATTACTCATATGTACATTTTTCTTCAATAAAGTATTTTTATATTGATTAGTTTTTTCTTTCTGCCATGTTTTGAAGTTATTTCTTATCTTTCACTGTTTCTCATTTAACACTTTTTTTGTTTTGTTCTGCAAGGAAGGGAAGATGTGAGATCAAAAATACTACCAGTGATTTCTAATAATATTTAACTCACACCCTTAGTTCAATAGTAATTCAAGTAAAATAGCAACAACAGAAAACCCTAAAAACCTCTCTGACCTCTGGAAAGAGTGCAACTTCTTCCCTCTTCTAACACACCCTTCATCCACCCCAGTTTCTTGGACATCTGCAAGTCTGATCCTTTTATTTATAGGCACCTACTTCTCCTCTCATATGAATGCAACTCATCCAGGAATTAAGATCAATCCAGGAATTAAGATCATTTTCTCCCCAAAGACCAGATCTTTTCTTAACTGGCAGGAAGTGACAGCCAAAACATGCCTCAGGAGCTATCACTTAAAAAAGCCTTAATGCTTGCTATGATACCGCACAACACCTCTTCAATGAGTCTGCATTTTCTGTTAACAGCATTCCTTCTTCTACTGCTTTACAAACATCTTTTGCATACTCCTGCAGCAAAGGGTGATTAACAGTTTTCAACAAAAACATGGAAAGGAAGTTAGTTCTCAAATTCTCCTTCATGCAAATAACAACTTAGTATGTAAATGTACTTGTGATGTCCTCTGCAGCAAGGAGAAAAATAATAAATTACTTTTACTACAGGTTCACATTTCAAGCTCAACCATGTGATTTCACTGATGTGCTCCACTAACACTCCATTTTTCAGGAGCACAGATAAAATTAGATGATTCTCTTTCCCATTATCAAGAGAAGCTCTGCCTTTGAAAATTTTCTAAAATTAAAATCTTTCCTAAGAAGTAAAGCCAGCACTGACAAATTCCAGAGTCAACTAGTGACAGGACAAGTTAATGCAGTATGAACTGGTAAGGATCTAAACCAGGTCATTTCCTACACCATGTTTACTCTTGGTTTTGATGCAACTTCAAATCCTTTTTTTTTTAATGATCAAATGAAGCTGCTTTTCTTTTATTTTTTTTTTTTATATATAAGAAAACACTAAGTGGCACCTTAGACAATTAAATTCTTGCTTTAAGGCACCTCTTACCATTAGAGTCCTCCACTTCTTCAGCAGGAGTGTGGTTCTTGGAGGTGTGGTGGGCGTGTGAGGCTGCAAGGTTGACAATGCGGGGTCTTGGTAGTGTCAGTGCTTTCCCATGCACTTTCAAGGAGTGCTCTTTCAGCTGGCTGATTGTCATGGTGGAAAATGAGCAGGAGGAACATTTGTAGGCATGTTCACCTGGGTGAGCGAAATACAGGCAAGTCATCAGCTCACAAAAGAAACAAAATGGGACCCCCATACTTCTGTTTTTGATGATGGCTGTAAAATTGCCATGAACTCTTCAGTGAGACTGATCCCAAAGAAAAGAAGCTATATGAACCTCCACGTTGGAGCAGTCAGGAGTCTGCTGGTACAGACACCTGCTTTGGACTAAAGTACTGCTTTCTGACAACTGCAGATTATTGCAAAGTGACCAATGTGGAAAAAAAAATAATTAAAAGAAAAGCAGAGACCAGACTCTTTGCATGCCTGTGTTGCATGGTATGAGAAGAAAACAGATTCTGGAATGAAAATGGAGTCACTTAACTGTAGTACTTCCGAATTTCTTTGGGAGCTCAGCAACTAAGAGGGGGCGAAGTAATTTGTTTCTGCATGCAGCATATCCAGCATCATTACCAATGAAGCAAGAAGAGGGACACTATGAAATGCTAACAAAGATCCCTCCAAAAAAACCCAAAACAACTCAAACCAACTCAAACAAGCAAAACAAGCCAAGAAAAAAAAAATAACAACAACAAAATAAAACAAAACAAAACAAAAAGAAAAATGAGGGTTGTAATTCACATTTGGGGAAGGTTGGATTTTCCCTATGAAAAACCTGCCATTTCACAGGAGTAATCTTCATGGAACTGTTAACCAAGTCAAGATTGGTTTACTGCAAGAAGTGAACACAGCAATACCAAGAACAGTGAGTATCTGTAAAGCCACATGGAAGTGTGTTATGAAAAAGCACTAATGAACAGTAGTCAATTTAATTTTGAATACATTCTGAGTCACAGAAACAGCAAACAAGGAGAAACAAATCCTGAGACAAGATTTGTTTTGCATTAAGCATGGAGGCAATTGGAACACAAAGTGAAACTGTCCCAACACAAACAATGTGATAGGTGCCAAGTTACTGTTTTGGAAGTGCCACTTCCATGTACACGAGTAACACTGGCCACATATGAGTTGTATATAAAGTGCCAAAACTCACATAGGAGTAAAATATTAATGAATAGTAATAGAGAAACAAGAGTTCTGGTAATGAACAAAGCAGAACATGTTTTCCATCTATCAACAAATTTAGCATAAAAGTTTCTCAAACAGCATTGTTTCCAACAGCAGAAATAAGTGAACCAAAAGAGAACGTGAAAACACACGTATTGCAGCAAGTCAGTCAGTATACCTGAAAATATCAGCAACTAACTTACATAAAAATAACTCCCGCCCCTTCCTTCCAGAAAATATATGTTAATCATGGGGACAAAATACAAACTCCTAAAAAGCCTCTTTTGTTACATCTGAAAAAGAACAGATCACTTAAGAGTCTGAAATGGTGAAACAAGAAATTGTCTCACATCTTTTTCAAATAGCATTTCTTACCTACATCTCATATCAGTTAAATATTACCTTTTTATAAATAGAAAGAAAATATTTTTTGCATGGCATATAAAACAGATTACTCAAAAGAACAAGATAACTTAGGCAAAGGAGAAACTCCTAGTTATAAGATACTGGTGAGATACAGATAGAGGCCATGATTTGTCAGTAGAAGAGATTCATGGACAACAGTGGGCATCAACCATTAACTTAAAAGCACCACAAGATGTCAAATCAAATAGAGAACGATCGCATATTAAGTACTGTAGAAACAATTAATAAATACACCCACCATTCAGCCCTAACAATGTAGCTGGACATTAGCATGAAAGGATGTTTGATTGCAGAGGAAAGGCTACAGATTGTATTAACAGAAGTTTTCTGCATATTCTGACTGTTAGTTTTGCATTTCCTAAAATTACTATATTAATACACATATAAACAAATAAATCTTTAAAAGGATGTAATGTGTCTCAATACCTGACAGGTACTCAAAGTGTTATGTTCCAGACTACACAGCTTCTAAGCATAGTCAGCGCTCTTACAATTATCCATTTGGGCATGCAGCGATATTAGCAATGAGGCAAAGACACTAGAAAACTCAAAGAAAGGGACTTCAAAATACATAAACAAAAACAAGTGAAAGTGAAAAAGCTGAGATGAAAACAGACAGCCCATTTGGAAATACTGGAAACTATTCTGCTTGATGCCAAAGGAGATGGCACATACTGGATGAAAAGCAAATGCCAGAAATACTGACTCGTACCAGCTGTTAGGTAAGAACACATTTTATAGTCCGCTGAATTTTGATCCATCCCCAGGAAATGAGGGAGAGAGGCAGACTGAATAAAAGACATGAGGATTTAAGTTTCCAATTCTAAATAAACTGGCAATGAGATATTGATAAGAGACAAAGAAAACATAGAGATGCAGAGAACCACTGTCTTACTGAAAAACTGGGGAGTTCGAGCAAAAGTCTTTGTAATATGTTTGTTCAATAGTATATTTCTCTGAAAGACTGACTCAAAACAAAGCTCTGACTGAAAAACATACAAGCAATTTTTCTATTATGTAAATATCCATTTGGTAGAAATGGACTGAGGCAGAAACAGATCATAAGACTTTGGAAGGTCTATTACACAAGTCATTGTTAAAGCAGTATCTAGGCTACCATGAAACTGTGTTCTTATATGATGCAAAACATAGTCATTCAAAGAGTATCTACTAATCAAGTTCAAGAGCTTGAACTCAGAATAAATAAATCAATAATGACTGTGAAGTAAATACTACTTAGCTGCAGTGCTAACTTTGGCTCTAAATACCTGGTAGATTCAAACAAGATAACACAAAGTAGCCCAACTGCATAATAATGTACGGAAAACATTATTTATGGTTGGCAAAGATAAAGAGCCATGTCACTGCTGTACTGGATGTGGAACTCTGTAAACTGGAACTGCTGCACACAGTTGGCTTTCCTAGAAAGAACAGAACGCTACAGTCCCGTACAACAGGAGGTTGGCCAAACTTAAGCTGATCTCCAATACCCATCTAAATACAGAAACCATGGCATGAATTCTGTGAAATCCAAAATCAGTAAAAGAAAGAAAGTATGAGCAACCATCAATCCCTCCTACATTTTTTGTAGATGAAAACCACATGAAGTTCAATAAGGACAACTGCCAGGTCCTGCATGTGGAGAGGAACGACAGGTGCCAGTACAGGTTGGGGGCTGTCCTGCTGGAAAAGCAGCTTCACAGAGACATGCATTGGAGTCCTGGTGGACAGCAAGTTCTCCACAGGACAGCAATGTGCCTTTGTAGCCAAGAAAGCCAATGGCATCCTGGGGTGCATCCAAAAAAGTGTGTCAAGCAGATCTAGGGAGGTTCTTGTCTGCCTCTACTCTGCCCTAGTGAGACCACACCTGGAATACTATGTCAAATTTTGGGCTCCCCAGTTCAAGAGAGGCAGGGATCTGCTAGAAAGAGTCCGGTGGAAAGCCACAAGGATGACTGGGGGACTTAAGCATCTCCCCTGTGAAGACAGACTGAGAAAACTGGTTGTTTAGTCTGCAGAAGAGAAGACTGAGAGGAGATCTTATCAATGTATACAAACATCTCAGGGGTAGGTGTCAGGTGAATGAGGCCAATCTCTTTTTGGTGGTTAGCAGCAATAAGACAAGGAGCAACAGTTACAAACTGGAACCTAGAAGGTTTCACCTCAACATGAGGAGAAACTTCCTGTGCAGACTACCCTAGGTGATCCTGCCTTGGCAGGGTGGTTAGACTCCATCTCTGGAGGTTGCTTCCAACCTGTAAAGTTCTGTGATTCTGTGAAAAGTGTCCTTGGACCAATGGTGACAGTTACGGGTTTTGGTGGTTTTTTTTCTCTTACCATCAGACAGCTATAAATCCTCCTGCCTTTTCTTCCCATCTTTCTGATACACCCCAACCTGATTATATGGCACAGTGTAAACAAATAATAAAGGAAGGAATGCACTTCTAGACTTTTTGTTATCTGTTCCAGTAATTTCTACTTGAAAACTTCTAAAAACTGGGCTAGTTTGCAGGTTTTTAGATTAGTCAATATTCCATTATTTGCATCAGAGTGTACATTTGGACTATGATTTAAGGTTGATTTTTTTTGTCCTTTTAACCACAAAGATGCAACTGGAACCAAGGAAGCCAGTGGTTTTTAAATTCAATCTTTTGATAACCTTTCAACACATGACACCTGGTGGTTCCAGAATCTAGGGCCAAGGATAAAAAGAAGGAAATTCTGAGTACTGCCCTTTTTAATAATTAAAGTTGCACTGCTTTGAAGTGGCCTATCCTCTATGACACATCGCCTTCCAATTTCTGTTCATCTGAAGCATGTCTGTTTGCTTGCTTGTATGAATTTCACTCTACAATAAAGAGATGTGCAAGACAAATTTCCATGCACAATAAAGGAATTGTGTCATTCACAGTCTGCTGCACACAGACCTGACTCCCAGAGTATGCAGTGTTTGGTTCTAACATGAAAGTCAGCATAAAACTCTACCAAAACCAAGGTGCAATCCACAACCCTTTTCCCAAAGTCACCTAAAGCAGAAACATAAATACAAACAAAGAAGAGCAAACCTCACTATTGATCTGTTAAGATATTGATGGTTTAAGTGGATTCATTAAATTCTTGTGAAAAAGAAAAAAGTAGAAATAATGATTTTTAAAAGACCACTCATAGAAGAAAATTATAAAGTTCTTTAGGTACTCATCATTGTTCTTAAATTTTTATCCTTAAAAAAGCATTATCCAAACTCCTGTTGAGCCAGCAGGTACACAGTCTGGCCAATTCTGACTTACCTTTGAAAACCTTACCCAAATTTGCTCAGAAAGCACGTAGTTCAAACAAGCGTCTCTGATCAGCAACAAGAACACATGCGCCATTTCAGCTGCTGCAATGCAAAAGTGAGCGAGAAAACTTACCAGCATGAGCCTTGAGTATATGGGTTTTTAGGCGACTATTATAAGAGGACTTGAAGGGGCACAGTTTGCAACGGAACGGCTTATGGTGTCCATGATGGGTCTGCATATGACGATCGAGACTTGAAAAGAGAAAGACAGAATAGGGAAAGATAAAACAGAAAATACTTTCAACGATTCCTTCAGATGCAAAGCAAAACACTTAAAAGCAATAATAAATTAAACAAAACTGTATTCAACTATATTTTCTTATGCTCTTAAAATTCAATATGTCTGCTTACAGAATAAAGTAGAATCCGATTTGAGGAAGGGGAGCAGAACTGACACCAACTCTGTTATGAGAAAACAAGCCATTTAAATAAACTTACAGGGCAAGGTTAGTATAAACTAAATTACACCTGATCCAGACTCCAAAGACCAGCTGAAGAAACAAGAAACAGACAAGAATAGTGACATTATCATTATACCACTTTTCTCCTGGCAAACGTTTTGGTGAAAATATGTCCCCTTTTGCCCTGTTGATGAAGTTAAAAAAAAAAAAAAAAAGACCAGCTTTATTGAGGAAGCCTTCCTTTGGTTACAGCAACAAAAGCAGATTAGAGATCCTGCTCAGGGGAGGGTGTCAGCAGGCTGCAGTTTATGAGTTCCAGGATTAAAAGACAGCAGTTTCAGAAGTAACAGTGTGGAAGATTCTACATGAAGCTCAACAATAGAAGAAGGGGTGGCAAAGACCAGCCTTTACTTTCTTCAGGGAAACTGGAAGCTACTGACAGACTCAGTACTGTGGGATGATCAGAACCTGCTCTCTCTCCAGTTTTTTCTAACACCTTAGTGTAAATTTGGAATGGAAAAAAGGATGTTTCCCACATTTTCTACTAAAAGAGCAAATCAATTCTATCTAAGTGAATATTGCAGAGCTCTGTAGCTCCTACAATGTGGCTGACATCCATGAATTCAGTCTCCAAGTGGCAGGCAGGTAATTTCAGCTTGGGTTGTAAACATTTCCAGTACATTTCCAGTCCTTGCGCACATTTATTCTTTTTGATCTAGTTTTAGATTGAGTCATCTTACGCAAACTGATGGAACAATGACAGGGCAGGAAACAGCACACTGGAGGACTACTAATACGTTGTAGCTATCACCCAGCTACCATCTTAACTCTGGATGTATTTCAGGTGTATTTTCTTTTATTTTCCTATTGTTTTTTTTTTTTAACTGAGTATCAACACATAGATGAAGTGGCAGTTGTTCCAGCTCTCTTACACTACACCACTGGAAAGAAAATCTGTTTATGAGAGGTAACACCGAAGTCTTTGTATTTGAAGACCTGATAACACAAAAAAACCCCAAAACCCAAATCAACCCAACCAACAACAACAAAAAAAAACCCGAACCAAAACCCAAACCCCAGAATATATGTCTAATATGTACAGCTTTCCCAGAGAAACAGAGGGAAAAAGCCTCCTAAATGAGTGAGATGTCAAAGAACTGCAGTGAATTCTTCATAGAACTGAACTTGTTTTAAATTGCTTCCAGGGAATGAGCTTACTTAACAGTTAGAGCAGACTGCCAAAGATGTATGTAACACATATCAAGCTATTCTAAATACATATACATATATATATTTAAGGTGTTTTGTACAGTAATAATTAAAACTGTATTCACAAGCACACGCTTCGTAAGTGAAACTCTTCATAATGCAGGCTACTAAGTTTTGGTCAGTTTGGGAGAACTGTGGACTGTTTAAAGAGCCAGCTTGGTTTGTCTCTGAGGCTTTATCTCCCAAGAGAATAATTTAATCAGAAACAAAAAGCTATACAGTTATTTCCTGCCATTTTCTGACTTACCTGTCCTTCTACCTGTAGGACACAGCTTTTATTCACATCATAGGCAGGAAACAATAGCTAGAAACCAAACCCAGCATGAACTTGATTTTGGAAACTAGTTTGCTAGGCAAAAAACAGGTTCTGCATACTATATGTGGTAGTGGCTTCATCCACTGTCAGCCTTGTCAAAGCAGGGTGCAATACAACCTGCAGAACCCCACATTTCCCTTGTCCCTTTATTACTGTTTGTTGGTCAATCCCATGGACCTTTTCAATAAGGCACATCAAACTGCAGCATCATTTTGCAACACCATGACACCAGCTGAAATGCTGATTTTTAACACAAGGAGTTTAAAAAAGCTATTATCATGCTTTTTCTCCCATATGCATTTGACTGCAAAATAGAGACTTCACCAGATTAAAGAGCACTACTGACAGTGCTATGAAAGCCTAAATTGAACAAGCACCTGGATGTCTCTTCTTAAGAGCACGCAAGTGTGACACTCCCCAGAAATCAGAGAAAATATGTATCTGAGAGTCAGTCCAAGATGTCACACACAGAATCACAAAATCTTAGAGGTTGGAAGGGACCTCAAAAGATCACCTACTTCAATATTCCTGCCAGAGCAGGATCACCTAGAGTAGGTCATACAGGAAATATCCCAACCCCCTCAGATTTGGGGTCAGGCCATATGTGTGTGTATGTGTATATATATAAAAAATTAATCACAATCATAATTACATTTATATATATATAAAATCATAATTATATTTAATTTATTGTTTTTATATATATTAAAAAATATTACTTTTTAGAGAGGCTGCAGCTCAAGCTAAATTCGACCTTTGGCAAACAAATCATAAGAAACATGGCTATTAATGATGACTATGTATTTTTCACATACTATAGCAGACAAAAAAGCAGACTTAGCTAAGCACTAATATACATGTGTCTACACATGTATAGTGCCTATACACCATATATGAATTTGAAATGTTTGTTAACTGAAATTTCATAGTTATTAAAAAAAAAAAGCTGATTTTAATGTAAGCTTATGACAGCTACTTAATATTATAAATGAAAACTCCATCAACAGAAAGATGTAGTAATTATAAACGAGGTAGTTATATGCAGCAGGAGCTCCTTATATATGAAAAATTAACAAGGAGAATACTTTTTTCTCCTTTTCCTAAGTCTCATACATTTGATAAAGCTGCACAAGTGGCAGGAATCACTGTTTGCCTACTGAAAGAAGTCTTATTCTGTTGCTTGAACACTTTTCCTCTATATCCAAAAAAACAGCCATTCATAATGGTCAAAGACTGCAGCACAAAAAATGCTGAGAAATGCATAGCTCATTATCAAGTTGAATGTGCTCTTCCTCCATTTCAACCTATTAAACATTAGTGCCAGTTTGTGCTTCTTTTGAAAACAAAAGTAAAAGCTACAACTTACTTGTGCCTGAAAGCAGAGACAAAGGAGCAATACTGGCAGCTGTACTTGTCTTCCCGGGCAAACATGGCCAAAGCCAAGTGACTCCTCTCGTGAGATCGCAGACCCTGCATAGACATCAAAACCCGGTCACACTGGCTGCAGTAGTAGCCCCCAGGCCTGGTTTCATCTTCCAAGGATGCTCCAAATTCAGCTTCTGTAAATTCCATAATGGCAGGGTCTTTGGCTCCCTCAAAACCCTCCATCAAAGTTGTGTCTGAAGAATCTTCAGCTTCCTGCTAAAAAACACATACCCCCCCAAAGCCATCAATTCTCTCTCCCTTCTGCCCCTCAGACTTTCCCATGCGTTTATTATAATGGCTGCATTTTTTTTTCTAAATATATCCTTACACAAACTCCACACCAATGGCTTTCTGAAAAATAAGCCTATTCTTAGGGTAGAAAAAAGTATCTACTGTACACAGAAGACATACATGGGAAAAAGAATCTCACTTTTTGATCCAATTTGAGTCAAATCATGCAAAAAGACAAGAAACTGAATCAACTATCCCTCAATAGTCTTGATAGGAATCTTCTATAGTTTCAGATAAATATTAGTAAGATACAGTCAGTTAATTTTAGTTCGTTTTGCTGTGGCTTACAGGGTAGCTACTCTGAAGAGTATTACAGCAGTCCCATCTACAGCAGACTTTGTCAATCAGTGTCAGGTTCACAAGAAACTGACATCCCAAAACCTTAGGATCCTCTTTAAAAATAAAGTATTTTATATATATTTCCTAACTTTCCTTTCCCTGCATGATGCAGCACGCATTATGCATTTTTGCAGCAACTTTAATAACCTGTAAGAGTATTTCCATCACATTTTTTGGCCAAGGATTTCATATGTTGTTTCCTGCTGCAACATTTTAAAAAGTGTTAACACCCTTCATAAACTTCACTGGAGAAAACAAGCAGATGAGGAAATGGCCTATAAGGAGGGAAGTATCTAAATCTGTCAGCAGTAGCAAGAAAGGTGAGAGCTCTCTCAGGTAGCATGAATGAGGCTAAGAAGGACTTGGCTTCCTCACAACAAGCAGATGATGTCAGAAAAGGAGCACCCTTAGGCAGCAAGTCTTTGCCAAGAACTTGATGCAGCAGGAGGTGGAATACACAGCTAGTTCCCACAGCCTTATTGCACTTTGCCACTCCTGCTGATACACTGGAAATGGGGCTGTGGAGCATGGCCTATCCTTGGAGATATCCCAGAAGGAATCCCTTTTTACCAAGAGAAAGTAACAACATAGTTATTCCTAATCACCTGAAGGGGACCATTGTCTCAGTTGGCTACTGAATATTTTGTTTGGAGCCAGTGTGTGAATTTCATATGGAAAGGTGTACCACAAGCAACTTCGCACATTTTCATGTGCACACTTCCTCTTCTTAAGAAAAAAATAAAATTAAAATAATAAAGAAAACAAAACCCAAGTAGCTCTTTTAGGGTTTAACTAAGCAGAAAAGTAGCCCAGAATAGCTGAGAGAAAGCTTCCTGCTCAAAACCCAAGTTTTTCGGTCACCAACGACATCAACTCCTTTGCGGCTGAGAAGAAATAGCATTATATAGTCTTCGTGCCCCTGGATCAAGAGTGAAAAAGAGTTAAAACATTGTAACATAAACAAAGCACACTTCAGACACTCAGATTAAAATATCATGCTGAACTGGAATACCCAGTCCAAAACTCATTCAACTTCACAATAGGTTTTTCAAGGAGCCCTTTATTTTGAACACAAAAAGTTTCAGTCAACTTCAGCCATCATTTAAGAATTCTTACCTTTACTGCTGCTGACACAGAAGAGACATTTCCATATTGGACATGCTTGCGGAGGTGATTACAGATGGCTCGAAGCGTTGGATGGACTTCCACGCAGAATTTGCATTTGTAGCCAATCACCTTCCTCTCCTTAAGTTTTGAAATATCTTCCAAGTGTCCAAAAGCCTGTTGAGTACACAAACACAAATCACTGAAGTATACCTTGCTATCTCATTTTTAGGAACACAGACCAGATTTTACACCTGGAGGGAAACTATATTGTTCTTGATGTACACTTGTCCTGTTATTGCAGAACTGCAAGGCTGATTTTCACTGAAGTCTATTAATGCCTCCATAGTAAGAGATGGGCATCTGTGCAGGAGAAACATACAGTTTCTGCACAACAGAGCTTCTCTAGAAGATTATTCAGTTTGGCTTCAAACTGTGCTCTTCCATGACACCAAGACTTCCACAATATCTGTGCAAATCTTTTCCACAGTGACTATATTTAAGATTGAAGCAGAAGGAAGATAGTAATCAGGAAAGAAAATGAGCTGGAATTTGGCTTTCTGCTTGTGAGGCAATTGTCCAAAGCAACAGTCACCAGATAGATTCATGTCATGCTAATATCAAGGGCTTAACCAAAAACATATTGAGAGAGAAAGAAGGTTGAAATGGAAACTGACATGTTATTCAGAGTTGCACTGAAGAGGGGGATGGCATATCTTGTAAATTATCTTCAACAAAGTACATGTCTGCCTTGCAAGAAAAGATCAAGTAGCTCTCAGATACAGATGGCCTTCCAGAAGGGTGGGAGGAAGGAAAGAAGATAAAGAAAATACTGTGGGAACCAGTAGGGAGCAGGGATTCCTACAGGCCCCAGAGAGATGTGGAGGATGGATGAGGAAATGAAAGCAGAATGTGTGACTGACTTATGGAGCTCAGTGGCACTCTGAGTCACTCATTAGCCTGTTGGCTTTCAGAAAAGAACATGCAAGTGGGCATTAGTGAACTTCCTGGCAAGGAGTGGGAAGCAGGGAAAGAAACCAGACACACAAATCCTTACCCTCTCTTGTTTGAAATCCACAAAAGCACCATCTGCATATTTCTGCTTGCTCAAAAGCTGCTTCCTCCTCTCCTGACGTTTGGCACGCTTCTGGAATTCCTCGTTGTGACCATTCAAGTGTGTAGTCAGCTCTGCCGTGCTATGCAATTTCATATCACAGTGCTTGCACTGGTAGACAGGGTTCTGAGTACGGGTGCCACTTGCCAATATGGTAAAGTCCCTCTTCAAATCCTTGCTGTGGTGATCAGTGTAATGCATGCACAGCAACTCTGCTGTGCTGAAGGACAGCTTAAAACATTTTATGCACCTGAAGGGAAGCCACTCAATTTCCTGAGCCTCGGTCTCCACCTCAGGCTTTTCAAAGTCATTCCTCTCCTCAACTGGAGTTGGCTTTTCATGCTCATCAGCATACACGGCAGTGAAGTAACCCCCCAGCTTGCTTGCATGTTGCTTCTTAGGGAAAACACCTGGGTGACGCTTCATATAGTGTGACACAATACCCTTTTTGCTGAAAGACTGGAAGGAACATAGTGAACATTTCTTCTTCTCTACAGCTCTCCTCAACTCCTCACTTAACTGAGGAGTGTCATCCTTGGGAGGTGATGGAATGATCACTTTATTGGGTTTGTCGCTTACTGTCCTGGAGGCTGCTAAGCAGTGAGTGTAGTAAGCATCAATGTCATGTCTTTTCTGGTAGTGTGCCGCAAGCCCTTTGCGGATAGGGTTGGTGTACGTACATAAGGCACATTTGAAGAGGTTGTTCTTGCCTTCTGGCTGTGCCCGGACATTGTTATGTTTGATACGGTAGTGTCTAGCTATCCCCTTCCGGGTCGAGCAGAAGTATTTGCAGAGCTGACACCGGAAAACTGTGTGAGACACTAAATGAGAACTGGAGAAATGAGGTCCTGCCATAGAGACTTCTCCAATATCATCAACAGTAATTTCTGGGGAGATCTTTATTTCAGTCACCATGTCCGTCTCCACTGAGGCAGACATCTTTGGTGGTGACTGGGCAAAAACATCAAATTCAGGTTGATTGTGGTACTTCTCATAGTGGATTTTCAGCTTCTCAAGTGTTCCATGGGTATAAGGGCACAGTTTGCATCGATAAGCACCATAGCCTTGCTTGAAAATCCTACTTGTCTCCTCCACATCATTCTGAGCAATATCATTTGACTGTTCCACATCGTGCACGAAGTCTTCAGCAGTGACCTTTACTGATGGGTGCCGTTTCTGGTAGTGTGTGAGAACGCCATGAATACGTGTATTAATATATGGGCAGTGCCTACACTTATACACAGCACCTGGATTAATGTCTATATCCTGAGCAAAGTCTGCAGCTTTTACTTTCATGCCAGGATGCTTTTTGCCATAATGTGTCAGGAGGCCATGCAAGTTGTTGTACTCAGACTGGCAAACTGTACACTGATAAGGAGTGGAGGAAATGGCAGGGTTTGCAGATGCCAGCTGAATAGCTTTGTCCTGGGAAAGGCTGGGATCCTCTACACACTCTGCATCCTGATCCATCTGTGATGTTGTCACCTGGTCTTCAGATTCCATCCTGACTCCAGCTTCATCAGTCTGCGGGATGGATTGATCAACAATATCCTTCTCCTTAATAATATCTAACAACACAGATTCATCTCCATTCATGGCCCATGGGTGAAATGCTTGGTAATGATTGGTAATATCCCAAATGGAAGATGCTTCAAAAATGCAGTCTCTACATCTGTAGGTCTTTATTTCTGTTGGCATCACAAGGGCAGGAGGGGAAGGATCAGGACCTGCCCAAAGTTTAGTTGCCATATATGTATAGTCAACATAATGCTCAGGATGTCTCCTTTGGTAATGCACAAGCAAACCACTTGGCTCTGTGTGTGAATAAATGCACCATTCACAGTGATAACCAGCTTCTATCAAGCCATCCAAAAATGCCCATCTCAGAATAGATGTGACTGTGGCCTTCAGGTTTGGGTGGTCTTTCTTAATATGTTTCCTCAATGCATAGAAGTAAGGTGATGTGTAGCTACACTGCCTGCATTTGAGGGCTCTCAGCTTTGACTTCTCCCGTTCAGTGCTGGAGGTGTGAGCAGGCATGCTGCCAGTCAGTTTCTTCTGGCTGCGATCACAAAGGCTTCTAATGGTGGCTGTATGCTGCCTAATCACATCTGCGTTAGCCTTGAAGTCACGATGCTTCTTTTGATAATGAATGAGCACGCCTTTCACAGTCCGATTTCCATAATCACAGTGTTGGCAGAAGAACATTTCATTCTCGGAAGGATTCACAGAGGTCTCAGATCCACCCCGGCTCAAATGCTGCATTGACACTGGTGTCCTCTGAATACCAGGTGGCAACTCACCAGCTCTCATCATCGCTGCAGTAGGAGGTGCCTGTCTGATATATTTGGCAGTGACCTTTATCTCTGGGTGCCTTTTCTGGTAGTGGACAAGCACACCCACAACTGAGCGATTGCTATATGAACAGTGTTTGCAATAGTAGAGTTCAGTAATGAGGTCTGGGGGTGCAAGGGGTGAAGGTTGAGAAGACAAGCTGGACAGTTTTGGAGATATGGGTGTCCCCAGCTCAAAAGCCATCTGAGCCAGAGCAGAGCCCCTGTCAACAGAGACTACGCGCATGGTCTTCTGAATTCTGAAATAAGATGCTTTTTCTTCAGGGTGCTTTTTCTGGTAATGCACCAGGACTGAATGCATATTAGGGCTTGCAAATGAACACACATCACAGTCATAAACAACCACAGTGTTGACTGTAGGTTCCTTCTGATTTTCACATTCAGGACTAAAACTCTTGGCGGCACTTTTGTTAAAACCAGCTGGCACACCAGGCCCGCGAGCCATGGGGGTGGAGGTTGCCATAGTTTTTGGAGCAGAATTCAAGATCTCTCTCAGTGTCTGAGACTCTGTGTTCAGCCCTTCTTGCTGCTCAACAACGTAGCTTGAAAATATCATTGCATTATTAATTTTCACTGTAGGATGCATTCTTTGGTAATGTGGCATCAGGCTTCTAACATTTGGGCTTGTATAAGAGCAGAAGCGACAGCGGTAGATGAGATCAGAATGATCAAAGTTCAGTACATTCATAGCTTCAGGATGATGCTCTCCATAATGCTGCTGCAGGTCTTCAAAATTTGTGTAGTCAATGTAGCACTCGAGACACCGGTACACTGCGCTGTGATCATTTGGATCCAGAATATACCTAAAACTGAATTTAATGTAGGGATGCATTCGCTGGTAGTGGGTGCTAACACTTCTGGCAGATTTGTTGCTGAAATCACAGTGTTTGCAATAGTAAAGCCTGCCAGAGTCACCAAACTCTGAGTTCTCATTGTTCTGATCAGTACCATACATGTTTGACTGGCTCCCCAGAACAGAGGCATTAGGGCTCTGATGGTCCTTCATACTGACAGAAGAGTAATAGTCTTCCTCATCTTCAGATAAAGTGAGCTCAATCTCTGCTCCATTGGTAGAATTGTACTCATGCTGCATGCTTCTAAAGTTTGTCTCTTTCTGGGAATCATTAGCCTCTCTGCCCCACATTTGCTGAGGTGCATAAGAACTGGAAACTTCTATCATTGGTTCTGTTTGCTCTTCTTCTCTATCTAACTCGACTTCTATCTCCACCTCATTGTCCTCCTCCTCTTCCTCATCATCCTCTACATTTATCACAGCATCCTCTTGCTGTTTGTTTTGGCTGATCTTGCTCTGCAGGTTGCTTGCTATTTCATCAATTCTAGTTCTCTTTTTCACTGGAGACAGATCTAAAGGGAAGTCATTTGACACCTTCCTAGGAGCTTTTGCAACAAAGTTATTTTTAGATGAGAGCCCAAGTATGGAGGTCTGGCTTTTCTTCACTGTGCTGGCAGAGAGGTGTGCATCTGCCTCATTCTCTTGTGGTGCACTTACTGGTGGTCCATCATATTTTGGCAAGTTGTCACAGAATGAATGCTTGTGCTGCTGATGAACTCTGAGGCCTTTCAAAGTTGTGGTGGAGTAGTTGCACATTGTGCACTTGTATGGATGTTGTAAATGGGGTTGAGGTGACTGCTGTTGTTGCTGTTGCTGCTGTGACTGCACTGGTTCCATCATCCCACCTGACTTCCTGCCATTTATATTTCCACTCTCATAAGAAACTGTGCTGTCATTCAAAGAAGAGGCAATGCTTTCAGTCTGAGAGTTCATGGTGTCCCAGTCCGATGTTGTTCCTGTGTGACACTGCTTGTGAGCACCAAGCTTTAAAGAACTCTTGCAGGTGAAAGGGCATTCATCGCACTTGTACACAGCTGTCTTCCCAGACAGGTGAATGTTCTCAATGTGACGGGAAATGCTTCGGCGGTGCATCGTCAAGAAAGGGCAAAAAGGACACTGAAACCTGTTCATATACCTTCTAAAGGGAATTCCCTTTGTTTCCAATAGTTTGTTGCCATCAGATCCCATCAGCTGCTCTGCAGACATTCCTGAGGTCTGGTGATCCATGGAGTTCAAGCCATTCTCGCTGTCCATTTCATTTAGCTCTTCATCTGAGCTGGAGTCATTTAGCATACTGCTTGTTTCCAGGTCAGCAGAAGAATTCGTCATATCAGCAATTCCATAGCGAGATCTGTCAGACAAATTCACCATGCTTGAGTTGTGAGGTGACTTAGCCTTCATTTGAGGGTAAGACACAGAAGAAAACTTGGAAGATGTAGAAGAGTTGGGCCTGATAAGGGAATTGCCCACAGAGCTCCTGAAGTTTGAGACATTAGCATTTGTCATCTCACGTCCTGTTGTATTCATGGAGATATAATTAGAGTTTGGAGAGGCGCTCTGGGCACTCTTAGTCTGTACATCAGGTGCACTGGTTCCATCTTGTTGCTGCCTTAGGCTTGATAGTATCTTTACCATACTCCGGTGCTTCTTCATCATGTGGTCACACCAACGCTCCCTTCGAGGTGTCTGGTAGCTGCACCACTCACAGCAAAAGTTGCCCCTAGACTTTGTCAGGGGCTTGACCATGGATTCCAAAATGCTCCGCTCCACCACCTCTGCAGGCAGCTCCTTGCAGGGGTCCTGCACTGGCACAGAAGCAGATGTTGATTCAGACATAGCAGTGGCAGCAGTTGGAGTAGGAGGAGTTGAACTCTCTTTCAGGTTGCTTTTGTGATACATTTTCTGATGCTTAATAATCCTTGCACGCCTGGGTGATTTGTAGGTGCAGAACTGGCAACTGAAAACTTTGCCAAACCCTTCATACATCATGATGTTGTAATTTAGGGAACTAGCAGTTGGTGGCCCCACTGAGCTCCCCCCAGCCTGTGCTCCATGAACCTTTCGTGTGTGCTCAATGAGGAGGTTTTTGGAACGGAAGTAACGCACACAGAACTTGCATTGGAAAAACTTGTTGGTTGGTTTAGGATTTGGAGCCAAGTGCTGACCATAGAAAGTCTGGCTCTGGCTATAGTAACTTCCAGTCCCCATCTGACTTGTTGCATTTTGCCCTAAAATGAGAATTAAGGTGTATATGTAAATAAAGAAAATCAAATAAATAGGTGATTTTTTTTATCCTCCACTCACCCTGTTTGAGTAAGAATGCAACCATATCCTGAATGGATGACAATCACTCACGTATGGTGAGCTGAACATATCTGGCAATGGTTGGGAAAAATGATCATTATGTATAATTTTTACATATGTGTGACTGTGGTGTATGGTTTGAGATAGAGAACTTCCAAATTAATCTTGGAGGGAAAAGGAATGCTAGTACACTAATAAAGTTCAACATTTTGAGGTGGTTCATGGTAGCAAAGAACAACCATGAAAAATTGGGAGAAAAAAAAATCAGTATGATGAACTACATGAACATCAGCTGGAGAAATAAAACAGTAACAATGCAAGTTTCTAAAATCACATAGAAAGTAGAAGCTAAAATACACTGAAATTAGCTACATGTAAAATAGGGTGTTAGGAGAAAGATCTTGAGACTTGGAATCAGTCTTAGAGTTGATATTTACCTGCTAATTCATCTGCAATTCCAAATTCGTCCTTTACAGAAGAAAATTCAACCTCAGTCTGGTTGCCAGCATTCATGGAACCAGACCGTGGCTGGCTAGGACTTTCCTCAGATACATCTGTTGGCTGCAAAAATGCAGTGTGAACATCCTGAATGTGGGCTTTTAAATCTTCATAAGATGGAGCTCGAAAATCACAGCCATCACACTGCAGCACCTCCATGGTATGATCTCTTACATTAGCAAATTCTGGAAGAACAAAGGAGAGACAAAAGAGATATGTTTTACAGCATGCCACTGAAACAAATCCTGAACATAGAAATACCAAGCTTTAGATGTCTCTCTAATTTTCAGAGATTCTGCAAATAGTGCAGCATAAAATTCAGCCTTTGTTTACCATATTAAGAGGCATAATTTCAGATTCACATTAAGTCCCATCTAGGTAGCTCACAAGTTGCTGACTCAACTCTACAAAAGTCAGCTTTCTGACAAGTGACAGTTGATTCAAAGGACTTTGTCCTCTTAGCTTTTCCATTACACAGGACAGGGCTGCTGTTTACAAGTTTATCTTGTTCAAAGACCACATGTACAACAGAGAAACAACACATTACTCCCAGTCTTATACAGAAACTTACAACTGGAAGACAGTAGCTTCTGCCTTTATGAGACCAACTCTAACCTTCCTGGAAGTTACCAAGTCTTTCCTGATTCACTATCATATATAAAAGCCTTCTTAAGAGAAAAAGTTACCTTTCTTCTCAGCATCCTAACTGCTCTCATGTTCATGGAAACCCTAGAAAGAACTGAAAGGTGATTGGCAACTACACGAAGCCAAGGTAGAATGCTTCACTCTGCCCTACTTCCACCAAGCTTTTTAAGGACATCTCCATTCTTTGCTAAAATTCTTTGCATTCTTTGCTAAAATACTTACAGTTTCATTTTAGCCTATTCTGGGGACATGACCTCTGTGACTTTTCTTTTTGGGGAATGGAGAGGGACAGAAAAAGCAGGCAGCAATGGAAATGAGAATATGAAAAATAGTAAAAACCACAATGGAAATAGGGAGTTACAGAGGCTCTGACACATCATTACTTACTTGAATTATTCAAAAGCTCTGCATACCTTCAAGTACAAAGCAATGTAAGGGATGGCAACATAAAGTACGGTGGTTCTGTTGGAGACCAATTAATCCAGCAACAGAGACTTCTATTTTTATGCACCACCATGACAGAGAGGAGACACAAAGCACAAATAAGACAAAAGACTTAGACCCTCCTACCCTGTGCAGTACTTAGGAAAAGGAACCACATTTCTTCCTATGTTAAGACAGGAATTACTTCTTCAAGTTTTTGTGTGCTGCACTGGAAAAGGATGATAAACTGGAGTTTCAGGGGTCCAAGATACAAGGGCAGCCCAAGGCACTGAAAATTCCATGTCTTTATTGTATGTAGAGTATAAAGCTGCTTCCACCGCAAGAAGAAAGCTCCAAAACATTAGGGCAGTCAAACAAGCCTGGGAATGGCATCAGGATTGTATATCACAGAATGCTTCTTCTCACAGTCTGCTAAAATAAACTTCTAGGAAGTCAAACTTTGGACAATCAGAGGAGAGGCCCTCCACATATTTATCTACTTTACTCTGCAGGCTCCACTGTGTCCTTTCTCTCCCCCTACTCCCTCCCACCACCAATAAAGAAAATGAGCGCTGCAGCAGCTTCTTTTCAGCTAACTAAGTTACAATAATCGAAATACTCAAGCTTTTATGTGCAAGCACCAGACCAAATTGTGTGGAAGAGGTTGCTATCTGCTCTGGATCAAATTACAGCAGTGAGTGAAGCCCCACCCCACGTCTCCTTTAGCACAGTCCATTAGACCTGAAAACAAATTTTTCCATGGAGCAGACGACTCCTGCATTTAGAGCACTTCACAGAAAAGCAGATCATCCAGTTTTCACTACCCATCCCCCAAGCTTAGTCCTTTCATCTCGGCCAAACAAGCCACAGCTCTGCTGAATGTGTTTATCACACTTTCAAGAGATATGAGTCCCTGCGTCACTGAAGCTTTAAGACTCACTAAGCTGCCCTAGTCCTCTGAGCTATGGGAGCAGCCATTTTAGCTCATACAACTCCTGCACTCAGAGGCTCAGAGCTTCTCGCCTGAGCACAACATGGCTTCACTTATCTCAGCTTCATCTCAAGCACACCAGGCTTCTTTTTTTTTTTTTTTTTTTTTTNCCCTTCTCCCCTTTTTAAACTCCTCCTCCTTGGGTGATGCTTAAAACAATCTACATCCCAGAACACATCCCACCTTCTAGCATGACGTGCCTACCAAACTATGTCACTTCTGTCCCCCTGCACTGTCCAAGCAGCATGTTCTTTCCCTAAGCAGATCGCCTGCAACCATCTCCTAGGGTTGGTTCCCTTGGTCCCTTGGATGACAAATATTCGTTCCAGAAACATAGTGTTACAGTATCAACACACCGACCAAACTGTCCTACAGGCAGAGGCAACACACGACTGAACCTCGCAGAAGGACAAAAAAGGTGGTGGGGGTGGGGCGGGAGAGGGAGAGGGAGGCGGACGGGGGACCTCCAGCCTGCTCCGTCCCTGGGGAGCCCTCCTGCTTGGCGCAGAAGACACACCACCCCACTCCCCTTCCAGATTCCAAAGTCTAATGACCTTTGTTAATCACCAGCCAGCCTGTCTGCATCAGCAAACCCTGCCAGCAGACACACCCTTCACACAAAGGCTGCAGCTATGCCTTTTAAGAGAGGTTCTCTGAAACCTCCATTGTGTAGAAGAGAGGAAAAACAACAGACACACATACACACAAATCTCGGCTCTTCCCCCCTCTCCCTCCCACCCCCCCACTTTAGAAACAACACCGCAAAACGCTCTCGGTTCTTTTTTGGAAACTTCAGGCTACCTTACAAAAAGGATAAAGAAGGGCGAGCAAACCTGACGTTGTTAAAAATAAAAAGATTAATCCTGGCAGCTTCAAGAGGTAAAACCCACCACCATTCCTCATCTCCAGCTATCACGATACNCTGATGGGTTCCAGCTTGAATCTCACTCAGCAAGACTTATATCACCAAGTCTGAGAAGAGGTTAATCTTACTGCAGCTTGAGGAACAAACATCAGGTACAGCTGAACAGACTAAAGTTTGATGTTTTCACCATGCATCACACTGAAAGCAAGACGAAGCATTTTGTAAGGAATTCTGCTCTACCATTTGCACATTTTTCTTTAAATTCAGGCATTGCACAAAGGCAAAGAAAACCACAAACTACTCGGCTGAGCTCACATGTCAGAATGAAACATAATGTAGATCTTTGTTGTTTCTTTTTTGTCTGTATGGGATAAGAAACTGAGAGGCCCACCTACCCATCAGCAAAAAGTATTTTCAAGTGCAGATGTTAATACGCTGGTGAGACACACACCTCAAGCAAAGGAGACAATGCAAGATCTCCATGTTTCTGTCATGACCAGCTAAGGCTATGTTTTCTATAATCTTTTCAGTCTTCAAAAAGCACAGTAAGAAAATTTAGAGGGGAGTGGAGAAGGAGTGACAGAAATTACCAAATCTACTATCTCAACACCAGAACAGGAAGTCTAGGGGAAAACCAAAACCAAACCACAACAGAAAAACCCAACCCAAAACAAAACAAAAAAACCACCACCACCATCAAAAATAACCCCAAACCAATCTCTTGAGACCACACTGCTTACAGATAACATGACTTCTAAAGTAGTCTTACTAATATGTTGCTCAACAAACATTATTAAAATGCCACTGTCTGACTAACTTCCATTTACTACCTCTTCTTAAAATATATGGCTTTAAAGTTTAATATGGAGGTATTCTCATTTTCCCTATGAGCGGAAAGGCTACAAAACATTGGGCAAACCCACAGTTTTAAAGAGCCAAGGTGAAGTCTCAGATAATATCTGGCATATTTCTCTACACTTCTAATTGTATGTAAAGATCAGAAACAGAGTTGCATTAGATTTCTAGGCTTTTAAAAATCCAAAACAAAAGATAATTGTGCTTGTTGAACAAGCCATTACAGAATTTGGCAGCAGCCAAAGTAGTACAAATCATTATGTTTAAGTTTGGTTTTAAAGCTTCAAAATACAAAATTAATTGTGAAGCCCAAGGCACTGACCTCAAAATTGAGCGTCTGTGGTTTGCCTACCCATCCGTTATATTTTGAGATGGAGTCAGCAGTGCTTCCCGAAGTGAAGAGTATGCACATGCACAACCACAACTGAAAAGGTCAGACAGACCACACACACAATGTGAACTTTCAGCTCAGAATTAGTAACATTGTAAGTAAAACAAAGTAATCTCAATTTCTCCAAGCCTTCCTCTCGCCACATGATCAGAGGCATCAACATCCCTTTATCTCATACAGTCCAACTGCATATACAGCTTTCGTTTTACCCTGTGGCCAGGTGGAGCCAAACAAAAAGATTCTTTAACAAAAGCGCTACCAAGCATTAAAACAGGCTTCCCTGGGGCGTGCCACTTAGAGATACGGCTTGGTAGTGGAGCTGGCAGTACTTGGACACAATTTTAAATATCTTTGCCAATCCTAACGATTCCCTAACGTCACACACCTTATCTCACTGGCAGAAACTGCTTAACTCCTTTCAACTGTAGAGTCCTATGGCATGCACCAGAGCCCTGAGTGCACCCATAGGCCCTGAGGGTGCCCATAGGCCTCACTCCTCCTGAAGATTGCTCCCACAGCACAGGATCCCATTTCCTCCCCCAGACTCTGACCCAGAAATGCCACTTTGCCCTTGGTGCTGCTGAGCCATGCTTAACTGCAGGTCCATGGCCAGACTGGTCCCCAGGGACATTCCTGGTGCGGCACACAGGCCCAGGCCCAGGCCCTGACCTGCTGCTTCGAGGGAGCCCCAGCAGCTCTCACATGGCATTGTTAGGTGAAAGCAGTTCAGCTTGAACAGAATCTATTAGCAGAGACTGGAATCACACACCAAAGTAATCTTTTTCCTTCAAAACATGCACGAAGATTCAGTATTGGTCTATTCTGTCTGACAGCTATTTCTTGCTATTAGAGATCATCCTATCACAAAGAAAACGACCAAGCACGACGGCAATGTGATTCGCAAGCAAATAATTGCAGACATGACAAGTTTTCACAATTCCCATGAGTAATGCCACAAGCATGTCTTCCTTGTGAGAGAAGCCTGGGTTTTATGAGGCACCAGTGCCTACAGCTTTGGTGAGAGCCATGCCACCTAGTCTTCTGGCCAGGTTCATCTCATTTCTGAACGAACTGCTGCTCTGATGTCCATGTGTTCAAGGCTGGTTTGCCTTTTTTTTTTTTTTTTTTTTTCCTTAAATCTTTTTTAGAACTCAAGATCACAACAAGGAAAATGTGGGATAAACAAGTAAAATCATAGGAGCAATGTAAAAATCCATACATCTGAGAAACTGGAAACCTGAAGGCTACTCTGGAGGAAGCCAGCCTCATCTTTAATTTTTTTCTGGGGGGGAAACCAACCAACCAACCAACCAACCAACCAAAAAGAAGCCCTGAAAACCTACAATTAATGCAGAATTAAGAGAATAAATTCAACTCTCACCTACAACTGGGCAAACCTACTCAACTAATGAGTCTTTTTCAATGACCAAATTCCAGTGAAGCTGCTGGGGTTCTTGGCCTTCTAAGGGTGGTTTTTGGAGTTACTCCTCCAAGCTGGTATATATTAAATTGACATACAATTTCTTTTTTCATTCTTTAAAAAATACCAGATTGTTAAAACTGGATTTTGATAGAACTCCATGCATTGGTTGCAACTGTCCACTTCCATATGCTTACTTCAGAGTTTGTATTTGCATGTGAAAGCTTTGTGGTAAAATTTTATTAAGTTACTGCTTTTATTATCCGGATGTCCAATTTTAGGTAATTTATGACATGTTGAAATTCAACCTATGAGACAACTACTTTGTCTGATGATTATACCTGTGATCCTGTCACCCATTCATCTCAGTAAAAAATTCTGCTTAGCTACATGGAAATATGTATTGCGATATAAGATATTTTCAGGAAATACATTAGATTCATTACAACTACTTGGTTAAAATCAATGATCTAAATTGACTGGAGACAGACTTCTTTTTCCTAAAATGTATGTTTGCAGCCACCTCAAAGTCTGATCCAGAAGTGGCCTCCAGGTTCCATTCCACAAAAGGAGATCTTCCTACTACACATTCTTTGCACGTAGTATTCCAAACTTTTTAGAAATATCCCATCGAAAGCACAACAATCAAATTTACTGATCACTCTACAGTTACTGTTTACTTAAGTTCCTAAATACAAGAATTCATGTAACACACCTAATACCATACTATGTATCACGGTACAGCTGCCATGTCACTTGCAAAATATTCTACATTTTAAAGGAAGCACAAACCACATTACTCTTAAAAGCTTGTGGAAGAGAGGCTAGACAGTGCTAGGAGCTGCCAGAAGCATAGATGGGTTCTTCATTTCAAGAAGACAACAGGGATTCACAGAACCTCATGATATTTTTGTTTTGGGGAACTCAATATGTAAACACTTAGATGACCTGAGTCCAAATCATGGATACATTGCTGTCATTTCAACTGGTTCTTCATGGCTATGACTTTTAAATAAATGTAAATAAACAAAAAAAAAAAACAAACAGAAAACTATAGTTACTGAACGCTGATGTGTATTAGCCATCTCACTGTGAGACCCTAGCAGAAAAAAAGGCACATGGAAGAGTTTATAAGGAGTATGAAGGAATCACAGGTAGCAGCACAACATCAGCTTCTGTGAGGTATGTTGATGAAGACTGCAGTCTCCGGGCTTAAGCAGACAAAGAAAACAGGTGATTGTCTCACTGCAGAAAACACGAACTTCCTCAGCAAGAACAAAGTCCAAGATGGAATAGCTGATCTTCCACCCAACTGTTACGAGGAAATCAAACCAAGAAAGGCAATTCAAATGTAAGTAACCAAACGACAAAGAGGATCAGACCAATGCTCTTTATTGAATGAAGCTACCTAAATTGTGATTGTGCCTTTCTCACTTCCCACAAATAATATATTTTCTTTCTTTAGGCTCCTGGTGTCTTCTCCATATATATATATATATATATGTATATGGGAAAAATACACACATATATACATACATATATATATATATATATATGGAAAAAAACTATATATGTTTGCCTTCTTCTAAATGTTGGAAGGATACTGGCATATTTTTTTTCTAATGAAAGCAGATTTCAAACAGAATGCCACAACTCAACTGAAAGACAAATTGAGAGTGTTATATAAAGTATAAGTCTGACTTTTTTTTTTTCTTTTCTTCCTGAAGGTTAACTGTGAGTTACTACGTGCCACAGAGCATATGGATCTGAGTCTCGGGATGAAGAACATCACCCATGAGAACTTCTGCAAATATTTAATGTTTGCTGCAAGCAAGACTAGGGTAGGGTTTTCCTGATCTTCTGAATTACCTTTATGGCAAGTTATTCCCTTGCAAAAATCAAAACGACTGTAAATATATGTGGAAATCTGAACAAGTAAATGGTCAGAGTAGGACTTTTCCCTTTACTAAGTATGAGAGGTACTTAGCTTGCTGCACAAAAGTAAGTTACTTAGCTTGCTGCACAAAAGTTAAGTTGTGGAGATGAAAATTTAGACACACAGACAGTTCTGTCAATTTTTTCTGTGGTACACCAAAGTCAACAGTCCTTTTATTTTTTTTTCCCCACGATAAACTTAGTTTTCTTTCCTACCAGAAAAAGAAAATGAAAACACACAAAGACAAAATAGCATTAAACCATTTTCCCAGTCAAAGCCTTTAAAGAAAGCATCAGTTTAAATACTTCCAGGATTTAAAAGGTAGATGGAAGAGTACAGAGCAGGACTGTATGAGTAGAACATTTGTTTCCTGTACTAAATGAATGCTCGCAGGAAAACAGTCAAGTCATCCACCTCACAACCCAAACTCTGAACGCCCTTCAGCACAGAAGTTGTTGTTCAAGAGGTAAGCAGGATGGCCCAATCTATTCAGCACAGAAGTTGTTGTTCAAGAGGTAAGCAGGATGGCCCAATCTAGGAAAACAGATACCAGGGCCAAGTTTTTGGCTTTTGTACCCTGCTCCTCGGTGCTCCTTATGCAGCATAATGGAGCTGAAAGCAGTGGGTCTGGGGTTTGCAGTTTCCAGCCAAGAATGTATCTGTTAATTGCCTCAGGAAATCCAGTTCCTGTGAGTTAAGTGATGTGCACTCCCCCATGTACATGGGCTTAGGAGAACATGATGTCAGTAGGTGGTGCTGAAGAACACGGCAGCACTCTGCCTTGGTACTCCAGAAACAACTTAGTTCCTTCTCGTGCACTGTAGATAACATCTTCTAAGAGCTCTCTGCACAAAGAGCCAGCCTCACCCTGGAAGGAGCAGGGAGGAGGAGCACCCTCTTCAACCTGGCACAACCCCAGAAAAGATCTCTTTCTTGCCAAGAAAAATCAGAGCTGTTATAAAGGAGGTCCTGGCAGTAGCAAATCAAATATGCTAAACTCAACCCCATACCCTGGTAGATCACAAGCTGAGTTGGGAAAGAGCAAAGCTGTGACTGAAGACAAGGGATTATCTTCTGATGGTCATCTGTCCTTAAATAAACCGTAAAACAGACTTGTGTAGCCTGTAGTGCCTTTAAAAGTAATCTTGTAATTTACCCTGAACTACATGCTGCATTCCATGGGCATTTAATACTGCCATAGCTGGTGAGTTTCAAGCATGCTTTCAACAGCACCAATGAGAGTTTCAGGGAGCATGGTGTTTTTACAGAGGCTAAATACAGTTTATAAACTGGTAACAGCTAAACCATGGGAACACATGAACTGGTAGGTTATTTTAGGGGTCACAGCATTTTAATCTTGGAGATCTGAGATTAGACCGGCCAACACAGCTGGTATAAAACACTAGCAGGCACTCTCAGTATAGTTACAGAGGTAGAAATCAAGTCATTAGCTTTCAGAAACCACAAATGCCAAGGGCAAGGCTCCGCTTTGGGACCGAAAAATATCTTCAGGAAGTCAAAATAAAGGCGGATTATCACTACCTTGAAATACAGATGTGAAAACACACGTTGCTGGACCCATATGCCTTCTTTAACTGCAGAGACTGGACCTATGTCCTAGCAGAGTTGACAGACTGAACTCGGCTGGTGAGAGGAGTTATCTTTCAGCTAGAGATCATTTCCATAATGCAACACCTAGTTTGTTAGACATTCAAGAATCTCAAAGTAAGAGAAATTCACAGGACTGTTGGAAACCAAAGAAATGTTATGTGCATCACAACCAAGTGAGGCAGAGCTCACTGCCTGCCTTTCATCACCAAAAAGAGCTCAGCTTAGTAAGGACCTGGGAAATGATGCAGCCTCAATCCTGAGATGATGTCCAACATGTTCCAGAGGTACTCCTTTAAAGGGTTAATCATGTGTAGAAAGCTTGAGGAAAGAATGAAAAAGGTCATTTCAAGGAATGGGTTTAACCCTATAAACCCAAAGGACCAGAAGTCATGTTCCATACCAGCAAACAAAGCCAAGTAGAACAGCACAATCACCTCATGCAGACCCAAGCTGGTTCCCTGAACAACTCTAATTATAAAGCAGAATCTGTGACACAAACCTTACTGGAGGACAAGAAAATGCTGATTAACAAAGTCTAAACATTGTTCTGCTTTTGCGGTCTACTCTTCAGAAACACAGTTTGTTTGAGGAACTCCAGTGACATTCTAGCTATTTTAACACTGCCTTTGTCTCTAGCTATCTCTCCCCTTCCCCCAACCTTCCTGCTGTATTTGACATTTACTGGGCAGCCAGCAGAAGCCTCTCTGTCAGGCAGTTCATTTCCTCAGGTAATACAAATCCATCATTGACCCATTTATGCCAGACAGTATACACAATTTTCCTTGCCCACTGACTCATTTGCAGTATGGCAGCCAGCATTTCTGCCCCAGGTAGAAGAATATATACTTTGCCAGTATTTGACAGATCTCAGACCAGTGACTACCAGTAGGCTGCCACCCTTCTCTCTGCCACCCCTCACAGAAGATCTTTTCCATCTGTGCAAGTGAAGATCCTCTCCTTTTTTGGAGTGATGGCAGTAAGATGTGGATCCTATCACTGATAGCTGGAAAGTGATACTGCTGGGAAGGAGGAACACTTAGGTTGTCCAAAATACTTTGTCTCAAATAAATTTTATTTACACAGAGAGATAGCTATATGGTGTGGGGGTTTTTTGTTTGTTTTTTTTTGGGGGGGAGGTGCTTGGTGGTTTTGTTGTTGTTTCTTTTGGTGTTTTCTGTTTGGTTTTGTTTCTCTCTGTATTACACATTGGGATGCAAAATATGTATGCACTGGAGTGCAATATCCTGGGTCCAGTGTTGTTTCTTTAATTCCCCCCTCTCTACCCACTTCATTCTTCCAGGAAACAAGTTTTTGCAGATGATGTAATATATAAAGCCGAAGTACAAAACATATGACATGGCATAGTGGCTCAATCATTATCGTTTATACCCTGGTGAGACATCTGAAGTATTGTGTACAGTTCTGGGCTGTCCAGTTCAAGAGGGACAAGGATATACTAGAGAGAGTCCAACAAAGGGCTAGAAGTATGACTAAGGGACTGAAGTATCTCTCTCATGAGGAAAGACTACAGACATTGGGCTGTTTAGTCTGGAGAAGACTGTGAGGGGACCGTATCAATATCTACAAACACCAGAGGGGTGGCTGTCAGGAGGATGGAGTCAGTCTCTTTTCAGTGACACCCACCGACAGGACAAGGGGCAATGGATGTAAAATCAGTCACAGGAAATTCCATCTCAACATGAGAAAAAAACGTTTTACTATGAGGGTGTCAGAGCACTGGAAGAGGCTGCCCAGAGAGGTTGTAGAGTATAATTCTCTAGAGATCTTCAAAACCTACTTGGATGTATTTCTATGTGGCCTGCCCCAAGTGGTCCAGCTTTGCAGAGGAATTGGACTTGATGATCCCTGGAGGTCCTTTCCAAGACCTAGCATTTGCGGATTTTATGAAAGGGTGAGAGATCTGGGGCTATTTAGTCCAGAAAAGAGAAGACTTAATAATATAAATATCTGAAGGGTAGGTAACAAGAAGGTGTCAATCCCTATTCAATGGTGTCCTGTGATAGGACAAGGGGTGACAGATACAAACTGGAAGATAAGTTCCACCTCAGTATGATTAACTTTTTCTTTACTGCAAGGGTGATAGAGCACTGAAATGGGCTGTCCAGAGAAGATGTGGAGTCTCCTTGTCTAGAGACTTTCAAGACCTGTCTGATGCCTTCCTGTGTGACTTACCCTAGATAAGCCTGCTTTGGCAGGGGGGTGGACTTGGTGATCTCAGGACTTCCCTTCCAACCTCTAACATTCTATAGTTCTGTGGTTTACATGATACACTAATAGCAGACAGTCTCTAGAAGAAACTAAGTGGAATATTTACAATGCACTTCAAGGAGGTGTTGTGGGGGAAAGAAATTCAGAGTGATCCTAGCATTGTGGATCACAGTAGCTACGAACTGAACAAGCTTAATGGAAGTTCTCCATCTAGAAAATGTTTGAATCAGAGAGACATTAGGAATTATTGCAATGACAGCAAAACGCTACTATTCCTTGTTTATTAATTTGTTATGCAGGTAATAATTAAGAGCAACCTCCCTCACAAAAAGAAAAAACTTAAACTCCTGTTAGCCTTATTTCTCATCTTTTCAGTAATAAACAGTCCTGTCCCCTGATTACTCTGGACATATTCAAATTAAGAAGAAAACTATTACTAAAGCTGAGTTGTATCGAAATTGGTATGATGTTGAAGCTACTAATGGAGTTCTCTGTCCTAGTTTTATTGTTTTGGCTTTAAATATGTTGTCTGAGGGCCAGCCACTAAGATACAATTCCTTTTTCTTCCTCCTAGGAAATACCTAAAAAGGAAATAGACTACAAAGAAGAAAAAATAACTTCCTTTGTAATAAGGCCCGTGGCTAAGAGGGACTGAGATTATAACAAACTGCATTCTTACGAAGCTACAATCTCTGCAAGTATGTAGAAATCACAGAATGATTGTGGCTTTATTATCTTCTGCAAGTCTGTTACATAACATCTCGGGTTTTTTTCTGCTGTTGTAAATGTTTTATATTTAACCACTTAAAATAGAAAAAAAAAAAATCAAGTGTTTTAAGTAACTAGGAAGGTTACAACACCCAATTTTAGAACAAAATAATCAGTTCCAATTGTTCTTAAATTGCTGTCATTTTGAAGAAAGTGGAACTGTTCTTACTTTACCCTAAAGATAGAGGATGAAAGATTGTAAAAGAGAAAATACTTTCCAAACCTTTACCCCAGAACACCTAAACAGTTACCAAACTACATATAAAGAAAACAATGTCTCTAGAAATGTCATAAGGAAAGTTCCTTTAAAGAGAAGTTCATCAACAGAAAAAGTACCTTTTTGAAAAAGGAAAAAAAAAATAGAGGAAGACCATGAACATTCTATTGTACTTTTTGGCCAGTCACTCCCTCTGTTAAACCCAGAGAATTAAACTAACAACTTCTCATAATTTACAACAACTTCTCACAATTTACAAACAGTTCACTAAAGATTTTAGCTCCCTTAAAGCATCAGCACTTGTTTTATTCAAACACTCTGAAAGAAGATGGTACCTCTTCACTATGAAAAAAAAACATAGGACCATTCACTTCAGAGAACTCTGAATAAATAAGGTTCCCTAACCATTGGATCTGTGTAACCTAGAAACTGAACCCAAATGCTTGATTTTTGGAAGAGCATGTAGAAGACTTGACAGTTTACCAGACAGCACTCTGGCTAAAGCATAGTGAAGACTGGAAGAGTTTTTCCATTTTCCTATCCTAAGAGAAGAAACTTACTGAGAAATTTCAGTGTGGAAGGACTTTTAAAAGAAAGTGCTCATGTTTAAGCCTACTTAAAAAAACAAACAAACAAACAAAAAGAACCTTTTCCAAACGGGGGCGGGGGGAAATGACAAAATCCTATCAAGATTCTTATGAAATTCAAGGAAGGGCACCCTCAGCAGCACTTAGAGAAGCCTGAAAAGAAGTATTAGATGAAGTTACTCCACAGGTCAACAAATCCTGTTTACTCTTCATGCAAAAGAGATGGAAATGGATAAAATCTATTTTAAGCTTAAAAAAAAAAAAAGGCAAAATAATTTAAAAAATACCCAAAAGAACCCAGAAAATTCAAGCCTTGTGATGCTTTAAAACACCTAACAGAACTTTCAACCCGGTGATATGCAGACAAAATTATGCAATGTAATATGACTTTTAATGAATCTGAAAACTTCAGAAGTAATAATGTTCTGTACAGAAAGGAAGGGTAGCCTGGCTCACAATGTTTACTGTATTCAGTTATGATAATGACAAAGAAATATATGTTGTGTTTAACAGTTCCAAAGAAAAGTGGTACATAACTGAAAATTCTTTTTATTGATTATTATAGAACCACTTAATAAAAGGAACCAAAGAGTGACTTAAAGGGAAGAAACTTACAAACATCTCAACTTACTGCTTTTCCAAAAGGTACACATTAACACTTTAGGTAGATCAAGTGTCATTCAGTCTTCCAGCTCAAGAGATTTTAAAACAAAACAGGATTACATCAAAGTAGAATCATGTAAAGAAATTATTATTCTTATTAAAGGGACCAAGATGGAAACAAGCAAGGAAAAAAACCAAAAAAACCAAAAAAACCAACCAAACAAACCCAAAGCCTAAACCATGATGCCTTAACTGTTATAAAGTTGTATATCCTCAGACTTAATGCTGGTTGAAAGAGACAGGATGCATCTTTTCACATACACATGGAGAGGAGACCAATTACAAAGATAAACATGTCTGTTTTGAATAAGAGTCCAGTTAAGTGGACAGCCCATCAGACACAGCACTCAGCAACACCACAGGCCAGTCACCTGAATCTCCTCCCTGTGTTTTCATCCAAAAAGAGTCACACATTTTGAGGCACATTATTTGTGTGGCATCCTTTAACACTACTGAAGAAAAAAAAGCAAGAATGTAATGTTTTGTAGTCCATTCTAGACATTTTTTCTCTACAAATTAATATGAATAAAAGACATTTCTACTTTTTTTGTTTGTTTCTTTCAACAAGCATTCATTCAAGCGTGGGTTCTTGTTTAACGGAGTGTATGTGGAGTGAACATTTCACATTAATTTAGGACTATACAGACAGAAGAGTCTATGCCAAAAATATACAATCAGTCCTGCAGAATTTGACTTTTCTTTCTGCTGTTTGTGGAATGCCAAAGAAAGACAAATGACAGTATCGTATGCTTCAGGTTTCCATTCATAAGCCATTTAAGTCATCAGAAGTTACTTGCTCTCAGAGAGAGAAAAGACAGAAGTATTCCCCTGGTTTTCAAACAGCTTCAAATTACTGAACAAAATCTGAAGACTCACAACCTGGAGGTAGTATGAAAGGGACAAAAGCACAAAGTAAATATATCAAGTAGCAATACTGGCACTCTATTCCATGCAGCTTCAGGCCGCAATGTTGTAGGATGGCTGTGTGAAAAGCAAGTTGAGTGGGTTTGTGCCAGGGTGAACCTTCTTCCTTTACCTGGTAATGGAGAAGCACAGAGAAGTGAAGTAGCCTGGCTTCAGGTCACACAGCCAGCAGCAGGAAGCAGGTTTCCAGAACCCAGCCCTCCCCTATTACACCACAGTAACTTTCTGTGCCACTGGTTCTGAAATCCAAGGGCTAGTTTCCCACAACTACTACAAGTAAAGACTCTCCAGCACAGCAGAAGTTAAAATTTCAATAGCAGAGGTAAATAATACACCACACACAAGGACATAACTGATGCTCTTTATTTTTGTTTATACTTCTTAACTGGAGTTGCCATTTCCAGCTTTCTACACAGAATCCAGGCCTTTTACTGAAGAATTTAGGTCAACTCAGCAAAATGTCTGCAGAGCTGAGAAGAATACCAGGGGGGAGAGAATTTAAGGATGATGAACAGGGTCTAACACTCCTATTACATGAGATCACAGTGAGAAGGACATCCAAAAAGGCTGGCCATCCAGAAAGGGAGCTTTATATGAGGGTAAGGAAGAATATCTGTTGTGAAGGACTGACAGGAAGAAAACCTGAAATTCTTATGTAGACTGAGAGGATTTTCTCTTGATATGATTTTGCCCTAATTGCTGAATCCTTCTACTCTCTTCCCAATCTCATCCAAATAGTGCACAGCACTATTGATGACTGTTCTGCAAGCATCTGGACAAAAAACCAAGCAAACAAACAAGTAAACAAACAGAACTTACTGGAAGTAATTAAAAGGAATGTTCATTATAACATCTTTACAAAAATATTTGTATGATGAATACTGTAAGTCTCCCTCAGTATTTTTCGCAAGCAGGAGACATTCAAGACCAAAGAAGAGGAAGCTTGACATAATCAGGCCTCTCTTTCACACATTCTAAGTGGAGCCACAAAGCATGTGCACACTTTCACTCAACCTTTGCTAACAAAATCTATGAGAAACCAAGTAATTAGTTTTGCATATCCACCTACCCTTGTTAGATCATCACCACAAACAAGACCCAAATATTTTACACATTAAAAAGGAAAACAAAAAGAACCCCAAACAAATAAAAAAACTCAAAACCAACCAACCAGCAAAATTCCAGATTGTAAAAGGATCAAGTCCCACTGAATCTTCAGGCTACAGCATCACCTTCAGCATACGTTCAACTAATATGTAAAACTAGTATGGGTTTTCTGAAAAACTTCACTAAGTATTCCAGCTTGAGAGTTTGGATGTCTAAGAATGCACAACTTTCCAACAGAGGTGATTAGCTTGTGCTTAGAGCTATGCATAGCCTTCCAAGGACTCCTAACCTTGTTTAATATGAACCCAATCTGTGCAAAGGAACTCACAGACAGAAAGGAACCTCTGTAGCAACCCAAGGCACTGCTGGCATTCCCTCTGAAGGAAGCACACTGAGCATGCTTCATCCTATGTCTGCAGTGCAGACCAGCCCGAGCTCTGCCAAAAGCCACTATTACTTTGCCTGGACAGAGGTACAAAGTGATAACACCTCTTCTTTGTTGGGCTTTTTGTCCCCTTGCAGCTGTCAGCTGAGATATGCAAACATGTTTACTGCAGCTGGAAGAAGCTTAGTTAAATATCTAGTTGTGTTTAATATAAGGTGCATCCAAGGATCAGGGCTCCTTCTGGAAACTACCTACTCCATGCAGTCAAAAGCTCTGGTCTTCTTGTGTGCGAACTTGAGGCAGTATACAAGCAGATTATGCACAGCTGCTACCTGCACACAGTATGTCATGTCATGAGAGAAGCTGCTTCACATCAAGTCATTGGAGGAACTACGACTTCTCAGCTTTGTCATCCCAGCTCACGATTATCAAGCAAAGTCTGGAAGTTGATATGATGTCAGCGTTTTGGGGAAGCACACAAAAAAATGGTTAAATCATTCATCTTCTTCATCCCTGTCTATCTTCATCAGTGATCAAGAACTGTATTTTCCAATTTGCTTAGGCTGTTTGTCCAAATGATCTTTCAAAACATTATTCTTTTCTACCATAACTTACCTTACCTTCCAAGCTGTATTCCTGGCATTAAACCTTAATTTTCTGCTTTTCTGCAATAAATGATTCTTCCTGATGTATTAACCCCTCTGCAGGGCAGTTCTTCTCCTGGTCTTCTGGAAAGAAGCAAACTGATCATTTGCTATTTCCACATTTTAAGAGAGAATGATGCTGATGATGTGTATCTTCGAGGTAGTTCTGAAGTCCAGGTTGTTGGTCTTTCATTTGTTCTGAAGATGCTTAGCATGCTGGTCACTCAGCACTCAATATGAAATAAAAGCCACTGCTTTTAGCTCTTATGAAAGGAGCACATTTTCATGTAAAAGCTGCTCTGCCAGAACCATACTCAATAGAGCACAGAAAATGAGGGGAAGGAGGACTGGGAAGAGGCTGTAGCAGATAGCACCAGAAATGACTGACAGTCATCTGCTCTTACTAATCTTTCAACCCTGCTGTTGGTGAGGGACCTCCCATACACTCTAGAAACAAGTATCTGAGGCTGCAGAAGTCTTACATTTCTTCCTCTTTCTTTTTCAGGATCAAGACTCCCTTTTTCCTTCTCTTTGTTGCTTTGAATTCAGTAACTGATATAACTGCGGTCAGTCAAGACTTTGCATATGTGTGTATGTGTATGCTATGTCTGGATCTTCAGGAAGGCTGCCTGGTATTTTATTTTTAAACTTTGGCTTCTGTTGCACAGCCCCACATATAATGGCTCCACTCCTGAAGGTTGGATAGTCTTCTGCTATCAGTTTTCAAAGGAAAACAAAGCCATGCAAGCCAATACCACCAAGAGAACAGGAGCAAAGTTGTCTCCTAAAGATTTTCTTTCCCTCATGAAAAAACCAAGAGATCACAGAAATATTAAGCCATCAGTGTCATTCAAACTTACTGCTGCTGTACTCTTACAAGCTGCAGAATATTGTGCAAGTTCAGTAACTGCTATGCTTTTAGAGATTTTTCTAGGTTTTTATTTCTAGAAATTCGCTGGATTTCTGCCAATTTTTCCCAGATGAGGACCAGACCTTTATGTGAATCAGCACGTACTGCAGCCTTTTATTATGAAGTGTAGAGTCAAGATAAGAATAAATTTCTCCTTACCTGAAGGCTGAATGTGCAATGGATCTTCAAGGTCTCAGAAACTGAAGGAGGAAGAACCAGACTCACTAATCATAGGACTGGTGCTACAGTTCACCCTGCCTGAAGAGCCTGCCCTTCAGATGTGTTCGAAAGCTGACAAACTAACTTGTATCATATACCTCTAGCCACCTGCAGTACAAGATCACTTTGGCAGTGGAGCTTCACTGTCAAAAAAAAAAAAAAAAAGTGGTTTCCTTTTCAGCTGAGCACACAAGGGCTATATCTGTAGGCTTGGTTACTAGAAGAAAGGAAACGTTCAGGTTGAAGACAAGAACGTTCCTTTGCACCCATGTCTAGAAGAAAATACTTTACACAGAATACAAGAGAGAAATGGAGAGGGAACAGTTTGCCAAGAGGAGGTTAGCTATGAATCTTATCTTTACTTGCATTTCGTGATGGAAGACAGCCACTAATATTAGCATTATTTACAGGCTAAAATAATCACTTATTCCAAAATCAAGAATCATGGAGGACAGTTCAGGCCTCTTTCATCATTCCTGAGTTCTTTTTTTTTACTATTGTCTTCTAAATCCTCCAGTTAGACCACTGCAATACAGACTTCTGAATCTTGAAAACAGACTTCAATATTCAAAAAACTGGCACTATGAATTAAAAACTGAAAATAATTTGTCAGTCAGGGAATCTAAACCTTCCTCCATCTCACTGTAGTAGCTGGCTTATAAAGTTGAAAAGAAAAGCATAAACAGTGAGTCTCTTGGTGCAACATGACCTTTGAATCCAAGCTAATGTACCATTTTCCCCAGAAATTTAGTTTGTGCATCAGTTGTCCAAGAAACAACAACAACAACAACAACAAAATCTAATTATTGTTATTGTTAAAGACAAAAAAAAGAGTTAATCTCTACATTTTCATCCTTAACAGACCAAGGTCTAAGATTTTTGAGAAGTGTCTAACAGAAATCTGAAAGATTACTACTGAAAGCATCAAGGTCCTTCTTATTTACTGAAATCCTTTAATAATGCAATTGGTGGCCTATCTTTAATGCAAAGTTAGGCTACTCTATGAAATTGACATGTTGACAAATTGTGATTACATTTTTATGCCACAGCCACCTCTACGGTAACTGCAAGACCAAAGCCTGTAAAACTAGGACTAAGAGATACCAGATTGCTGTGTTGTGGAGTCCAGAGCAAACCAAAGATGTTCTCTCTGAGGGATTCACTGATCCTTCAGAAACCACAATGTCAAAGCTTATAGTAAGTCTGTGAGAACGACAAAACTACTTTCTTCTCCTCTATTGAGACAACAAGAAAAAACATTAATTTTGAAGAGGAAGGCAGCTTCCACCAACCTTTGCTTAGATTCCACCTTACGATCAAAATTCAAATCGTTTGTCCATAGTATCAAAACCAAGATTGGGAAATGGAGGAAAACCCTCTACACTAAACTGACTACAAACTTGCAGTCAGTCTTATAATTTAATTAAATTTTGTTATTTGCTTCCTTTTTCTTTGCCAGATGAGTCTTTTTGCATGTTCTGTTGAAACTGAATCACTTTCTCCCTATGCCTCCAAGTTACAATATTCCTGTCATCTGTTCTTTAAGACAACTAATCCCTTACCTGACATAAGGTAATGGCAGTAGGAGTTATCTAACTGAAAGTTTACCTTCTATAACTAGAGATCTGTTCACGCCCAACTGAGTGGTTAACAGTTTAAAGCCTGTGTCTCACCACACAATCTGGAGAGAAACTGCACATAGGCTTGACACCTTTGGACTTCCTACACAGTACATTAATAATTCCAATAGCTCTTAATTTTTTTCCACTATTAAATAATAAATAAAGAACTATTTATAAAGCAAATATTTTCTAGTCTTAAATTCCAGCCACTGCATCTTGTTACAGCTTCACAGAGATTCCAGATTCCTACTATGATGGACATAGCTTGGCAAATTAAGTGATTTTAGTCTTCTAAATGTCACTTTTGAAAACCTTTGAAATATAACAGACTATCTGAAAGCTCTAACTGTTAAAAAACATCTTCCAGAACTAGAATCACAGAATTTTTTTTGTTGGAAAAAATCTTAAAGTTCATCAATTCCAACCATTATCTAACTCTACCAAGTCTGATGCTAAGTAAACCACGTCCCTCATCACATCTATGTGTCTTTTAAAACAACTCCGTCAATGGGCTTTCAACCATGCCCCTGTGGAGCCTATTTCAGCATCTGGTAACTCTTGTAGTGAAAAAGTTTCTTCTACTATCCAATCTAAACCTACCCTAGTGCAATCTGATGCCATTTCCTCTCATTCTGTTACCTGTTACTAGGCAGAAGAGATGAACACCCACCTTGCTACAACCTACTTTCAGGCAGTTGCAGAGAGCAATGAAGTCTCCACTCAGCCTTCTCTTCTTCAAGCTAAACAACCCCTTCAAATCACCCCTTTCCCTGGAATTTCCACTGCAGGCAGTGACCTTCAGTATTTCATACTCCAAGAGCAGTACTTGCACACATAAGCAGAGAGATGACAGTATGTCCTGTATCATTTGGGTGTGGTGCTTGGGGATATGGCTTAGCATGAACCTAGTAGAGTAGGATTATTGGTTGGACTTGGTGTTCCTGAGGATCTTTTCCAACCTAAATCTTTCTCTGATCCCGTGTTTATACATCTAAATGCTGTAGTAGTCTACTTAGTGATTCTCACAATTTTGAATAATATCTGTAACTTTGTATAACCTATTTTCTGATTTAAAGGGGAGACACAAGTCTTAAAGTCCACATATACTACAAAGCCAACACATTTCTTTAGTGAGTCACAGAACATTTTCTGTTCCACATTTTCTGTATGTTACAGATAGAAATGGAATGAGGAACTTTTTAGGTCTGATCATAGAATTACTGAAAGTTTTAGGTTGGAAGGGGTCCTTTAAGGTCATCTAGACTAACCCCTCTGCAATGAACAGCAACATCTTTAGCTAGATCAGGTTGCTCAGAGCCCCATCCAACCTGACCTGGAATGTTTCCAGGGCTGGGGCATCTACATCCTCTTTGCACAATCTGTTTCAGTGTTTCATCACTCTTACTGAAAATATTTTTTTCCTTATATTGAGTCTAAATCTAACTTACTTCAGTTTAAAACCATTATCTCATTATCACAACAGGCCCTGCTACAAAGATTGTGCTCAGCTTTTTTATAGGAACCCTTTAAACGCTAAAACGTCACAGTAAAGCCTACCAGAGCTTTATTCCAAGCTGAATGGCCTAAACTCTCTCAGCTTTTTTCTGTAGAAGTGTTTCATCCCTCTGATCATTTTTGTGTCTCTCCTCTGAACCCACTTCAACAGATCCTTGTCTTTCTGAAAGGACTCCAGAACTGGATACAGTATTCCAGGGTCTCACCAGCACAAAGTAGAAGGGCAGGATCATCACCCTCAACCTCTTGACCACACTGCTTTTTGTGAAGTCCAGAATATGATAGACCTTCCTGGGAGGTGAGCATGCATTGCCAGCTCATGTCCAGCTTTTCATCAACAAGTATTTCCAAGTTCTTCACCCTGTACTTGTACCAGAAACTGCCCTGACTTGGGTGCAGGTCCTTGTACTTGGCATTGTTGAATACTATAGGGCTCACACAGACCTATTTCTTAAGCTTGTCAAGCTCTCTCTTGATGACATCCCATTCCTCAGGCACATCAGTCACACCACTCAGCTTGATGTTCTTTGCAAACTTGCTGAGGGTGCACTTGATCTCGCTTATGTCATTGATAAAGATACTAAATGCTACTGGTCCCAGTATAGACAGGTGAAGGATACTACTAGTCACCAATCACCAATCTCTATGCGGACATCAAGCTACTGTATTTTTAAATATAATTTACTGTTGTAGAGAACAGAAGGAAAAAGGAGAGGCCTCTTTAAATCTTGACAGCTACCCTTCTTTTCCGGGATGCTGGGTTTTTGGTTTTGTTTTTGGTTTTTTTTTGTTTTGTTTGTTTGTTTGAGGTTTGTTTTGTTTTGTTTTCCATTGGAAAAAAAAAAAAAAGGAAGACCTGTGCTTTTCTCTTTGACTCCAGGGGCTCTAAAGGCACAACACTTTGTCAGATTTATCAAAGCAAGGTCATTATTTACTTTGATCACAGAAAGCCCCCAAAGACTTTTCTGACACACTACAAAAGCCAACAGCAAATGAGACCTATGATTCCTCAGTACTATCTGCATAATGTTTTCTCATCTCACAGTACTCTTCTCCTGGAGCTACAAAACCAGGTTATCTCCATGTGGATGATCCTTGAGGAACTGACTCAATTCTCAGACCCTTTCACTTAGGAAAAATAAAGCACAGAAGGTGTTAGAATTGGATCTAAAGATTGTACAAGTACATATTTTTTATTATTTCCCTTCTCCAGCTCAACTCCATTATGAACATCTGATGACAGCTCCGAGTCTTTTAAGCATAATGGGTAAATACCAAAATTCAACACTTGGCAATAAGAATTTCAGACTTGCTTGACTTGATGGATGGCTGAGAAACCATGTGCATTGCTCTTGTTCACAGTTTCATTCAAGCCAACTCTTCATGGTTCCTATTTTTTATCTAGGCTGTGATATAGCTGCTTGGGTTTTTTTTGTTGGTGTTTGTTTTGGTTTGTTTGGGTTGGGTTTTGGTTTGGGTTTTTTTTTTTTTTTCCTCTCCTGTGTGTGAAATCATGAGCTTTTTGCACAGCACAGTGCTTTGACTTTTCAGAAAACAATAAGTGGTCCAACTGTCTTATATCTTAAGGAGTCTATTATAAAGAAAATAATAAAAACATCCCACAGAACAAAGATAAGATCTGCTTAATACAAAGTTGGGAAATAGAACGACTTCAAAGGATGTAATTCTGCAGACCTCAAAAACTAGCCAAGATCTTCTGCTGTGCCTCCTGTTTCCTGAAGAAGTCAGTGAGCAGAAGGTAGTAAGAAATTCAGTTGCAGCTGTCACAGTTAAACAATTGATCTATTCTCTCTGCTTAATATCAGGCTTATAATAGTATTACAAAAGTGCTTGCTTTAAGACCCAAATATTCATTGGTTGGGAGAATGCTCCTTAATTTATTTATCATAAATAAAACAATAAAATTGTTTTTGTTGAAAAATACCTTTAAGATCATCAAGTTCAATCATTCTCTAACTCTGCCAAGGCTGGTGCTAAACTGTGTCACTCAGCACCACAGCTCTGTGTCTTTTAAACATCATCAGGGATGGGGATTCAACCACTTCCCTGGGGAGCCTGTTCCAAGGTTTGAGAACCCTTCCAGTGAAGATATGTCTTCTAATGTCCAACCATTTGTGAGATATATGTCCCCTCTGGAGACTTTTTCTCTTGTGTGCCTCATACCCAGGCATTGTTTGAAAACAATTCTGGAATATAGGTGTTTTTCATCACTCTGTCCACATAACACTAGTTTAGTTCAGACACAGTATAACTGTGATTGAATAAAGAAGGCAAAGCAGCTGGCACCATTACTTGCTCTCCCCAGCAGTGGTTTCTCTAAGTTAAAACAGGTGAAACCCCATACTGGCCACAGGTTCTGTTGGGTCAAATCCACTCAAGGCATTTCATGACTTTCTGATGTGCTCTTATATGCAGACTGCTAAAGCTGCATTTTCATCAGCACCGAACAGTAATAATGGACTTTTCTAGTATTATGTGAAACTAGTTTCTTCTCTTTCGATTTGACATAACCTTCTAGACAGTATGTAGGGGAACAAAGGATGAAAGGGATCTCAAGGATCATCAAGGCTCATTCTGTTATCACAGACAGAAATCTAATCACCATTAACTTAAAGAAAGTACAATAGCATACTTGCTAAAGAAATTACAACTATGGGTCCCTGTGCCAAGAAAACCTTCATTTTAACGAATATCAGTTCCATATGAAAATCTCTTGACCAGAAGAAATCCAACTGCTAGCAATTTCTAGTCCCAGTGGCCACCTAAACAAGTCATACTCAGAGATACGGCCACCTATGATGCTGAAAGAATTTCTATATCTGTCTCTCTAAAGGATTCATTTTTCAGCCAAAATCCCCCTTGAGGATGGAAGTCAAATACTATAGCTCTGGAATGTGAACTATCTCTCAGTTCTGCCCAGTTTATCAGATATTCCTGTCCTGCTCCTTTCTTCTCAATTTTCTTAAACTCATTATGCTTTTAAAAAGGAATCTTGCTACTAAAACCCTACTTGAGTTAATTTGGCTATGACAATGTGACAACTGGACTAAGAGAAACAGAAAGATTCACCCAACAAGATCCTGACTGTCTCAGAATTTGATCATTCAGGCTCTCCCTATGTAGAAATCCCATCAAAACCACAACTGAGACAATACAAAGATAAATTATTCAGGGAAGATAGCAAGAGAAAAGGAAAAAGGGGAAAGAAAAAAAGGAAACGCTCTGACTTTCCACATGTTTATTGAGTCTTGAGTAATTTCTGACTAGCAGGTCAGAGTTAACTGGATTTCTATACTTGCTGAGGTCCTTCAAGGTAGGCTAAGTTCTGTATCCCCAGCCTGGAACATTTCATCACTTCTTAATACAGGTATGGTTGTCTTGGCAGGATACAGTATAGAAAGTACTCATTTAATACCAGTAGACCATTGCCATACTTTCCCATTACCAGCTTGTCAGCCCGCCAATGCTGAAAACTTTTTGCTCTCTTTCCACAAAACACCATATTCCTTAGGAAGATCTGTTCAACCTCCTTTTCTCCTCTATGAGCCTGCATCTTTTGAGACAATGGATCAGAGGAAGCAGATCACTTCCACCATCTAACTCAGCCTGCTGAAATGTCAGATCTGTCGCATCTTGTGGCAGAAGCCTATGTGTTTTTCTCATCAGCTTTGCACAAATAGCTGTGATTGTGTCAGTCCCCAGACCAGAGGTTTTTTTTCGTGATCAGTATGGTTACAGCTCAGGCAGCATGGTGTACCCTACTAAAAATGCTGCAGATTGTTTTCCCTCTGATCCAGGCATTCTACAAAACAGCATTCAGTGATACATACTAAGGAAAAAGAGGAAACATTAATGACGCCACAGCATGTATCATAGCCAAGTAAGCCAAAATATTTGTAGCCTCACCAATTGAGTCCAGTCCTAAGAAGCATATAAAGAGCCTTGAGTTGTAAGAGTGACAGGGATACAAGGTGATGATGATGCCCAAGATGTCCCACCACTTCTCTGTAGGTTAACTATGTCCCATACTGCTCAACAACAGTTGCCTTTACAGGTTCTGACAGCTTACTTCTTCCCACACAGACAAATTGGGCTGGCCTCAGCCACCCCCACTGCTGTGGTGACATACCTTTGCCCAGAATTCACACCTGGACTGCTTGCAAACCATCTGCAACTGAAGAGACACAGGTTAGCCACTGCCAGGTTAGATGAATATTCAGAGCGGTACGTCTGGTAAGCAGTTTGGTTTCCCACACTGACAGAAGAGTAATAAATCACTGTATCTAGTGATAGAGTTATGAGCTCACAAAAGGTTACAAAGCATGGCTTTAATTTTCTCCTCTCCCTACTCTACCATAACGGATGCTACTTACGAAAACAGTCAACACTCTTCCTTGTTCTAGGGCAAAAAAAACAAATTAACTAGAAAATAAAGCCTGTACATTCTATAGAACTTCAGCTTGTCAGACAATACTCATTCAGACTGAAGGTTGAATCTTGTCTACTACCTCCAAATTTCTTACATTTTTTGCCTAAGTGGGTATGTTGTGACATCTCATACTGGATAAAAACTTGAATCCTCATTTCTATCTTCTAGCTAACATTCACAGAGGACAAAAAGTTTGCTATTCCGTTGTTTGACACTAAAAAACACCTACAACAGGGGAGAAATCCTCCTCCCGTTAGCTGAATCTAATCTAATCTTTCCTCACAGCTGTAATGTCAGTCAGAGTGACTCTAACTTAAGTTTTGTATATGAAGCACAGGGAATTACTGATACAGACCTTTTGTACGAAGCTGTTCTGAATACATAATTTTGTCTTATTAACACTCCTGAGTTTGCAATCAGAATCAATACAGTTTAATGAAGATATTGTCACTTTTAGTAACTGCAATACTCTCCAAAGTGCAACAGCATTACATGATTTCTGTATCATAAAGGCTTTGACTTCCCTTCTATTACCCTCGTCTTCCTCTAGCACACATTTTGTATTAGAATGTGTTCCAGAAGGCATATGGCAATAGAACTAGGTCAACCATTAACCAAATAACAGGAATCTGCTCTGCAGAGCACACCCTTCAAAGCTTACTTAATGAACTAGCTCTTCAGAATGTGTCCTTCAATAAGGTTGAAACTAACACTTCCACCGAATTTTCTTTAAGGCCACAAGGTCATCCCAGTCAGGCAGCTTCTGGACATATCAGGCTTTGAAAAGCCTTCCAAAAGTGTGAAGGAATCTTGGTCAGATGTTAAGAGCTGAGGACTGCTCCCAGTCATGCATTGGTAATTGAAACCTAGCAAACAGTTCCAATGATTTTGCAGTCTTATCTGTGAGCATGATTAATCTACTTCCACAATTTCAGTAACGAACACAGGAATTTGCCTTGACACATCTTGTGGGAAAGGTTACCATCACTAGACAAAGAGTTGCCATCTCTCTGCCTCCTTACATGCTTTCCTTTCAGAGGATGGCAAATTACTACCACAGAAGATTCATCGCAAACATGTGTGAGGTTTGGGTGAGGGGAAGACTAATAATTAAGGTTTGCAATTCAATGTCTAACTAAACTCTTCATGTCCTGTTTTCCCTTTGATCTTATTGAGATACATATAGGATTTAACATGATCTGTCAAATCAGGGAGGAAAAAAATCCAACATAATTGTTAAATGTTGGGATTCATTTGTTCCATCTTGATCTTACCAATTGCTTCACAGAAATATCACATTCCATACTGCTAAGCAAACATTGCTGCCCAGGCTTAGAAACTTAAGTTGTTAAGTTCTCTGAAAAAACATTTAGTGCCAAGGAACAGAATCCATGAGTAAAATGCGTGGTTAGAAAAAGTTCTGATTCAAGTTATAATGTTAACAAAGCACTAGACATGAAGTGATCAGATTGTTTTCTAAACAAATAAAACACAGTTTCCATCCCTTTACTTGAAGTTTGCATACAACAGCCACTGATACCAATCACACAACTGTTGCAATAACATGAACTCAACAGCCATGTGCAACAAATCAGCACCAACTTTTCAGAATCAGAAGTCATCACCTAGCTATGTGGCTGAAGTCAAACCCTGATACTAAGCATGTAGAATCACAGAATCACAAGATCATAGAATGGTCTGGGTTGCAATGGAGCTCCAAAGGTCACCTAGTCCAACCCTCTGCAGTCAGCAGAGACATCCTGAACTAAAGCAAGATGCCCAGAGCCCTGCTGACCCTCACTTTGAATATCACCACGGATGGATCCCCAACCACTTCCCCACACAACCTGCTGCAGTGTTCCATTACCCTCATGGTAAAGAACCTGTTCCTAACAGCCAATCTAAATCTGTTCTCCTCTAGTTTGAAGACATTGCCCCTTGTCCTATCACTACAGTATCTCAAAGTATTAGTATTAGTTTACCAGTATCCTCAAAAAAATGTATACAGCCTCTTTTCTCTTTAGGTTTTTATGTCTTACTTTTGGACAGCATTTCTACAAAATGAAACACTGAAAGACACTGAAGTAATTATTTACCAAAACAGCCTTTCTACACCATTGTCAGCGGTACACTTACACTTCTACACTCTTTCTTTTGGGAACGTATGCTATGAACATGATATATGTGGATCGAGAGTTTCAAGAGTTTATGCTGTGAACTTATATATATATGAACATATATCGCTATATATGAAGAGCTTCTCCACCATCTCCATCTATTCTTGTGACATCAAAAATAAAACAAGGACAAAAATCTCCAAAACCTCCACAAGCACTCTTCTACTGGTGGTTCCATAACTGAGAACGTCTCTGTAATCTGATGTTTATGAGAGGGACATTCAAGTGCAAGATCCTGTGGATCTAGGTTAGATCCCACTGGTCTACTAGATAATAACTCCAAGTTCCTAGTTATCAGATACGGGAATTCATGAGGTATCCATAATGACAGAGAGAACAGTCAATGTGTATGATCATATGTCCCTACAGATTGCTTTGTATCTTAAGAGACAGCTCCTTGCTGAAACAGGCTAATTCAGTGGAAGACTGCCAAGCATGCTGTGGTGAGATTATCATCTTAGTAGTTATTTATAATAAACTATCTTCAGCAAGCAGCACCTTTTTTTGCATGAAAAAGTCAAGGACAATGTATTTGCAGTAGAGAGATATTCTATGAGAAAAGGTGTAGAGAAAGTCTAGAAGCATTATTTATGTGCATACCAAAAAATACTTCTGATGAATGTTATCCAATGTGTTCTAAAAGCTGTCCAACACCACGAGAAAAACCACAAAATTACCATCTACTTTAAAAATAAACCCTGCAAGGGAAATAACATGGACAGACAAGACAGAGCTGCCATACCTTAGAAGACTCTTGGTTTGCCTGCACCCTTAATACTTCTGACACTGCAACAGCTACCACAACATGAAGCTATCTGTGGAACCGAGAATAACTGCTGCCCTGAGAGATGGTGCTTGAGTTTCACATAATTCTTCAGTGCCATTTCTTGCAAGTGCCCTACCTATGCAGAATTGCTAGACTTATGTAACTTCAAGCAAAAAAATCTCCTAAAGGAGGCAAATGAAGCAAGGAAGACTGTGTAGAGATGAAGTTACTGAAGAACAGGACAAATTATCTTCAGACACAAGCCATGTTTTATACACATCCTCCTGCTGCCACCAAACTACAACTGGAAAAACATACCTGTGGCTTGACTACTACCACAATCTCACTTTGCAGGCATGCCACAGAACAGCTTCTAAGACAAGGATTCATTCAAGGGAAGCTGTAATATTATTCTTTGAAAATCCTGCTGAACAGGCAATGGAAAATATGAGAGCTCTGATTATTAAATTTATCTCTGCCATGACAATCAGGAAGCCAGCTCTGGAACCCTGAAGTTTCCAAGTCTACAACTACAAAAAGATGTCTCCAAATGTTTTGGGGAAAGCAACTCATCAACAAAAAAAAACCAAAACAATTGACCAGTCAGTCACTGAGCTGACAGGAGGTATGTCACTACATTTTACAAGTCCACAGAATGCTTAACAAACTTGGTTAGAAATTATTTTTTCTGCAAATTTTTGGCTCTTAAAAAAAGAGAAGAAAAGTGTCACACTAATTTGACACTAGTTTTAAGGAAAAAAAAAAAATCTAATAGGACACTCCTGCTGAAAGCAAAAACATTACAAAAGGTTTCTATAGTTTCCTAGCAATTTACAGAATTTAACATAGCCTACATGATATGACACTTGCAGCATTTCACATCCTTCTGGATTTTGCAGCTGCAGTACAATGTTCTTAAATGGTTACAACTTTTGAACAAACTGTCTCTGCACTAAAGCCAAAAGGATCTACAATGAAACTTCATCTGAAGCTCAGGATATTCACATGACTGAACCCTTCTCTTTCTTCAGATCAGCTTAGCCCTTCAGCCTCCCCACAGTCTCTTTTATAATCCATCAGTCATGCTTTTGGAGTGCACTTGTTTTTAAAACAAAACAAAACAAAAAACACCGACCAAAGAACCCAATCAGATTCAAAAAGAAAAAGAAATGAAACCCTGCTGGACGGAAGTTTTCAGATGACAAAGCAGAAGGTAATTGTTTAATACTAAGTATAAAAGTAGCATAACAGGACAAGATGATGAGAGGAAAAAATCTGTTTAGGCTTCCTCCACCGGCATGAAATGGCTGCTTTCCTTCTTACTGCCAGCTCCCATGCTTCATGTTGACATTACACATCCTGTACTGTAGATCCACCCCCATGCTGGTGCTTGCCCAACAGAATTATCTCCTGCGTCACAGCAGTGGTAACAGAACTGCTGGCTCTGCAGATCTGAAAGCACCATTTCAATGCTTAATACATGCATCAACTGGACACACTACTAGATATTCTGGGTTGGTCTGTGGCAATCTCAGCACTGTATTACTTGGCCTAACCTTCCTTACTAATTTCTACAAACACGCAGGGACAGTTTATAGCACTTATGCCTGATTTTTCCCCAAAAGGATTGCTGAGATGAAAATGACATAAAAATAACTGGAAATGCTTTTCCACACCAAAGAACAAGATCTTTTGAAGTAAATATTTAAGTGATCTGCCAGATGCTCTACCAGAGCAGTATGAAGCACAAAGATAGCAACTTGTATTATGTACACGTATACAAAAGTACACACTCTTATAATTGCAGAAGTTGCATTTTCCCTGATATGAAGCACCTCTGTCTCAAACAGACAGCTGGAGTATTACTAAGAATTCAAACCAATACTTTAATATATTAAAAAAAAAAAAAGTAAGAAAACTCATGGCTTCCAATACCACTGCAGTTACTGATGGAACTCCAGAATGCATGCACATCATCCACCAGCAGCCCAACAACATAAATGCTCGTACTAGAACACCCACGAACTCATCTGGAATCACATTTCAGGGACATGCCAGCATTAATTGAAGTCAAAGTTGAATATAGCATAAATGCTCCCCCTGTCAAAATACAAAGAGGGAGAATGAAAGGAGTACATGAATGAAAGTGAAAGAATTATCTAATACATAAGCTCCCACTGACTTGCAAATCAGCTACTACCATGCCCTCACATGCAACCACAAATGAGCATCTCATGTATATAGGTGGTGATTCTTGAAAGCTAAGGGCATCTTCTATTAAGAATGCAATTTCCGATCATCTCCCTTAAGACTTCACAAGAATTAGTCCACACAGCTAAAGATCTGGTCTTCAAATGTTTACTCACAGGAGTAGTTACAGTAAAATTCAGAATCAGATCACAGCAGCTATTGAGGTGAATAAGCATTTACAGCATATGGGTTTTAGTCCCCATCTTCTATTATCTGCCAAATGTTCTACAGTTACAAGAAAATGCAATAGTAGGTGGTATCTGACCTATTAATAAAAACATCTTCCTTAATGTTCCTAACAGTGTCAACAAGAATTTTTAAATAAATATATAAAGCATGCATGCCTGCACACAAAACAAAATCCCAGGAATGTAAGAATGCTCTTGTAAAAGTTGCAGTTTTACTGCCTTCCAAGGAAAATAGGAAGCCAATCCACATAAAACCTAACCATAAAAAACTATTAAAATCAGTTCTTCATAGCTACCACTATAGTGCTCCCAAGGCAAGACTGGGTTCACTCTTCAGACTGCTGCATGCACACATTTGTCTGAGGCAGTCTTCTCAACACACACCTCCAAATCTCTGCAGGCTGGAGTGTCAAATATGTTTAAATAGAACAGCACTGCTATTATGCAGCTTTCCACATGTGACTAGCTTCTGATGTGGAAGGGGATCACAAACCATTTTTTTCACACCACTTGAACAACTCAACCACTTTTTTTTTTTTTTTTTTGTCACCCATTACTAAAATTCTTACTCAGATATGAATAACTCTCAAATCTGGATGTCAACAGATCAGCAGGCTTTGCCTTCAGCTCATAAGCAGACTGCTTATTTCACCTGTAAAGAGGATTAGATGTCTTCAGCACATCAAGGAAACAAGCATGAGAACAGTCTGCATGGCATTTTAGCTCCATCTATCTTTAAAATTTCCCTAAAGAGCAGGAATTTTTTTAATGTCCCATTTAAGTTACTAACTCATCATCATATGACTCTCTTCCACTGCCATGACATACAAAACTTCAGTATATGGTGACAGGCCCCCTAGAAAGTCATTCCACAACCTGAAACATCATCTACCCTTCAAACACACTAAAAATAGATTCATCACCCCCTTGAGGTCTCAGCAGCCCATCTGATATTACAGTACAGTATTAACAAACTTATGTAGACATGAATTCTTAAAATAAATATCTTCAGAGATAAGACCAGAATATCAACAAGCAACTATATTCCTGTACACTACTGAAGTAACATGGGTGAACCTGTGGAAGCAATGAAGAGCCATAGAGAGCAATGAGCACTTCAGGTTCACTTTGGAAGAGTACATCACAGGAAAACTTTGGTCAACCTGTCTTTTTGCCAAGCAACTTCTGACTCAAGGCTTCTCCTCTGAAAGACATTTTATGAGTGCAACCTCAGGTTTTATGTGGTTCCTTGAGAGAACACCACACTGAAAGTTTTGTACTCCCCTCCCTTCTCCACAGTGGAAGGAGAACCAGCACATGTCTCGAGGGCGTGGAATGGAAAATTCACTGGAGTATGTTATCACCTCTGTAATCTGATCACTCTAAAATAAATCAGGTTTACTCATTTATTCTTGCAGCTGGGAGACCCAAATATATTGACTCACTCTTTCAGTAACTCCAGTGAGCAAGAGTTATGCTGTTAGAGCCAGCGATTTCAGCAGGTCTTACATGAAGATAACCTGGCAGGAGAAATTTGCATCCTCTTGAGAAAGAACTGCTGTTTCTCAGCCTACCAGGAGCCAGCACCACCAAGGCGTTAGATATCTGAGTCCTACAAGCCCCTGCAAGCTGAGAGACATCATATATGCTGATTCACAACATGGACATCAGTCACATTTACCCCAAGAAGGCCTGATAAATGTCCTCCTCTGCCTAAGTCCTGGTGCTAACCCACACTGGGCTGTTTTACACCACATACTTGATCACAGACAAGAGAACTTGACCTCTATACGACCTGACATAGCTGAAAGCTGATATGCTTTCTCCTCACTGCCCTCCCCCATCGAAGATAAAAGGTCATTTAGACCAAAAGGAACTGATCCACACTGACTTCAAATTACATGAATTCAAGTCTTAGGATGCACTTCTGGCCAGCAACCCAAACTCTTTCTCATAGGGCTACAAGCCTCAGGCATATGAGAAGGCAGGAACAATATGAACAGTTAAAAATTTAGCCAGATTGAGAGCTGTTTGGGTGCTCTCAATTTTCCATCAGCCATTTCTTAACATTTTTACCCTCGCAGTAAATTTATTTAGCTGAGTGGAGTTTCAGCGCCTACCAGTGCTGGCGATTCTGTATTTGCAGTCAGGGTCATCCAGATGTAGACAAGAAAGGGGAAAACTTAAATACAAGAGCTTCCAATTAAATAAGTAGAGAAATCATTGCAAATTTGTTCACATGGCATTTATTTATTTTTCTCACAGTACCATAAAACAGAAGAAAATGAGAGGATTCCTTGTGGCCATTGCCTTCCAAACTTTGCTCCATTGCCAACTGAACTTAAGTAGATACTGTATGTACATATTGTTGCTGGGGTGTGTCCAGAGAAGGGAAACAAATCTGCTGAAGGGTCTAGAGAACAATGAGGAGTTGCTGAGGGAACAGAGTTTGTACAATCTGGAGGAGGCTGAGGGGAGACCAAAAAGGAGGTTGTAGCAATGTGGGAGTCAGTCTCATCTCTCTAGTATCAAGTGATAGAATGAGAGGAAATGGCCTGAAATTGTGCTGGGGTGGTTTAGACTGGATATTAGGAAAAGTTTCTTTACAGAAAGAGTAGTTAGGTATTGGAATAGGTTTCTCAAAAAGGTGGTGGAGTCACCGTCCCTGGAGGTGTTCAAGAAATGTGTGGACATGGTGCTTCAGGACATGGTTTAACAGCCATGGTGGTGTTAGGTTGCCAGTTGGACTCAATGGTCTTAAAGGTCTTTTCCAACCCAAACAATTCTATGACTCTCTATAGTTAGTCTTGTCTTCCATACTCACCATAAGCAGCAACATACCTGAGAACACGTGATCAGTCAGAATGACAGCAGTGACAAAGAAATAAAGTGACAGATAAGTCTAGTTCCCATCTCTCAAGTGCTTGCAAGCAAAAAGGCAGGTGTGCTCCAGTCTCACCAGAACCACACCCAAAAGATTTTTCTTTTCTTATCTACATACTGGTTTATTTCACACACAGAGCAACAGAATCCAGCACTAATGTCTTAATTTCCAATATTGCTGTTAAATCCTAATTATCCCTATTTTTTGGTTGAAGAAATTAAAAGAAAAACCAACCAAACAAAAAAACCCCAAAAAAACCCAAAAACAATAGAGCAAGATTCTGAGGTCAGACACCAAGTTTTTGGTCTCCTCAGCATCTGGTCAGAGAGACCTAAAATCCACATTATAAAGAGTCACATGGCTACAAATATAACTGTTTCTGTCTGAAACTGTAGAAGTCTGATTTAAAATAAATACCCAGGTTCCCCTCTCAAGTTTTTTTCAGAAGCAGTTTGCTCCCCTAGAGATTGAACAGTTCAGCCTAACTCATTGCATCCACCTGAATACCAGCATTCCTCCAAGCTGTCACAGAAGCTTAGCCCAAACTGGAGTGTCCACTTTATTTAAATAAAATGCAGAAACTGAAGCAAAAAACCAACCAACCAACCAACCAAAAAAAACCCAAAAACAAAAAACACCACACCCCCCAAAAAAAAAAAACAAACAACGCCAAAAAAAAGCCCAAACCCCAGAACAAACAAACACCAACACACAGAGATAACCAAACAAAAAAGAAAACCACCACCAAGACGCCCAAACAAACAGAACCACAAACAACTCTCCCCCACCTAAAAAAAACCTAAACAACCCACAGACAAAAATCCCCCAAACCAGGAAAGGACAAAGAAATTTTTACAAGAACCACTACTGACATAATCCACTTTCACCAATGCCTCTAGAACTTCTGACCAAGGATCTATTCAAGTTATCAATTGATGATGAACAAAAGGGAGGCAGAAAAGAGGGGTACGGGGGGAACAAACAAACACACACTCCACCAATAAAATCACATTTTAGCATTATCAGAGAGCTGAATTCTGGCATTCAGACCACAGCAAGGCCTTTTTTAAAGATCTGTTTCCTACCTAGACACTAAGTTGAAGTTTTGAGCAAGTCAATGTCATTAGAGAGTACATATACCATACTGCATGTCAATCATGCTGAACCAAAATCTTCCAGAACATGTTGTCATCCCTTAGCTACCCTGCTTATTTGATAATAACAGGATTAAGCTCAAACTATGGGCTGCTAGAGCAGAGATTCTGTATGTCAAATTCTCCATCCTGCTCGTTTGCAGAAACAAGAAGTCTAGGGACAATGTGTGGGAGGAATGTGTTTGCCTGAGTCCTGTGATAAATATCTATTGTATTTTAAATCTGTTTGCATGACAACAGTTCAATCCAGTATGACCCATCTTCTTCCCAAAAGGAATATCCTGTGATGCCTTCTTTCCACAAGGACTGATAACACACTGAAGCAGCACGATCTGAACCTTAAGAGCTGCAAGCGGGAAGGAAGAGTTTGCTCATTCGGGTCAGTGCAAAGAAGCTCCTATTGTCCTGCAAGGCCACGGAAACAGTGACCACATGTACATCAGAAGATTCCAGTTTTAGCGTCTTTCAAAACAGAGTCTTCTCTTTCACATTATCATGAGCACACTGAAGCCTCAGTCTTCCTATATCATTCTCTGCAATGTCTGCTTTGTTTTGTCTTGTAAAATCATTCTCCTGCCTCTCTACCCCATGCGACTGCTCTAATAGCAGCAAGTTTCCACTACACATAATTATGGCATGCCTTAGCCTACTTTTCTGTTTGCTGAATAGCTCTGCCTATTTTCTACTTGTGCTGATGCTACCATTTACTTTTCCTGACACTCTAATCCTTGTATCCTTTGAAGGCCTGACTTCCTCCACCACAACAGCAGCTGGGCTTCTCAGGCCCCTTTCCAGAGCTTTTTAATAGCAACAGTAATGCCATCACTGAACATCCCACTTCTTAATCTTCAGGTCAACAAAGTGTGTACCTGTAACAAGCACTGTAAATACACTGTCCAGTGCTGCTGACCACTCATTATCTAAATGACTAGCAGGGTATTAATTGCATACTCCTGGGATTGAAAAAAGGAGAAACACAGACACACAATGAAAGCACTCAGCTCCTTCTCCAAAAGGCATGAAAAATTTCTCCAGTTTTCTGTACAATCCCAATTAGACTATTCTGTCTTCCACCACGAAGTAATGAGACATACTTCAACAACTGAATTCTTAACTAGTTAAAAACTAACATAAGTAGTTCAGTGAATCAAGTGCCTTCTCAGAATTATTTGTCCTCAGTACACAGGCCTTGCATGATTGCTACCTCGATAAGCTCTCACTAAGTCTTTCCTAATCACTCATGACATTGATGCTGTGCCTACAGCTCTTTATGTTGATATTAAAAAACATATATCCTTAAAGAGACTGTAATTTGGCTCTACTCAAGAACAATGACTGCACATCTCGAGATGTCTAATATCCATCTTTAAATAAGAAAGTAAACACAAACTGATGCTTTTTCTTAAGGTATCTTTACATCTTCTATCCTAGAAACTCCTTTCAGTCCAAGCCAAACCTCTTGTATTCCTCCCAGGCAGCAGCCATGGAGGTCTATAATTACATCAAAAAGACTAGCCAAACCCAAAACCTTTTAGTTCAAGGCGAAATAAAGAAAACACAGAACCGTTTCTAGGCTTGAGCCTGATGTTCTGACAACCAATGTGTTTTGAAAATGACCTCAAAGCAATCACAAACAATGATGAGGGAAGGCTCTTTTCCAAACACTGCTTAAAGAAATTCTCCTTCAAGTACTGATTAGATAAGGATATTGGGAGTTACTGCAGTAAAGCAGATGAAAAAAAAAAAGCAACTATACCAAGATCTTCAACTCCTGAAGAGCTGAAAACACAGGAAAAGACAAAATTGTACATGACTTTGTATTTCATCTCAAACCCTCTCTTCAAAATCCCTTCAGAACTGTGTTCATACTGCAACATGTGGCACAGCTTCATAAAACACCAGAGATGAGGGGGCAGACTTTAGATCTTCAGTATTGTTTTCAAAGTAAAAGGAACAAAACAGAACAAACCCCAAAACAATCTCATGTGACATTTTATTTACCTATGTGTCCAACTTCCCAAACAGAAGCTAAAAGCAGAAGAATACTTCCAAAACTCAGTACACAAACAAAGACTGAATTCTATTAAATCTACTCTCCTCATTTGGAAACTTCTACTAAAGCCTTTTCACTACAACCAACAAGATAATTATCATAAGTTGAGTTATCTCCCTTCCTCTCTGCTTTTCTCCTTTCAGCACTGGCATACAAACCATGCTATTTTAACTTCTTTCCTGTTCTCCCAGTTCTTCTGGAACATTTTATTTTCAACAGTCAACTCATTTGGAGAAGTGCCATGCTGAAGTTCAACCCTTTACAATGTTAACTGTGTCTCTGCCAGCTGCTGAAGACTTGCATCACACCACCTTCTCCAGCACTTCTTGATTAAAGAGTTTGAGTTCCTCTAAGAGGTTAGCAGATGTTTAGGTAGCCTTCATAAAACTTTTTTTTTTTTTTTTTTTATCTCTTCAAAATTATTCTCACTGTCTGAAGAATATCATCCCCTTCTTAACAATTCACAGACCTCCTGCTTACTTCCTAAGGGTCCACATATTCTAACACTACCAAAAAGGGTCTCATTAACAAACCATTTTGGACAAACTGTGTAATATTTAGTACTCTAGAACAAAGATACTGTTTGAAAAGCAAGCATTTATACTGGTATTCAACACTTTTACTAAGGTCAGAAATTAGAAGTTCATACTTGATCAAGTATGCCAAGTTAAGCAAATTGTACAGTTCTAGCACTAACAATAGACCATTTTTTATCCAGAACAAGTTCACACATTATTTAATTTCAAAATAGAGAAATAACTGTAAAGAGAGCATTTACATTATTTTTCTACTACAATGGATTGGAAGTATAATAATGGATAAGGAAACAGAATGCATTAAAAGACACAAAGACTTAATTGGCCTTTGTAGACCTTTCCTGAGATCTGTCAAAACAGGATCTCCTTCCTCTACCATTATGCTTCTTCAAATCACTCTTTTCAGACTTTCACTGAGGGGTCTTGGATACTACAGATTTTGTCCATAAGTTTGCTTATAGATAATTTAATGATAATGTTAGGTAATGTATATTACACAGCTATTTACCAGATTCACACCTTGAAGTCTATTTTCTGCAGTTCATTACTACCAAGCAGTGTTCTTTTCCTCAGTTTAGAGAATTATCCACAACGTCACACAGAGAAACTCTTACAGCAAACAAAAGGATCTCAACTTAAAATTTTAACTCTAAACATGTTACTTTAAATCATGGGAAGACTCTAATGGAAAAGCTCTTTTACACTTGTTTCTGGGACTTCCAGATTCAATACATATCTTTGGGCATTTCTTAAGTAACCTTCCTCAAACTGTAAGTTGTACTATTATAAGACTTTAGTTCTTCCCATTTCCTTTTTAAGTCTAAAATTAAACTTGTCCATTCCTTGGGGCCCAGGACAACATCTGCCAGATGTCCAGACATCTATGTTGAACAATTCTTCTCCAATACTTATGTATTTGCTTTTTAGTCACTTGTGTCTGCATAAGTCAATCCTTCAAGTCAAAATTCACAATACTAAAAAAAAAAATTATAGATTTTACTAAATTGAAATTATCATATGGATTTTTCCCCCTCCACTTTCACTTGCAGTTGGTCTACTCTCCATTTCCAGCATCCACTTATGTACGGTATTCTTCGCAGTCTCAGCATACACATGTTTTTAGTATTCCTTTTGTAATTTTTTTTTAATTATGGGAAAAAAATTGTAAACGTGACTTTTTAAATTTCTCAACAATGTAATCCATTATGAACCTGGTAAAAATATATAAAGAAATAATTTTAAAGCACTGGTCCATAGGCTATGTCTAGTGGGGTTGGGAGATGTGATTAAGAAAGTTTGTATACTGAATAAGCTATGAATGAAGTTTTTTTTTTTAGATCTTGCACCACAAAAAGTTTTGATTGCCCACAAAGAAAGTGAAAGCCATTGTCCAAATGAAAAAAAATTGTCTCTGATTACAAGAAACATTCAAGTAACCACCAACTCATGAATCAAAACTACCATTCTAGACCTCCTTTGAAACTTACTGATTGGGTTTTTGTTGGGGTTGTTGTTTGATTGTTATTTTATTTTTAAGGTTTGTTTTGTTTTGCTATCAAGAATAAAAGTCCTTCAGATAGTATTTTAACAAGGTGAACTTGAGTCTGTCAGATATCATGAACATCATTAATATAATCTCTAAGGGAGTTTCAGTCTTATAGTGAAGAAATGCTTCCATAGATTTAACACCATGGTTACTCCAATTCAAAATACTGCAATGACGGGTGGTTTTCTAGAGTACCTGCCAACCACAGTAGAGGGGTAAGAGGCCTTCTCAAAAAGATCCTCATCCCAAATTCCATATCCATTCTTGGACAGCACATGCAACATTCAAGAGCGATGTATCTGTAGCGCACACTATAGTGCAAGCACTGAGTTGGCCTCACAGAAAGTAAGAGATTCACAATTCTGAACTATGAAAACCAGGCAGATATCTAATAAGATTAAAAGCAGTCATTATAGAGGGGATGGATGTTTAGGATCTGACTCAAACAAGCAAAGGTCATTGGGGACTTTGTCAGCTTCTTCAGTGGCTGCTGATTCTGACCTGTGCAGAGATCACAAAGTGCATCAC